>JAVJIF010032282.1:0-351183 GCA_038442645.1 Agave tequilana
GACGAATCGGGTTGATTCATCCCGTCTGGCCAACGAATCCATAACGAGACGGGTTGGACCGTCTCGTCACGAATCCAAACGAGACGAATCAAGAATCGGGGTAACGAATCGGGTCTCTGACCCGATTCGTTACCCGGATTCGCCGAGACGGGTTAGACCCGTCTCGCCTTTTATTATTATTTTATTTTAAAAATTTCAAAATTTTCATGATAGGTAATTTTTTAACTTTTGAGGGTTTAAAAAAAATAAAAATAAAATAGGGGTCCGAAACTAATTTTCCCGTCTCACATATATAATAATATAGGACTAAAAAAAAAAAAAAAAAAGAAGAGGGGTCGGGGAAAATTTTCCCCAACCTGATTCGTCCCGTGATTCGTCACGGGACGAATCTGACCCGTCCCGTTTAAACGGGACGGGTCAACTCGGGTAGACCCGCCCTTAAACGGGGCGGGTCCGGGTCGACCCGCAACCCGCCCTGTGCGACTCAAACGGGTCGCACAGGGCGGGGCGGGGCGGGTCGAAACGGGTCGACCCGCCCCGCTGGCCATCCCTACTAGGGGTGAGCAGAGAGTTCGGTAAAATCGAAAAAACCGCCTAAAAATCGAAAAACCGAAATCGATCCGAACCGAACCACGTAAATTCGGTCGGGTTAACCGAATTAACCGAACCAAATTAACCCAGCACAGTTTTGCGTCAATACAAGCAACATTCATAATTTTACAATGATATTAATGTATGTCATGTCATGCATATTTGTGTTTATGTCATGAGTACACAACCCTAATTTTTCAGTATCATTAAAATGCTTGAATTAGTGAAACATTTCAAGCAATAAGTTCATGAAATATTCACATTTTTGTGTAATATTAAGGTTATTGTTTACATATCGCTTATATTTTTTTGAAATATTCTGTTATATGCAGTGGCGTACGCAGGATTTTCACTCAGTGGAGGCAGAAATTTCATTCATAAAGTAAGAATTCCTAATTGGCACACTCAGTTGCGTACACAGGATTTTCACAGAGGAATTTTACTCAGTTAAAATGTTATACTCATTAATTAACCAAGAACATGAATATTAACTAATAAATATGTATTCTAAACAACATAATACTTAAAATTTTGTAATGGGTTCAATTAGATTAATGACCAGTGCCCTTCCTTCAAAATCAGAACATATAGCAACTCTTAAGTAAAGCAAAAAATAAGAAACATATGATTAACACATTATTAACCAACATACATCAAACAAATAAACAAAACCTAGATACATGTAGGATACAGAACTTAAAAGAAAAGTTATGTCAGAATCAATAGATTTGAAGTACGTACCTTAAAATTAATTTAGCCCCTCGTCTGCGTTGTATTAGTTGTCAACCGATGATGCATTGCAAAACGTAGGGAAGGGTTCTAGTATCTCAATTCTCAACACTACTGAACACAACAAATTTCCCCATTCTTTAATAGACAAATTTAAAAAATAAAGAAAACCGCATTATCTGTTCCCATAAACCTAAGGAAACATTTTTAACTAAATTTCTCTACTTTCTCCGCAAAAATAATGAAATTTATCGACAAAAAAGCATAAAAGGAAACCAAAAAAAATAAAATTTATAGCCAAAAGACCTGTTTCAGCTCTTCGACCACATCTCTCCGCTTCATCTCCTCTTCTGGCGACAGTTTCAATCTCTCTTTCAACATAAACTGAAACAAGAACAATAAGAATTCGACAATCACTCACTGAAAATCAAAAAGAAAATCAACAAGAACTCATTCAAAAACTCAGACCAATCAGCTGAACCAACATCTGCGAGATCTGCTGGTCAAGCTGGAGCCAGGTGGTCGGATCAAATCGTACTTCGGTCGAAAAATTAAAGGGGATCGGGTACCCAGGCCCAAGTCTCGCCATAGAGAATCCATCCGCCGCCTCTGGTGGAGGCGGGGAGGCAGGAGGGGCAAGGCTCTTCTGGAGCTCAGAGTCTCGGACACAGAGAGAGAGAGAGAGAGAGAGAGAGAGAGATCGAGGTTGTCTGTATGCGCTAGGGTTTTTTGAAGGCGATCGAGGCCGAGAGGCGAGAGCACTGTGGGCTGAGTTTTTGTGAAGAGGTTTTTTTTGTGAACGAAGCGGGCGGTTATTTCATTTACAACCCGGTCCAAAGATCCAATTTTGTGAACGAAGCGGGCAGTTCTGTCTTTTTACAATCCGACCCGTCCCAAATTCCCTATATTGCTCTGTGTGCGTGGATTTCAGTGGGGGCGACCGGCCCCACTCGCCCTCACCTGTGTCCGCCAATGGTTATATGCAATAGAGTATTATGTATCTCTTTTAAATATCTAATGTAGATATATTTTAAAGCTTTTCTTAAATCATTTTTGAACTTTTATGCTCGTATAAGTTTTGAAAGCTAGTTTATTTTTTAAACCAGTGTTCGCATGAGAAAATATTGATCACGGGAAAAAGATTCATAATCAAGTTAGATTTGACGAGAAGGTGCGGTAGTTGAGATAGGGAATTCGACGGCGAGGTGATCCCCCGAATTAACCAAACTAAACCGAACCGATCCGAGTCGGTTCGGTTCGCTTCGGTTCATGACCTTGATCGGTTCGGTTCGGTTTTGTCAAAATTGGTCAAACTCGAACCGAACCGACCGATGCTCACCCTAAGTATTCACTCATGAATTGAGTAAATTCAGATTAAAACTGTGTGGCATGCCCATATTCACTCAAGAAGTCACAATCATTCACTGATTAATGGTCCTACATTTATTATTATTTATTATTTATTTCAATTTTAGTGGGAGGTTGGGGTTATCCCTATGCTTATCTTTTCCTTGAATATAAAATCAATATCAAATATAATTTTTACAGTGCACATGTTGGCTTGGATCTATGTTCAGTTCATTGTCACCAAAGATATCACTGTTTTGAGCACTCTCTTTCACCTTTGTTTTCTTTTACTTTTTTTTTTTTTAAATGTGACATTATTGTTTTTAACAATGAAGAGCAGAATCTTTTTCTGGAGTTTTGTTCAACATGCATGGGTCCTCTGCTAGCTCACAACTTGCTGCTGAGGTACATAGAATGTTGATGAACCTTGTGACTTTTGCACTGATGTACATTGAAAGAAATGCAAGTGGGGTGGGCACATTACTATGGGTCTCAACTCTCAAAACATGATTTGATTTGGAGTTTGATGCATTTGATTTAGACCTAGGGTTAGCTTGATGTGTGAGGGCCGGTGTCGGTGTTATGAATTTTTAAAAGACGTTCGTAAAAGTTAGAAGCTTAACTCTTGTTAACTCTTAGTGCAAAATTTTTAAAGGTTTACAATAAAAGCATCAAAGTAGTTCAAATCATTGAGTTATAAGAGACTATCAGATATCAAGTTACTCACGATATAGATAAGAATATAGGTATTGTTGAATATCCATATTATTCAATTAAATATCTGAATAACTGAGCACACACACTCTAGTTCAATGGCTCATATAGGTTCAAACATATTTAATCATATAACATTGTGATCAATCATAATCAATACTTGGTATAGTTTTACAGAATCTCTTCTTATTTCAAAGTAAGAATGAATTAAAACTGAAAGTTAAACTCTTTTTTTTTTTTTAATTTTCATTTATCAGTTATACTCATCTGATATTTGTTATCGTCCGTATCTAATTCAAGTCTGAATTCATTTTTATTACATATAAATACCAAGTTTCACATCAGAATAAGTTTTATATCAGAAACAAACTGATCATGGATGGGTTACAGGAAAAAAAAAAAAAAAAACAAAACAAATACAGTAAATATATCTCTGTTGTTATCTGCTCTCCCCTAGTTGGTTTGTTCATTATGTAAAAAAAAAAGAAGAAAAAAAGAAAAAAGAAAAGGAACAACTTGTCTTGCTTGAATTTGTTGAGACGTCTCTCTCATTGATCGTAAAGTTTTGAAGTTAAAGGCTCAGTAGGACCAAATTGCTTGGCCAATTGATAACTCCATTCTCCCCATCAAACGAATGAGAAAGGACATCACAATGGGGCTAATAGTGCCCAAAAAGTAATCAGCATAATTGTTCACCATGGTTTGAAATTGTTCTTCTGGTATCTAAGAAGAAACATACAAAGGTACAATTCTAGAATGATACCCACAAGTTGAGCTCAGTTATCCATTTGTTTCGGAGAGCTGACCAATGGGGAGTTGCCTGAGATTTAGTTGTTTGTCTTCTCTTGATCCAATCACAAGTCAAGATGAAATTACAGAGATTGGTACACACTCATTTTTTCTTCTTATTGATAATCATGATAATAATGTGCAGGATGAAATGGTTGGAGCCCAACCCAGTCCAGAACTTCACAAGCTTTTTATTTTCGTACATATCGTGTATGCTAAAAAAACTGAAATTTTCCTTCAGTTGAAATATAAATAGTTAAGAACAAAAAGTTAAATGTCTTGTTGATCCTTTGACCTCACACAGAAAACCTTCTATGTCATTTCATTTAAATTTCTTCCTCTTACCTAAATTATCATGATATTGTTGGAGGAGAGAGTACAGTAGAGGAAGAGTGAAGTCATGCCAGGTGCTGTTGAAGACTGCCAAGGAGTCTACGACGAAAGGCGACGGAACAGCAGGCAGGAAAAAGAAGCAGCAGCAGAAAAGACAGAGGTCGGTCGACGACCGGGTCGACCGACGTGCACGAAGTGCACAGGTTTGCTCCCAGGTTGCTTCGGTCGACCGGACCGGTCGACCGAAGAGGGTCTTGGTTGCTTCGGTCGACCGGACCGGTCGACCGAAGAGGGTCTCTGTAAGCAACCCGACTTTCTGTTTGTTTCGGTCGACCGGATCGGTCGACCGTTAGAGGGAGTCGGTCGACCGGCCGGTCGACCGACAGTCGGGTTTTGGGCGAAATCTGTTGTTTCGGGAAGTTATGTATTTAAGCCCTGGTTGTAATTTTCTAGGGTTGAGTGCTTAGAAAAAGTATAGCTGCGGACTCTCTTGTGTTGATAGAGATCCAGAGCTATTGTAATCCATCTTCCATAAAGAAAACTCTCTCCGTGAATTGCCCCGAGGACGTAGGCAAGTTGGCCGAACCTCGTTAGATCTGGTTTTTGCGATTGGCTGTTCTTCTAGTTTGTTTTCATTGTTCTTGGTGATTGAGATCAGGTTGGATCTTCTAAGGGTTGTTGTCTCCGAGCACAACAAGTGGTATCAGAGCTTCAGGCTACGCTTGGGATATTCTGAAGATTCGAAGGGCTCCAGATCTGATCAGGTGGAGATCGTGTGTCGATCTCAGGTCAGAGGCATTGGTGTTCAAGGAGATCGTGTGTCGATCTCAGGTGGACGCAGGGAGGGCTCGTTGAATCAGGGGAGGAATAGATCTGGTGAGAAACTCAAGCTAGGGTTTCAAGGTAGAGGTAAAAATCACTTTTTTTATCGCAGAAATAGATCTATTTGCAAGTATTTGATCTTCCGCATAGTTAGAGGGTCAAGGAAAGGATCTCAATGGCAGAGGAATTTAAGTCTGTTAAGACAATGAACAACTCCAGGATTGAAGTTGTTAAGTTCAATGGAACTAACAATTTCGGGATGTGGAGGTGTGAGGTTATGGATGCATTGAATGCACAGAACCTCGAGGACACGCTCCTTTTGGAGAAGAAGAAGGATACTACCACTGATGATGAGTGGGCAAAAATGAACAGGTCGGCATGTGGCCTGATTCGCTCATGTTTGTCACAAGATATCAAATATTCTGTTCAACATGAGAAGTCAGCAAAGGATATGTGGAATACCCTCGAGAAGAAGTACCTGACAAAGAACGTGGAGTCAAGGCTGCAGCTTAAGAGCAAGCTGTATTTGTTCAGGATGCAGAGGGGAAGCACAGTAAATGAGCACCTCAACAGGTTTACAAAGCTTCTTACGGATTTGCTAAATGTGGATGCCATTATAAGTGAGGAAGACAAGTCAGTCGTTCTTCTGAACTCTCTTCCACCGGAGGAGTATGAGATATTTACAATGACATTCATAAATGGAAGGCAAACCTTAGACTATGATGAGATATCGTCAGCACTGATGAGTTATGAGAAAAGGAAGAATGAGAAACATTCTGGGAGATCTAGTTCATCAGCAGAGGCTTTGGAGGTAAGAGGCAGGAGCTCATCAAGGAAAGGCAAGGAGGTGAGAGGAAGATCGAAGTCAAGACCGGGCTTAAGGGATCTTAAGAAAGACCAGTGCATGTATTGCAAAGAGTTTGGGCACTGGAAAGTTGACTGTCCAAAGTACAAGGGGAAGAAGAAGGAATCAAAATCTGAGGCAAATCTGGCAAGAGTGACAAAGGCTGCTAGCAGTAAATCACAGGCAGAGGATTCAGATTCAGATTCTTCAGTATTCTCGTTTTCAGTTACTACTCCTGTTGTAGGTTACTCGGGGAAAACGAGTGGATCCTGGACACAGGTGCTACATATCATGTATGCCCTAATCGAGATTGGTTTACTAGTCTTGAGAAGCTGGAGGGATGTTCGGTCGTCATGGGCGATGATCATCCATGCATCATGGAGGGTGTAGGCACAATTCCTATCAGGATGTTCGACGGGATGGTAAGGGAGCTGAAGGAAGTGAGATATGTCCCTCAGCTGAAGAGGAACTTGATCTCAGTGGGTGTTTTGGAATCATTGGGGCTCGGTGTGTCTATTAAAGAAGGTGTTCTTAAAATGACGAAGGGCTCAATGGTGGTGTTGAAGGCCAACCGCAGGAATAATTGTATTACTTGAAGGGTAGTACAGTGACAGGGCAGGTGGCAGCTTCGACCAGTCAGAAGGAAGATCTAACCCGGCTATGGCACATGAGGCTGGAACATGCAGGGGAGAAATCTATGCAAGCTCTTGTGAGGAAAGGGCTACTGAAGGGTGCAGAGACCTGCAAACTGGATCTGTGTGAACATTGCATCATAGGCAAGAAGACAAAGGTGAAGTTTGAAACAGCTTCACACTGCACCGAAGGCATTCTTGATTATGTGCACACAGATGTATGGGGACCCACAAAGACTGCATCAATAGGAGGAACCCACTACTTTGTGTCGTTTATCGATGATTATTCTAGGCGGTGCTGGGTGTACACCATGCGACACAAGAATGAAGTCCTAGAATTGTTTGTGAAGTGGAAGGTTAATCAGGAAAGGAGTACAGGAAGAAAAGTCAAGGTCCTTCGTTCTGACAACGGAGGAGAGTACAAGTCAGACCCTTTCCAGAAGCTATGTCTTGATGAGGGCATAGAGAGGCACTTCACAGTAAGGGAAACTCCGCAACAGAATGGGGTGGCTGAAAGAATGAACCGAACTTTGCTAGAGAAGGTTCGGTGCATATTGTCAAATGCAGGATTACCAAAGAAGTTCTGGGCTGAAGCTTTGGGGTATGCATGCCATCTCGTCAATAGGTTGCCGTCGTCTGCAATAGGGGGAAAGACCCCCCTTGAAGCTTGGTCTGGTAAAGCTGCAGGAGATTATGATGTGCTCAGGATATTTGGATGTCCAGCATACTATCACGTAAAAGAAGACAAATTGGATCCGAGAGCGAAGAAAGGTGTGTTTGTTGGCTTCAAGAAAGGAACCAAGGGGTTCAAGATCTGGGACCAACAGGACAACAAATTCATAATCAGCAGAGATGTCAGATTTTGATGAGGCCTCGATGATGAAGCCTACAGTCTCTCAGCAGGTGGAGACTAAGAAGACCAAGGAGCTATTGTAGCAGGTGGAGAGTGATGCAGATCCACCATCTCTAGAAGACTCAGTATCTGTGAGGATCATTCCTGAGGTGACACAGGGAGGTGATCAAGTTGCAGAAGAAGATGCTGAGGTTGTTGAAGAGGATCAGGAACAGGTTATGGATACAGTTCCAGATCCCACTGCAGTTGGAAGACCAAGGAGGAATACTAGGAGACCTGGCTGGCTCACTACAGACATGGTAATTGCACATGCACTTCCAGTTGTTGAAGAAGCCATTCCATCTACTTTCAGGGAAGCTGAAATCAGTTCAGAAGCGGAGTTATGGAAAGGGGCCATGAATGAAGAGATGCAGTCTCTTTATAAGAACAACACATGGGAACTGACCAAGTTGCTCAAGGGGAAGAAAGCCATAGGGTGTAAGTGGGTATTTGCTAAGAAGCAGGGATCACTCCAAGAAGACAAAGTGCGCTACAAGGCAAGGCTGGTGGCTAAAGGCTACGCACAGAGAGAAGGGATCGACTACAACGAGGTGTTCTCCACAGTTGTAAAACACTCGTCTATTCGGATCCTATTGGCCTTGGTGGCACAGAACGAGTTGGACCTTGACCAACTTGATGTGAAGACCGCCTTTCTCCACGGCGATCTTGAGGAGGAGATCTACATGACTCAGCCCACAGGTTACAAAACTGCAGAGAAAGAGGAGTTGGTATGCAAGCTGAAGAAATCACTGTACGGTTTGAAGCAGTCTCCAAGACAATGGTACAAGCGATTTGACAGCTTCATCAGGAAGAAGAAGTACACAAGAAGCCATTATGATCCATGTGTGTACTACAACAAGTTACCATCTGGTGAGTATGTCTATCTACTACTTTACGTAGATGATATGCTAATTGCTTCTAGGTCAAGATCTGAAATTGATTCTCTGAAGAAGACTTTATCGTCTGAGTTCGAGATGAAGGACCTGGGGGAAGCAAGGAAAGTATTGGGTATGGAGATCACAAGGGACAGAGAAGCTGGCAGGATTAGCTTGACTCAGAAGGGCTATCTGGAGAAGGTACTACAGAGATTTAATATCGGGAAAGATACAAAGACTGTAAGTACACCAATGGCGCCGCACTTCAAGTTGTCAGCGAAGATGTCTCCAAGGAGTGTTCAGGAGCGTGAGCATATGACTCATGTACCATATGCCAATGCAGTGGGAAGCTTGATGTATGCAATGGTGTGTACAAGGCCGGATCTATCACAGGCAGTTTCCATGGTTAGTAGATATATGCATGATCCAGGTCAGGGTCATTGGGAAGCAGTGAAGTGGATCCTGAGGTACATCAAGGGTACTGTTGATGTAGGCCTCGTGTTTGAGAAGGACAACACTGGGAAGCAAGAATGCATAGGGTACGTGGATTCGGACTATGCAGGTGATCTTGACAAACGCCGGTCGACGACGGGGTATGTATTCACATTCTCGCAGGCACCGGTGAGTTGGCGCTCCACACTTCAGTCCACAGTCGCATTGTCGACTACAGAGGCAGAGTATATGGCCTTGACTGAGGCCATGAAGGAGGCGATTTGGCTTCAGGGATTGCTAGATGACTTGGGAGTGGAACAGGAGATCTTGAGATACACTGTGACAGTATGAGTGCCATTTATTTGGCGAGGAACCAAGTCTACCACGCAAGGACGAAGCACATCGATGTCAGGTATCACTTTGTTCGGGAGATTCTGGAGGAAGATGACATCAATTTATTGAAGATTCATACTTCGGAGAATCCGGCCGATATGCTTACAAAGGTGGTGTCGGGAGTAAAGTTTGCACACTGCAAAGACTTGCTCCAGATCCTTCAGGTGAAGTGAGCTTGTTGAAGCTCATTTGGATGAACTACGGATGGCTTGATCCCTTGGGCAAGGGGTACGTAGGCAACCAGATTGGTGCAGCCGCTTTCGAGTCGGTGTTCGGCTCAGATTTAACAATCTTCACAGAGGTGGAGAATTGTTGGAGGAGAGAGTACAGTAGAGGAAGTGAAGTCATGCCAGGTGCTGTTGAAGACTGCCAAGGAGTCTACGACGAAAGGCGACGGAACAGCAGGCAGGAA
This sequence comes from Agave tequilana, assembly GCA_038442645.1. Lineage (NCBI taxonomy): Eukaryota > Viridiplantae > Streptophyta > Magnoliopsida > Asparagales > Asparagaceae > Agave > Agave tequilana. The sequence goes on from JAVJIF010032282.1 coordinate 9,806, forward strand.
AAAAAGAAGCAGCAGCAGCAGAAAAGACAGAGGTCGGTCGACCGGACCGGTCGACCGACGTGCACGAAGTGCACAGGTTTGCTCCCAGGTTGCTTCGGTCGACCGGACGGTCGACCGAAGAGGGTTTGGTTGCTTCGGTCGACCGGACCGGTCGACCGAAGAGGGTCTCTGTAAGCAACCCGACTTTCTGTTTGTTTCGGTCGACCGGATCGGTCGACCGTTAGAGGGAGTCGGTCGACCGGCCGGTCGACCGACAGTCGGGTTTTGGGCGAAATCTGTTGTTTCGGGAAGTTATGTATTTAAGCCCTGGTTGTAATTTTCAAGGGTTGAGTGCTTAGAAAAAGTATAGCTGCGGACTCTCTTGTGTTGATAGAGATCCAGAGCTATTGTAATCCATCTTCCATAAAGAAAACTCTCTCCGTGAATTGCCCCGAGGACGTAGGCAAGTTGGCCGAACCTCGTTAGATCTGGTTTTTGCGATTGGCTGTTCTTCTAGTTTGTTTTCATTGTTCTTGGTGATTGAGATCAGGTTGGATCTTCTAAGGGTTGTTGTCTCCGAGCACAACAGATATAAGCACCTTGAAATAAAAGATTTCCTCTTCCTATCTTCACAAAAGCACACTATATACAGTAAACAGCCTCTCCTCTCTGTGATCCCCCAATCAAAATTTCACCTAAATATCAAATTTTTCTTCTTTGCTTCATTTAGAGTATTGTAGAGTCATTGAGTGGGGAAGAGAATATGTATTTGATTTTATTTTTTTTCCCAGAATGTGGAGGCTTAGGAAATTATGATTTATCCTCATCGAGGAATCAAATTTTTTTTAAGTGGAAGGATAATATAGTTATTTGTTAGTATGCTAAACTATTAAAGATAATGTTTGATAGAAAAACTTTATAAAGGGTACCACCATTATTATTAAGACACCGTGGAGCAGTTTTAAATATAATATTTGCAATGTTGCAGCAATAAAATCTCTTCGATATTATAAATATCAAGTACTAAATCGGATTTGAATAGAACACAGATCTTGATGATCATAGATGAATGGCACTAACCGAGAATGAAACCTTTCTTATTCCTCCATAGGGGAATCGGCGTTTCACTACCTTATCTCCTAGAGTGCCTAATTTTTGTACTTTTTTGAGTTTTTTTTAATGTATTTTCACTTTGTTTCATTAAGAACTCTTAATTTGAGAAAACACAGGCTCTCTACTGTTTATCTCAAAAAAGAAACCTTAGAGATTTAAACACTAGCTTATTGTAACTTTTTCACTAATTCCAACTTTAACTTTGATTATTGTAACTTTTTCACTAATTCCAATTTAACTTTGATCAACGTTTATCAATGCAGATCAATTATATATTATGCATCTCAGAATTAAACTCTTTGAGAACAAAGAACTACTTTAAAAAAAGAAGAAGAAAAGAATGAGGTAGAAGCTGGAAAGAAAAGAAAGTCTATCATGTACACCTTCTTTGATTTGATTTGATTTTCCTTTATTTTTCTCTGAAACATGACACATAATTAACCAAATAACAACAAATGACTTTTGTCATCTACATTGTTGCTGGAAAAACCTAGGAACTGGTCAACAAACAATAGTAATTAAGTTTTGGCATAAACAAAAGCGAAAATGACTGCATGTCCTTGTTGCTTGCATAGATGGGTTTTCTACATCATTATGCTCTTTGAGGGCCTATTTAGCATGAAAAATAAAAATTAGAAAACTGATAATATCTGAAATTCTTAAGAAAAGACATTAGCCTAACAACAACAGTAAATTGGCATGCTCAGAATTTTTTCATCATGGCCTGTTTGGAGCCCCGACCAAGTGAAATCACCAACTTGTAAGATTATCCCATGTTCAACAAGACTGTAGCAACAACAAGAAGCACCGCTCGAACAGCAGCAAGCCACCCCGAACAACACTAATACCAACCCCGTCACCAACACCACCAACACAAGCACCACCGCCAACACTAGCACCAACCCGACCACAAACAACACCAACACAATCCTAACACTAGTTCCAACACCAGCACCACAAAGCTGTTTGGATTTAAGTGGGCGGAAGTGAGAAAGTGGGGAAGTAGGGTTTTTTCTTTTGAAAAATGTGAATTTGTGCGTATTTTTTCTAGTGTTTGGTTGATAGTTGAGAAGTAAAAGTGAAAAAGCATATTGTATTTTTCGATGTTTGATTAGTAATGTAGAAGTGGAAGAGGAAAAGTTAACCACAAAGTTGCCCCTAAGATAATATTAAAATAAAAATTAATTATGAAAAAAAATTAGACCATAATTAGAATATAAGTGAAATTTACACACCACAAAATTAACTATAGCATCCTGAAAGTGAGGAAATGATTGTGTAAATGAGAAAAGAAAAAGAAAAAAAGATTTTCTCATTATTCTTTTTTAGTATTTGGATGGACAGCAGAAGTGAGAAATGACACTTCCCCACTTCCACTCACTTCCTTGAATCCAAATACCACCACCACTACCACGACGAACCCGACCACCACCAACTTGACCACCAACACCAGCGCCAACACTAACACCAACAACACAAGCACTAGCACCACCGCCCCCAGCACCACCACCGACAACAAAAGGCACCCACGGCTAGAAAGTTCAAGAATTGCTTTGGTCAAAATACACAGACTCAGATAGATCGAGACCCAAGGCGGATAATAGTTTAAAACGCATACCCACAATTACTTGAAGAACGAAGGCCTCAGAGAGATCAGAACCCACGACGAAGAGAGAGAACAAAACCGAGGACAAAGAGATCAGAACGATCAGTAAAGAAAATGATGATGAACATATATTAGAAACATAGGCTCAGTCGAGTATCATCGCTGTTGCCAACAATAAAAGCCCCATTATCTACTCTAAAATCTGAAGAATTGGGATAAGTTTGGGTCATCAAATCAAAGCGGAGATCGGCGACAACTTCAATTTTAAGTGAGAAATTGGAAATTGGTGATTTCAGCTACATATCAAAAGAGGAGATCGGCGAGAGAAAGAGAGAGTTGAGAGCGCCGCGAGAGAAGAGGGAGAGGAGAGTAACCCTAACGAAATGGCAGCCCCAAAATTTTTTCTGTTGGGCTTTTAGTTTTCTCACCATTTTTCTCTCATTTTTTAGAGAAAAACTGGCAAGCCCCAAATCTCAAACTCAGCCTCCCTCATTTTTCTGTCAAACAAACAACACCTTTATTTTCTTTTAATTTTTTCCTTCTAATGTGACATTATTGTTTTTAACAATGGAAAGCAGAATCTTTTTCTGGAGTTTTTGTTCAACATGCATGGGTCCTCTGCTAGCTCGCAACTTGCTGCTGAGGTACATAGCATGTTGATGAACATTGTGACTTTTTCATTTATATACATTGAAAGAAAGGCAAGGGGGGTGGGCCTGTGACTATGAGTCTCAACTCTCAAAACATGATTTGATTTGGAGTTTGATGCATTTGATTTAGACCTAGGGTTAGCTTGATGTGTAAGGTCCGGTGTCGGTGTTATGAATTTTTTAAAGACGTTAGTGAAAGTTAAAAACTTAACTCTTATTACTCTTACTGCATAAAAACTTAAAGGTTTACAATAAAAGCATCAAAGTAATTCAAACCATTGAGTTATAAGATAATGTCAGATATCGAGTTGCTCACGATATAGATAAGGATATAGGAATTGTTGAATATCCATATTATTCAATTAAATATCTGAATAACTGAGCGCACACATCCTAGTTCAATGGTTCATTTGAGGTTCAACCATATTTAAACATATAACATTGTGATCAATCATAATCGATACTTGGTATAGTTTTACACAATCTCTTCTTATTTCGGAGTAAGAATGAATCAAATTATAACTGGAAGTTAAACTCATTTTTTGTAAAAATATCCGGCTATTAACTTGTCTTGCTTGAATTTGTTGTGATGTCTCTTATTGCGTGCGCTAGCCTTGACAACCAATGAAAAATCTCAACCAATAGAGATAGATAGAGCAGAGAAGTACCCAACAGAACAAGTACCAACAGAACAAGAACAAGTGGTCGGGTACTGCTACTTATTGGGTCAATAATGATTGGCTGGTTCGTACAAATAATTACGCATCACTTGCAACAAAAACTGTCATCAATCTTGAACCCCATATTTCAAACCCAAATAATGTTACTGAATGAAAATTGGAAGGTTTGAATATCCTAATGTTTATTGTATCTCCAATAACTGATTTATCTATACCTCAATGAGAGGTATTCCTTCATTTTATAGCCTTACAGGATCATCATAATAACTGGAGTAGCACAATCTATCTGGAGTGGTTGAAACGACATTGGGAACCTGTCAAACTAGCAAATATTGACCCGTCCAACATGAAACTTGGTGCCAACAACTGGCAATGGCTTTCCAAGCTCTCTCTGCAAGATACTGCAACATCTCAAGATGGGCTACGAGAGTTTTGAAAGGGCCTGAAATAGTTAACACATTGATAGGTGCAGTTTAGGAAAATTTACTCACCCCTTTTTATATGCACTTTACATCAGTTTTGATCCTTATCTTCCCTCTAAAGAATTTCAATTCCCCTTGTACCTTCTTGGATCTCTACCATCATTATAGTTTCCTATGAACGAACTAAAAGTGTGCTTCCACCAACCAAGCCACGTGATATGTCACTCTTATGGATGGCCCAAACATTTACTGTGATTCTTACATGCATGCATACATAAATTCACATGATGGGTAACCCCTATACATGTATGTATCCCCGCAATGTGTCACCCCTATACTTACATAGAACTATATCCAGGGTTGATATAAGTTTCCCTAGGAAAAACTAAAAGTATGCTCTCACCCACCAAACCACATAGGAGTCATCCTTTGGATGTCCACAACATTCATCTTGATTTACATGTCATGAAATGTATGTGAACAAAACTTTGCGTGTGTTGAGGACTTCTAATGTACCTACTCAATGGCTGTAAAAGATTCAGTTGTCTAATATAGAACAAAGGGGACCTTCTGCCAAATAAAAGTCTTTAGTACACAATTTTTATTCACTTATCTTTTATAACATATAGACCAAGATGAATGGTGTTGAACACCATTGAGGTGGCATGTGGTTAGCTAGCCGGGAACAAACATTTAGTTTGTTGATCCAAGGGAACAATAAAGCAATCCTAAACACACACACGCGGGGGGGGGGGGGGGGGGGGGGGGGGGGGGGAGGGAAAGGAACTTGGCTCCTTCAATTCAATGATAGAAAGCATAATTAAAGACCCACTCTATTTAAGTTGATCCGCTGATGTAAAGTGCCAAAAATTGAAATTAAGTTTTCTAACCTATCATTAAGTAAGGAAGAACCATGCATTAAAGTATTTACCCTAAGGAGTGTAATCCTAGTATCCTGTCAGTTTTTTGGATTTGGAGAAGGGCCGATTTTCAAGAACGAGAATCTTATGTTATATTGGGAATCTCTTGTGAGAATCATCCACCCCTAAAGCACAAAATGGACAATAAAAAATAACAAGTTGTTTAGCATAGCAGTCTTGGATGTCTGAAACCTAACAAAATATTTGTGAGTAATGATTTTTAAGTGACTAAGATTGTGACCGAAGGTTTGGATAAAGTGTTTGTGTGCCCCAAACTATAAATCTAAGTTGCATGCTATTTTGGTCATCTATTTTGTTCTACTAGATGTATAGGCTGATTCACTTGATTTTAAATTTTTAGGCACCATACATGATGTAAATTTACTCTAATGGAGTAGACTTTCTGTTTAAATTCTATTATTGAATTGAGTGGGAAAGATAGCTTCTCTCTCTCTCTCTCTCTCTCTCTCTCTCTCTCTCTCTCTCTCTCTCACTCACACACACACACACACACACACACACACACACACAAATGCACGCGCGCAAGTATGCCATGGATTCCTACATATCCCCATATCATATCACGGAATAAAATTAAATCATTCCCAATCAAAGGAGAGTTAATGCTTGAAGGCCCAAATTCAATAGAATTTTCGCCATCATCAGCAAGACAAGAAATTACTCAAGTTCCTAGAAGTTTGCAATCCTTCTGATGGAGGAGTGCAGGATAGATTCAGAAATGGTGTTTTCTTTCTGATGTCCTTCACAGATTTCTTAACTGTGGCTGTACCTTTAGAAGACAATTGCCCAACCACTGTAACATTCTCACAGTCCAGAATGCCATAATGCAAAATCCATGATAGATCATCTAATCTAATTAAAAGAAAGTGAAACAGTGCAAGCAGCTCTGTCATATGCCCTAATGAGATAGGAATTGCAGAACTTGCAACCCGCAGGCCGCAACCAAGGAGCACTTCCTACTAGACAATCCGGGTACATTTAACTCTATGGTTGGTAAGAAAAAGGAAGCAGGTCAAATTGAGGTCCTTCAGCATAGATAAAACTATTGAAGCTATCTGGTTTGGTATAAAGCTTGAGACGAACAACAAAATCTGTAATAACAGACAACAACAATATCTTCCATTGATCTTTTTATTTTTTCCCTTTTGAGTTCAGCGTGCATGTCAATTGTGCAACAATGGAGGGCTAATCACCCCCAATTGTATCCTTCAGAAGCTAGAGAAATCGTCTGCCAGAGATTCATAGTACTCAGAAAGTTTTATAAAACTACATTTGTGTCCCAAAATCAGTAAGCCACAATTACCCATTTTCTCAATCAGCAGGTGACCAGCAAGCAATCAAAACTAAGAATTATCTTATCCAATGGGGAATCAACCAAATCACTAGCACAAATTCGCACAGAAATCACAAGAACAAAAACATTTCATTAGCTAAAAGTACCAAAATTAACGCCTTTCAAAGGTCCGGTACAAGTGCAAGGACATCCAAACAGCAAGCATTCACAAGTTAAAAGAGACAGCAAACTATAACCATTTGGAGGAGAAAAGTACCGTGATCTCGATCAAACCGGCGATAGCTTGTCGGGGTTCATGTCCTCCTCGCTCGCACCGACGCCGTAGGGCTTCGAGAACATCAGCGGGCGGTCTTTCGCCTCCTCTTCGTCCTCGACGTCAGTCGTGCTGAGATTGATGCAGGAGCAGCGCTCGAGAGAGGCGAAGAAGGCCGACGCCACGCTCGTGCCGAGCCAGTTCGCCATGCGATCGATCTTCTCGCGTGGGGTGATGCTCGAGTTCTCCATTTGACGGAGCTCCCATCGATCGATCAATAGAATTAGGCGAGATTTTTCAGAGAGAAGTTGAAAAGGTCGTTGACTTAAATACGACGAGAGACAGGCGGTTGGCCTCTTCACAGAAGTAATAGAGGGGCATTTTCGGCAGTTTGAAGAGTCGTGACGTGGCAGATGATAAAAGACATTTTTTTTTTCCCCTTTTTTCTCGAAGAAGCTCGCAGTTAACCGTCCGCCTACATATACTCTATACACATTTTCACATGCAGAGATTCAAACTGGTGATCACTAGAGAGTAAACCCAATGAGCTGACCAGCAGGCCACTGGCGAGGAACCTCTTTTCATTTTCTTGATGCAAATTTGTTGACAACCTTAGTCTTCGTTGACTAAATCAAAGACAAGACCAAAAAAAATCACCATACTTAAGTCGATTTAGTACGTTAAATTGTGAGATCTCTCGTCCATTCTTTCAGAGAAGAAAATTAATACTATTAAACAGAATGTCTCTTGTCGTCTCTCTGAATTACACGATGAAATCTATCTTATATATTATATTACATTGAACCAGTGACCTCTTCTATAACGAGTAAAATATTGAAACCCACCAGAAAAAGAAAAATGAACGCTGGTCGGAAATTTGCTCGTTAGAAGGAGATCAGCAATCAAGAATGCAAAATAGCTTCCAGTGAATAACGGACCAATAATGATGATAGCCTGCCTATAGTTCACACATGTAAGTTTTAGCTTGCACAAAATTAGGAGTTCTTACAGAACGGAGACTTTAAGCTTATTTGAGAAGTACTTAGACATTGAAAGAAAATATTTGGATATATTGACCCCATAAGCAAGCGCATCTGGTGTAGTGGTATCATAGTACCCTCCCACGGTACTGACCAGGGTTCGATTCCCTGGATGCGCAATTTTTTTTTATTTTTATTTTTAAATTAAATCCTAAAGTTGCTTAGAAACCAGTTTTATGATGTTTGAGTGAAGGCGTATGAACATGACATAAATCATCTAGTTATCCTTGAGCACCTTCGGCTGAGAATGGTAGTTATCCTTCAGCACCTTAGGCTGAGAATGGGCTGGGCTAGCCCGACTCGGCTTCGGGCTGGCCCGAAGAATTTGGGCTGGAAGCGGGCCTGAAGAATTTGGGCTAACCCAGATATTTAACTAGGCATGCTCATTTCACTCAAAAAAAATTTAAGATTAAATATGAGAGCTACCTACAGACCGCCTATAAGCCTGAAACCCGTCTACAATTCAATTTCTCTCTCTCGAGGAATCCATCTCCCACCGAAGCCTCCCGCCTCTCCCACCGCGGCCTCCGCCAACAAGGAGCAACACCAAAGAGGTAATAAAAGTGAACTCTGAGTTAGAGTCATCATTTTTATTTTATCGAGTGAAATGTATTTTCTCTTTATTTTATAGTCTTGCTTTCTCTTTTTAGTTTCATATCAGTCATGTGGATAAAAAGTCAATAGTTTAAAGACTCTACTGATTTCAATAAAAAGAAAATAAAATTTTGAGGAAATATTATTTTGAGATTTTTTTCTTTGAGGGGGCGTGCCTCCCATGGCGGCTGTGCAACCCTAACTGTAAAGCTAAGATCAAACGTGTGGCGTGAGATCAAGATCGAGGAGCGTGCGACGTGAGATCGGTTCTCATTAATCTAATACTCAATATGCTGTCTAATTCCTTGGAATTGTGGATATCTCCAAAAAGGATATGGCTGATCCTCTGAATTATCGCTGGAACAACATATACAATTTGACTGTAGTTGTTTGGGAACGTCTTTCCACAGGAGGAAGGATATCATGTGAGAACTTCCAAGTGAAAACTCTAATCTATGAAGACCACCAGATGTCTTCGATCCGATTCCAAGTAAAAACTGATCTCATCTTGGAATAACATACAAATGATGTGGATCACATTCCAATTCTAGGTAGAGTTTAGCAAGACTAGTTGTTACAGGGGACACTACAGAACGCATTATCTGTATCGTACATAGGCGTTATTAGTCAGAAGTTAGAGGGCACAAATATTAAATACTTAAATAAAAGAGTGTTCGGGAACCCAGCGACAGAGAAGAGCGACGTACCAGAGAACAGTCGCCAATTACAAGAACAAAGAGAGAGCAGAAGGAAGAAAGTGAGAACATATAATTTAACGAGGTTTGACAAATTACCTACGTCTTCGGGGCAGAAGGAGAGAGATCTTATTAAGTCAATTAAGTACAAAATACTTCTTTTATAGCAGGGCAATACCCCTCTTTATATAGACAGAGAATCCATGAAGAAAAGAAAACCAATCACTCTGAATTTAGATCAGAAACAAACCCAGGATCAGAATATAAAACTGCCCAGACCCGTCATGCGGCCGACCACGCTCTATGTAGTGTCGAAACTGCACTCTGTGTGGTCAACCGCGACCATACTCTGTGCAAAGCAATTTTGCTCGTTCTGGGCGATCGACCTGGCCTGCTTTTGCTGAGCAGCTTCCCTAGGGTGGTCGACCGCGCTCCTCTTTCTTCTTCTCGTGTACGCTTTGTACATGGCCGGACTGCCTTCGGCTGCGTCTGATCTTCTACCTTACACCGTTGAACTCCGATCTCTATGTTATCTTCTCCGATGAGTTAAAGAACTCTATCAATAAGATTTTATACTCTCTCCCCACAAAGAGTTTCAAGAAATTCAACAGCACTAAAATTATATCTTTACAAGATTACTACTGATAATTGTAAGGAATCACTCTTCAAACAATGATTGAACATAAAGTGTGACATACATTGTTCTATTTACTCTTTAAGGGACAACACCAAAAAGTGAATAGAATCCTTATATAGCTATAGAAAGCAGCAATGTAAAGCCTTCAAGATTTTGGACTAGCGAAATTGTATAATCTAGAATTCCACAACTATTAAGAGGAAGGATATATTTAGTTATATCTAATTCTGACCAACGTGGTCGCCGGAGAGGTCCTGAGGAGCCCCAGTGATCGCCAGTTCGAATCACATTCAGTAGTGATTTTCTAGGGGGGGGACACAAGAGGTGTGTTCACCCTCAGCTGCACATACAAGCTCTGTCCCTGAGGTGCATGTCCTCAACTTGTCCACATCAACAATAAACTTAAATCAAGTAACATAAGGTACACACTTGTGATGTGGGTTGAGACTTGAGATAGATAAATAAGGCTAGTAATGTTATTAGTGACCTATAAAATGCAAAAAAATAAGTGAATTATGATTTACTCATTAAGTTCATCTCAAATTCAGTTTATGTAAATTTCAACCTAATAGAAGGGTGCAACTGTAAAGCAACCAAAAACACAAAGTAATGTCAAGGTTAAGTATGTAAAATTTGAATTATAATGGCATACATGCAGAAAGTCTATTTTCTTCTCTCTGTCTTAAAAAGACAAGAAAATTTGTGCAGTTGATGGATTGCTATTAGAACTTGTATAACTTCTATAATGTGAAGAGTACATACTCACTTGATATATTTTATCAACAAAACAAATCAGTACATTTTAGCAGGTTTTTCTCCAATCATCATAATTTATTTCTGTGACACAGATGGTTCCATTTGCCAGTTTACGAAACACTGATGATTCATGTATTAAAATCCACCATTAACCATAGATCAGGCACTGATGCAAGAATAGATTTTTATAGTACTCCAAGCAAAACAGAATGTGGATCAAGTGCGCATAGAAAAAAAATAAAATTGAATTAAAACAAACACACAGTGGCCAAATTTCATTAAAAATGGGTTTTTTTAGATATGTACTCCCACACTATTGTATTTAGAAATTTACCCTCCAAATTATTGATATTACATGTATACCCTGAAATTTCTTAAATCAATTTTTTTTTTAACCCCTATGCTGTTATTGATAAAGCATCAAAAGAGAATATTCCTATTTTGCTGGTAAACTCAAAAATTGATTAATATGCCCTCTTCATCTTAATTCACACTCTAATTCTTATCTTAATACTATTTCTTGTTCCTCCTCCCCTCCCCTGCTCTTTCACTAATAAAAGCAAAAAAAAAAACTTCAAGACAAAACAAAAAATTTAGATAAGAACGAGAGAGAGAAAAGGAGATAGAGATGGGGTTGCGGAAGGGGAGACCATGGGAAGAGAAAGACAGAGAGGGCAAGAAGAGGGGGAGAAAGATGGTGGGAGGAGAGAGAGAGAGAGATAGAAGAGAGAGAGGACGACTGGAGAGAGAAGGCGGGAGGGACAAAGGGTGGAAGGGGGGGAGAGAGAGAGAGAGAGAGGAGGAGGCATGAGGAGAAAGAGAGGAGGGGGCCACGGGAGGAGAGAGAGGACGACAAGAGAGAGGAGGCATGAGGGGAGAGAGAGAAGAGATAAGGCAACATAAGAGAGAACGAGGAGGCGTGATGAGAGAAAGGAGGCAGGGACGTGGGAGGGGAGAGAGAGGAGAGAGGGTGGCAAGAGAAAGGAGGCATGAGGAGAGAGAAGAGAGAGGTCGACAGGGGAGAGAAGAGACATGAGGAGCGGGATAAGAGAGAGCGGCAAGAGAGAGAGAGAGAGAGAGAGAGAGAGAGAGAGAGGTGCGGAAGGGGGGAGAGAGAGGGTGACGAAGAGAGGGGGGGAGGGATTGCCGCCCCCTTCTTTCAAATTTCTTTTTTTCTTTTTAATTTTCTTTTTAAAGCATGAGAGTATAACAGGTTCTTTGATACTATTTCATCCAAAAACTAACATTAGAAGTAATTTGTAGCAATCAAAAGATTTGAGGGACATACCAACAATATCAATGATTTGTCAGGTAAATATCTAAATATAAAAGATTTGGGTGTACATGTCCAAAAATACTTAAAATATAATTATCTAAACCTTCTCTATAACTCAAATAGTTTATAGATTTTGGTACATGGAAAGGTAACAATTATACTTAGAAACTCTCTGAAGTATTTTCTAAGAAACAATGTACCGAATGAAGAAAGATATTTTAAGATTTTATCATATCTGATGTCAAATCTTCTAACAATATCAGTCTTCTCTATTGAGTGACATACAAACACTGGTTTTAGTTTTTGTTTTTGTTTTGATGATGAAGAAAAAAAATTGAAAACTCATTTTCTAGTGGGTGAAATTTTAAAACCTCCCTTGCGCTATGGCGGAAGGCTTACCACTATGGTTGTACAGTGAAATTCAAGTTGTAGTATATATATACTTCTGCATATATGCAAGAAACTTATAAATATTTCTCCTAATGAATGTATTATTTCATTAATGTGTGTGTGGTGTGTGTGTGTGTGTGTGTGTGTGTGTGTGTGTGTGTGTGTGGTGTGAGAGAGAGAGAGAGAGAGAGAGAGAGAGAGGTTTGAAACTTGAATCTAACCTGGGCCTCTCTGAATCTGGCTAAAACATTTTTAGTTTGCGCTTGACCCCACATCAAGCTTGTCCCTGCCCTTTTTTCCCTTCAAATTAAAATAAAGAGGCAATGTTATATTGAGAACCAAAAGTTTAACAAAAGAAACAAGAAAATTGCAATAGCGTATTATCATTTCTCAATAGGGTCATATAGAAAGCCATTTAGAGTAGTCATAGAAATACTATCTTCAAGCTTTGCAACTAACTAGTTTTACAATCTAAAGGATTAGAAAATATAGCTTGAACAAAGACTAATAAGGAAAGGTTAAAGAGTGGTAGTAATTAAAGGTTTATAAGGGAGCTCGGTCAAAGAAAAAATGAAGTTAGGCCTCAATTTTCTAAACCTCATTTTTTTTAATTGTAAGGATTCTCCCTTTCATTGGATTTGATTCCGAAAAATAGGCATTGAGACAATCCTGAGTATTTGGAAATTAATCAAGGAAACAAAGAAGAATCTTAGACAAATTATATGTTTTTCCCTCCTGTATACATATGTGCTATGGTGTAAGACTTCAGACTGAACTGAGCAATCGTGACAGGGAGGATGAAATGATCTTTGAGTTCCACATCTTTGTTCGGGCTTGGATTCTTAATTTTTTTTATTTAGCCCCTGTAAACTTTCTATGCATGAACTTTTAGTTCATTGCACGATAAATCTGTAAGCTTATTCTTATCAAATACAAATATTTCAGAAAAAACAGGGTGGTCATGGTTTAAATGAAGTAAATCAAACCTCCCATTGTCATGTCGACGAGGACGCTGAAAAAGAAATGCTTAAGACTGAGAGTCTACTCTCCCCCTTCGCTACGCTCACTCTCCTTCTTTTAAGACAAAGAGTACCACGCGCTTCATGGCACTGAGACTGAAAGAAGACTTCCTGCATGGTCCCATTTTGACAGATACAAAGTTCATCTACGTATCTAGATAGCAGATATCTGTCATCTAATGCAACTCAATAGATCCACAGATACTGTTGGTCTTTTGTGTTCAGACTGGCTAATTGATTGTGACAGTTAGGTCGTCGGTCCATTCATGGCGCTAAGAGTGGGAAAGTGTGACTCAAAGTCGTTGGCCCACGCTTACAGCTCAATGCAAATTTGACTCTAGTCGTTGGTCCATTGAAGTTCACATTTTTTTTTCCCCAGACATTTCAATTATGTAATGTGAACAGATACTTGTATGGTCTTCGCATCTACGTCCTAATGTTTCCCACCTCATCAATCATCTTATATAAGAAACACACCAGCATACAGAGACGTAAAGCTCACACCCCAAGTCTCCTACTACACATCTCTCTCTTTCGCCCCATGGCCTGCAAGTCACACTTGCTAGTGCAATTGCTAGCCTTCCTCTTCTTCAACATCATACACTTCACTCACTCCACCCAATGCATCAAAACTGAAAGAGAGGCTCTCTTGAAGCTCAAGTCAGGCCTCCAAGATCCAGGCAACCGCCTGTCCTCATGGGTCGGTGACAACTGCTGCTCGTGGGTCGGGGTGCGCTGCGGCAATCGGACCGGGCACGTTGTCCGCCTCAACCTTCGATGTGACGGATACTGTCCCACGCAATTGAGTGGTGCACTGACTCCTTCGCTACTTGCCCTTCAACACCTCAAACACTTGGACTTGAGCGGTAACAATTTCACAGGAACTTCGGTTCCTGAATTCATCGGTCTTTTAAGGAGTTGACCCACTTGAAACTCTCCCAAGGAGGATTTGAAGGCACTATCCCTCGACAATTAGGTAATATTTCAAGCTTGCGATATCTCGATCTCTCACGGAATCACCTCAGTGACGACATGGATGGCAACGGCAGGTGGTTGCATACACTGGGAAAGCTCCCTTCTTTGGTTTCTTTGGATTTACACGCTAATGATCTAAACAGTCTTCCTCATGCTGTTCCATGTACCTATTTCAAATCATTGTCCTTCCTTGATCTTTCTTTTAACTACTTCAACACTACCATTCCAGACTGGTTGTTTAACATCACTAGTCTGAAATACCTTCTTCTCGGTGGTAATTATTTTGACGGCTCCATCCCGTCTTCAATTGGGAGATTGGCTTCTCTCAATGTCCTTATTCTCAATGATAATTATATTAAAGGCTCCATCCCATCTTCTGTTGGGAGTTTGGCCTCTCTCTATGTCCTTGATCTCGGTGGTAATATGATGGCAGGCCCTTTACCAAAAGAGTTGGGACATCTTTGCAATTTGTTCTCATTGAGACTCTCTAACATGAGCCTGAGCGTTGAGCTGAATCAACTCCGAGAGGTTTTCTCAGGATGTGTTAAAAATAGCTTGGAATACTTGGATATCTCTGTCTCTCAACTTACTGGTACTTTACCAGATTGGTTAGGTGAGATCAAGAATCTCCAATCACTTAATTTGTTCCACAACTCGATCTATGGATCCATACCTGAATCTCTTGGTCGACTATCCAATCTTGTCACTCTGGATCTTTCTGTAAATTCTCTGAATGGTATCATCTCCCAAGCACATTTTGCAAACCTCACAGAGCTGAAAAGGCTGGACTTGTCTTCAAACTCGTTGGTTCTTGATGTTGCTTCAGATTGGGTTCCTCCCTTCAAACTTGAGTACCTGGCCTTGGGTTCTTGCAAGATCGGCCCAGAATTTCCTCGATGGCTCCAGACACAACACAACCTTTATCACCTACACCTGTATAATGCAGGAATCTCTGATGCCATGCCAGATTGGTTCTGGAACTTATCTTCACAACTTAATTTTCTGGATCTATCTCACAATCAGATTAGTGGTGGCATCCCATCTTCTCTATGCAAATTAGTTGAATTGGAATCTCTTGTACTGTCAAACAACCATCTTTCAGGTGAGCTTCCTGATTGTTGGGATAAGCTCTCAGAATTGGATGTTTTAAGTTTCTCAAATAACAACTTCTCTGGTGGAATTCCAAGCTCTATTTGTTCACATGATTCCCTGGTAACGCTGCATTTGAGTAGAAATGGACTGACTGGCGAGCTTCCTTCCAACCTGCAGAATTGCACCCGCTTGATTACTCTAGATCTTGGAAATAATAAGTTTACCGGCAAAATACCATCTTGGGTGGGAGAAAATTTATCAAGTTTGCGGATTCTCAACTTGAGGTCAAATATGCTCGATGGTGATATCCCTCATCAATTATCTCAACTCACACATCTACAAATTCTAGACCTATCACACAATGCTCTATCTGGTGTTATTCCACGAAGCTTTGGCAATTTCAGCGCCATGCGGGTGACTAAAAATTTAATGTCAATCATTTCAGCCAGCGGTGCTTTTGTGTATGAGGATAAAGAATATTTCATTGTTGACCATGATCCCTATGTATTCTTGAATTGGAATGGAAAGGAACTTGCATATAGAACCAGTTCACCATTTTTGGGATTGTAGACCTCTCCCATAACAACTTGTTTGGGAATATTCCTGGGGAGTTTGAAGATTTAATTGCATTGGTGAGTTTGAATCTATCTAAAAATCATCTCACAGGCAAGATCCCTAGTAGAATCGGCAATTTAACTCACTTGCAGTCTCTTGACTTATCAAGAAATGCTCTTTCAGGCGAAATTCCTCAAAGTTTGGCCACCCTAACATTTTTGAGTTGCTTGAATTTGTCATACAATTCATTGTCTGGAACAATTCCAACAGGTCCCCAGCTCCAGACCCTGACGGACCCATTCATTTATGTTGGCAATCTTGATCTTTGTGGGTTTCCATTGCCCAAATGCGGTGAAGAACCAATGCCTCCAATAAGTTCTATTGGCAGAGATAAAGAGAACGAAGAAGAGGATGATTATGTGTGGATTTACATTGGGATTGGACCAGGTTTCGGGGTAGGAGTTTGGATATTTTCATGGATAATATTGTTCAAGAAGCCATGGAGAGATGCATTGTTTCACTGGGTCGATAACATGTGTACAACTCTTCACCTTGTAAACTAATGAGATGAGAAGAAAAATTGGCAGGGAGCATCTTCTCATTGAAGGAGATCCCAAGTTCAGTTCTAGATGGAGGGAATCTCATGGAGAAGACATCTTTATCAGGTATGTAGTTATTCAGTACTGTAATCTAAAGTTTACAAAATAATGTACTAAATATCATTACGTATAAGTGAATTGTTAAAGGAATTTCACTTGCATCAGAAGAATATGTATTTCTCTTCATAGATTACTAGCCATAATAAATGTTTACTTTAGAATGTTCCCATTCGCATCCTTGTGTTTTGAATAAATGCATATTTCACTATCTTTTCCATATATCTAGATATACCCTTTGGTTATAAGGTTATTTTGCAGATATACCTTGAAATCATCAGTAGTTAAAAAAATCAAATTAATGATATGTTTTTAACAAAACACACTATGGTTAACTTAAATGTTGTGACTTGTATAACAAAACTAACTATATTGTGTAACTTATCCTACCATCTTGGCAAACACACAACAATAACAGGGCAAAAGTTTTACTTCAGATAGGGCACAAAATTTTATTAGAAATTATTTAAATTGTGAATGCCTAAAGACGAAATTATTCTCGAGGTATAGAATATCAAGGATATGAGAACAACATCTAGAGATAAGCTTCGAGGAATTGATTTCAAATGTATTTTTATTTCTTGAAATTAAAGAATAGTAATGATATTTGGATCTTAAATGTGTATTATTTTTAAGAAGTCAGAGGGTCTAAGTATTATATACTTGGACTACCACACACAATCAATTCAACACCATTAGATTAATAACTTCATAAGATTATTTTTAATAATAACTGGTGAAATCAATCGCATCGAATACACTTTCTCAAACAATGATTGGAGGTAAGGGTGTGGCATTGGGTGGATGGTGATATTTTGTTCTAATTTACTTCTTAAGTTTCTTTTGAAGGGAAAAACACAATGACAAGAATGTTTTATTAAGGAAAGACATGAATATAAGTTTTGAAGATTTTGGAGGGCCAAAAAACATATGATAGCTTGTTCTGTTTACTTTGTAAGTTTCTTTGAAGGGGACAACACAGTGACAAGAATGTCATAGTTACAGAATGACTGGCAAGAATATAAAATTTAAAGATTTTGGAGGGAAAAAAGTGTGCAATGAAAGTCCGATATCAACTATACAAGTAACTGGTGGGTGGTTAATAGGGATTGGGTTCCTCTCCTCACAAACTAGCTTTTAGGGTTGAAATCATCCATAAACCTAACAAATGGTATTAGAGCTAGAACCCATGCCACAAGTTCAAATCATGAAAAGAGCTACATAGAAGTCATTTTAAAAATTACCTGCAGGTGCATGGAAAGGGATAATTAGAAGAGGATTACATAGAGTAGGGTGTGAGCCATCCAATGGGGAAAGGGCTAGGAAGCCATGCATTTCCAATCTAGGTTAATTCCTCATTAAAAACATAAACCAGTACAAAATGTAATTACTTTTACTAAAAAGACAAATGATTCAAGTTTGGAATGCTTAAAGAAAAATTGCAATAAAACATATAACAGATACTACTGGAAAATTTTCATTTTATATATATAAAAAAAAACTCAATTTGATTTCACACACTAAGGATTGTAATAGAGGGACTATTTTAGAAAAAGCTTCACCTAACCCAATACCTCCCATGTTTAACCAGCGAGGGGCTCAAAGTTTAGGGCATTTTAATTTTAGAGTAAGGGCCTATATTAGACCCTACTGGACCCACAATTTACAGCCTTCAGTATTAGTTATAAAGAAAACTGTTGATTTAGACCACAAGTTTAGTAGAAAAGATACCACAAAACATCTCAATAGCATATCAGGTACACATCAAAGTAATTGAACAGCTTAATTATAGAAAAACTATCTTCAATATTTGCGATTTTGCATTAGAAATATTGAAGATAAACGAGAAAAGAAATATGAAAGACAACAACAAAAATTATTCTCTACATAGACAGAATTCTAATGATAAATACAACACATATTTCTAATAAACCATTAAGACGAAGCAACGGAGGGAGCGACTTGAAGTTGAGAAAGCCAATTAGAGCTACATTTCTTAAGTGACGTAGTTGTGTATCTTGCTCATTCAAACTCAGTCATGTGTATGAACTCGAGCATTTATATGCTGCTCTCTAATTTAAGACATGTTCAGTTTCAAATCATCTAAGCCTTTTCCCATTAAGATAGGATTGGCTATGGGGTAAGGCTCCACGAAGGATTTGACGGAATTTTACAATTAATTGTTGACCAGACGTCAACCCTCTCATAATTAGTGGCGAGTTTCTAGCCAAAGAAAGTTGAAAAGAAAGGAAAAAGGTAAATTTTGTATAGGGAAATACTTGCTAGTAATTCATCATGTGACCCATGTAACCAAATGCCTTGCCTCAAAAGACCATGTGCCGCAATTCATCCGTCTGCAGAGCAAATTGGATTAAAGGAAGAAAGGCTAATGCAACAAAAACCTCAAAATCTCTACTGGGCATTTCTTCGAACACCTAGCAGCATAATAGCACTGAGGGTTTGATCTAATTCATTATGTAATAACAAACTAATTTTCTTTATTTCTATAAAAGGGTAAATTTGGTTTGTAATGCAAAATTCACAGCAAAAATTATGCAGCCATGATTGTGAGATGAAATAGAAATATAAACAAAAAGCGAAAAAATAAAATGAAAGAAAATTACCCCTAGCTTTGATCAACTTCATGATGTAATCACAAATTAATTTGTCTTGCTCTTCTTTTTTCCTCCAAAAAGGTAATTTTGGTTTGTACTGCAAAATTCACAGCAAAACTTGTGCAGTTGTTCGCATGATTGTGAGTTAAAATTGAAATATATAAAAAAAAGAGAGAGAGAGAGAAAGAAAATGAAATGAAATAACGAAGAGTTTTGAGATTACCAGTGGCTTTAGCGTCAATCTCGTCATGCTCTCGAGGAACAATCACAATTGACAGCAGTGATTGAGCTCGATGTATTCGAGATCTCTTGCGTTTGAGACAACAGCAGTGATTAGCGATCGCAGACGTGGCCTGATGGTACCTGCCCTGACTCTGGTTGCAGAGTTTAAGAGGGTGCACAGCAAGCAGTTCTTCATGCCCCGGCCATGCGATGAGATACATGTATTAATGTATACTTGTGTCATTCCGGAAAGGGCCTGTTTGGTTAAGGGTGGAAGCGAAGAAGTGAAGAAGTGAGAAAGTGGTAATAGTTCCCTTTGAAACTTAAGAATTGATTAATAAGTTTTCCGATGTTTGGATATTGTTGGGAAGTGTGGTTTGAAAAATGTTTTGTCTTTTCCAGTATTTGAATGGTAATGTGAAAGTGAAAGTGAAAAAGTTGACCACAAAGTTGACCGCAAAATATTACTAAAATAAAAATTAATTAAAAAAATAAAAAATTGACTGTAATTAGAATGTAAGTGAGATTTACATGATCAAAAAATTAACTATTTTGTACTACAACTTATTAAAATGAGATTTACATCACCACAAAATTAACTGTAGCACTCTGGATGTGAGTAAATTGTTGTGTAAAAGAGAAAAGAGAAAAGGAAAAGCGGTTTTCTTATTTTTCTTTTCCGGTGTTTGGATAGATAGGGAAGTGAGCAATTATACTTCCCAATTTCCTTACTTCCGCTCACTTCCTTGCAACCAAACACGAAGAGTCGAGCCCGAATCTTTCTCACTCAAATACAACACCTCAATATTCGAATCTAAGATTCACTCCGTTAAAGTTAATGTATATTATTTCAAGTATCTATGAACCAAAAATTAAGTATTTTGAATACTTTTTACTCATCCGCTAAGCGGCACAAAATAGACGAACAAAAGTAATGAGTTGGTGAGATATATATCTTTACACATACAAATTCTCGATCCGGAAGGATTCGAGTTGTTTGTAGGTACTTGAAATAATATAGATCAACTTTAACGGAGTGGATCCTGTATTCGAATGTTGAATGTTGTTATTTGAGTTGAAAGGATTCGGCCTCAAATTCTTCTGGAATGACACAAGTCTATCTATATATATCGTTGGCGAAGGCGAGAAGCTGCATACAATCAGTGACAAGTGTGGCGATCCTTTCATCGTCGAGGAGAACCCGCACATTCACGACCCCAACGATGTTTTCCCTGGCCTCGTCATCAAGATCACTCCATATGATCCTAAAAGGAGATAGAAGTTATTAATTAGTGGCATAAAGTTTTGTGTGTTAACAAAACACATGTACAGTACAGTAAGAGTTACATATGTGTAAGCTCTTGTTGAATTCAGTAACAGAGCTTGTTATAGCTTCTTTTTGCAGTCAATTTATATTTTTTTCTGGAATAATTTTTTTTGTGATTAATTATGGGTGTGTGTTTTGGGATTAACTTGATTGAAAGAGTGGATGAGGTGGTGGATAACCGTTTTAAGTCCCAACTGATTGTAACTGAAAATAGTGGATAGAATTTTTGAAACTTCCATTATCTAGTTATTTAGCATCTAGTAGTTATAAAATAAAAAAAAAATCAAGTATCTTGCAATTTGTTACATTAGTTATACTATATTTGTTGCCAATGAGAACTACTATTGAAAATGAAAAATATAATAGAGTTGGTTAATATTTGTGTTCTATGATTTACATGCTTTGTTTTTCTATAATAGTTAATGGACTGACTCGAAAACTCAAAAATCCGCACACTGGTCCAAATAAAAATAGACAGTATTTGAGCGGGTCAATATATGCTCATTATTGATGTTCGATCCGGTTCAGTTTGAGTCAACCTCGGCCCAACCCGACCTATTCTCTCCCCTATGAGTACCCAACCAATTTTCTACTGATCACATTTGTTCTAACGATGAGTGAACTTCTTTTCTTTTTATATTCCAAATCCTTCAGTCGAACCTAATTGACTTTCAAAAGCTGTGAATACAAGCTATGAATTAGATTTACAGATTTTTCTGAAATGGGTGGTGATGAATCAATACACCAAATTCCAAACTCTTACCTTGAAAACGTGTGATAAAGCAACAATCATTCATCAATCGAGACAACATTGATCAACTGCAGAGTTAGAAAGCAACAAGCATCGAGAATAAATACTTAAAATCACCGGTGCACTTGAAAAATGCACTGCTAGTAGTAAGATATTTGGCCAGCAATACTCGTGCAGCTCAACATGTCGATCAGTTCCATACTGGATCAATTGAGTCAACCAAAGACATTTTTTTCCAAGATAAAATACTCAAATCAGTAACATGGATACAACCTTGAAATTACATAAAGCAGAATCATGTAGAAGCTTCAGCTTCTTGACGCAAACAAAATAAAACTCATACCCTGTTTTCTCTATCAAGTTTTAAACAATTCCAATCTTTTCTATTTTGTATGAACAGAACTGAGTAACAGGACCACTGTTTTGCCACTGCGTATTATCTACAATGACTTTGTACGTGCATATAAATTCTTGTGATACAAATTTGGCTGCAATAGCAGGGTATCATACATTACCATATCATCAGGTTGGCATCCTGTTTAAACATGCTCAAGTAAAACCTAAAGAAATAATCCATATCATCAAGAAGATTTAAGCATCTTCTTGTAATCTTGAAATGTCCCCAAGAAAGGTGTAACCTTGCCATCCGAGACCGCCCACAACTCACCAACACTCCCTGATATTAGATGTTCATCGTGACTCACCTGGAGAAAAGGAATAATCAGATAATATCAACAGTGCGCCAAAAGGAATCAGGTAGCATCGACAGAAGGAATAGTCAGATAGTATAGAGAACAAATCCTTTTGGAAGGACACAAGTCTATCTCGTGCTATATATTACAAAACAAGTCCATGAATGAATTATGCTTACCATCAATACTCCTCCTTGGAAGAGGACTAGACCTTGAATGAGGGCCTCAACTGCATCCAAATCCTGCAATACATATCCGCATGACTTTTCAGAAATCGCTTGTTCTATATGAGAATCAATAGCTTGAAAATCAAACAAACAAACAAACAAGAATCAAATGTTTAAAACAAGTCTCTTCACAAGTTAAGACCTAGAGAAGAAGATCCGCCTTACCATCTCAAATTAGTACGAAGCAAAGAAACTAAATAACATAAAATATGCGTACATATCACGTTAACTAAAAATTAAGTTCTCTGTAGTATGTATGGAGAATCTTTGTAGGCTCGCATGGATTAATTTAATACCCAACTTGCCAAACACAAAATCTAAAGACGCAGATTTTGTGCATCAGTTTCAATGGTATATGTTAATGCCATCCACATGAACTCCCCCTTCTGTAAAGCTCAACAATTTGTGATGCGAGGAAATAATTCAACCAATTCCTTGCAGTACAAAGTCGTGTTTCTTCAACCTCCTAGAAATTTGAAGCAACGGCTGCAGCTCATTCTCTTCCTAACTCCCTTTCTACAATCATAAAAGCCACACTCCAGATCCTTTTTAGGGACTAAAATCCAGTCTCATATGCAAAGTTTCCTCCGCCAGGAATTCTTTGTAAAGTTAGAAAGCTGACTTCAGGTTGGCAGAAGGGCTTTGCAAAGTTATGCAATATTTGTCGTGATCCTCATAGATAATTATGCTCCACAAGCAATCACATTTGATGGGAAAAGGTGATTGTGGTGATTGAGTGTGATATCAGATTGCCTTTTAGAAACTAAATCAAAATAATGTGAAAAATGTACAACTCATCTTGAACCAAAGTATATTATTTGATTGTAAGATAACTTATGATGATATCAATTTGGTTATTGTTTGAGGAACTCCAACATTGTGCTTAAATTGCCTAGTTTTAAGTTTGCAGACACAGTGTGTAAAAGCAACATGCATCATGGAAATGAAGATTAGTTTCTGAAGTTGAGAACTTACAAGATGGTTTGAAGGCTCGTCAAGGAGAATAATGTGTGGTTTCTTGAAGGTGATTTTTGCAAATGCAACTCTACTCTTTTGACCACCTGAAATACACAAGAAAATACAAGAGGAAGTTACATCTGTCACTCAAATGTCTCAAAACTGCTACAGATTGACAATAATGCCTTGTCAGTATGCATTGATTCATGCTCTGAATCCTACTTTTTAAATCAACATATGTCCAGCATGCATTTACTACCCCGAACAAGTATGTCTAACTCATGAGAAAATTTGAAATTAGAACAATTAAGAAAATGCAAACTTGAAAACAGGCTTCCCTTGAAGCTAAACCAATACTTGAACTTAATTATCAAACTTGTGCTGCTCTTACCTGACAAAGTGTACATTGGCTGGAGAGCAAGACTACCCGTCACACCAAAAGAACCCAAGTGAGCCCTAAGTTTCTGTTCAGGTACTCCCTGCAAAAATTATATTTCAGGTATATGGTATATGGGTCATTAAAATTTTGTAGACTCAAGAAATGTATTTTCCAACATCAATTTCTAGCAAAACATTAGAGCGACTAATCGGAACAAGTAATCAGCAGAAGTCATTATATACACCCTTACTTAGGACATTAGGATAATACATCCTCTACATGGATTATTGTTCCCTTTACATAAGAGAAACTTAATGTACTTTCTGTCTCTCCTTTTCTTCTTCTTCTTCTTCTTCTATGGAGGGCTCTTTACCGCCCAATAATGAGTTTTCAGTTTTGAACACATGGCCTCTTGAGAGGAAACCTGATGAGGACATCACTCTGTTTGCTAGTTTATTATGCTTTAGTTTATTTTGAATTTAATTTTTTTTATTTGAGAATTTAGTACCACATCGGATATGTTCTGAGACAAGACTTTGTAAAGCCAATAAATTGGCCTCAAAACCTCTCTTGTTATATTATTGTGCATGATTAAAATTTTCAGTTAAATTTCTTGGGATCTTGGGATCTTGAGATTAGTGTAAGGAGTGTGAAGCCTAATCTGGTGTAAGGGTGTGAAGCCCGATTGTGTGCAAGGGGTGTGAAGCGCGAAATCTATTCAGTCTTATCCTTTTTCTCAAAACCCTATTTTCCCTTTCTACTTGATTGAAGGCGAATGTGATCCACCACATAATACATCAATTTTGGTATCAAAGCATTTGGTTTTCAATCCCCTTCCAAATTTTCATCTTCCTTCTTCCAACCCTAGATCAGTTCTTTTAAAAAGAAGAAAAAAGAAAAGAAAAGAAAAGAAAAGAGAGAAAAAAGAATTTAAAAACCTACTGTTTATCTTCCCTTCCACAAAAAACAAAACCCTAACCCTAATCCTGTTCATACTGTTGATTCTCATCGCCGCCATTGTTATCTTCTTCCTCTTTCCTCCTCCCTCCGCCATCACCACCAAATCCTTCTCCCACTAGATCGACGCCGCTGCCCCGCCACCATGCCGACTGCAAACCCATCATCCAGGACTCTCTACTGCAGCCAAACCACCACCGTTGTCACCGCCCCTCTCATGCTCTCGAACTCGCCGCCAGATGAACGTCGCCATCTCGTTGTTGCCGCCAGATCCTCGCTGCCAGATCAACACCACCATCTACCCTCTGCACTCACCGCGGCCCCGTCAAAGCGTCGAATTTTGAGATCGTTGACTCGATCTCATTGCCTACCTCTCGATCCACATTGTAGATCGTCGCTGCAACGTCCTTGCCGTTGTCTTCATCATTGTCCATCGCCTTTGTCTTCATTGTCATCCTCATAAGTGCAGAGAAGAAAGGTTAGTTTGGGTTTGATTCAGATTCAAATACCCAAAACCAACCCGACCGATTCTGTTTTAGATCCGACCCGCCTGCGCCTACAACCCGAATCCACTCAAGTTAAAACCTGATCCGACCGGATCCACTCAAGCCAACCCGAGCCGACAGCTCAGCCATGAGCCGACCCTAGCCGAGACAGAATCGACCCGAGTTGAATTAGTTCTGACTCGTCTTGACTGAGTTTCAACTCAGACCTGACTCAACGAGTTGTCTCAAAAGACGTTTGAGCCTATTTCAAGCCCAATTTGAGCCGTTTAGGCATTCTTCTAGTTACGTCTAGCTCGTGATGCAGCTGCTCCAAAGCGTTCCTCGAAGAATTTCAGTCATTAGTTGTGGAGAATCATCTAAAGACTTTTACAAGACTTATACTTGAGTGTGAACTACTCATCTCCTCAGGTGATATCGTAATATAATTTAATTTTTTAATTGTTTATTTCTTGCAAACCTAGTGATTATGCATTTATTTGTAGTTTATTATACAGAATTGTTAATGTTTATTGATCTCATTGTCAGTTACTTAACATCATCATTTAGAATTACATTTTCCTGCATATAGAAATTGAGCCTTTAGGATGGTAATTTTCATCATTTAGTACATGCATCTAGTTTTATTCGAGTCTAAAAACTTTGCATAATCATGTGCTTGTATGTGTTCTTTTTCATTGCAATCTGTTATAGGTTAACTTGTAAATATGTCTGAGTTTAGCACGAGATTTTGGCGTCCCCTAGAGTCACGAAACATGGATTCACATCACTAGAGAACATAATTATTATGATTGGCGATAGTTACGAAATACGAAATCACATCGCACTAGAAAGCGTAATTATAATGATTGGCGTGTTATTAAGAGAGAAGTCCAACAAAAACAGTGTAGCGCCTCCCGATTTTTATAGTACGATAACCCTCGCAAATTTTGTGATTAGAGAACGCATTTGGACTATTATTTTGACTTGGATGAATTTTCTCATGCGCGTAGAGTTTGCAAGTGAAAACTAAAATCTTTAGCTCTAGATTATTAAACTATCGTAGAAAAACAACTAGAGAGAATATACGCTAAGCCTATTAGGACGTGGGATGAAAGAAAAGCTTAAGGAATAATTTATTCCCTCAAGATGTCGACTGTTTAAAGAATTATTTTATCTACGTCAGGGAGACTTGTTTATTACTGAGTATAAGCTTAAATTTGAGGAGCTTCTATTTGAATGTGGCTTTCAGATAGACCATCTTCATAATATATATGTTTTATAACAAATTAAGACCTGATTTCAAAAGAGAGCTGATCTTACATGTTATGAAGTTTGTCAAAGAGATATTTCTTTGGTTTTAAAGCTAAAATTGTCCACTTTCAAAACTAGAGAGCAGTGTTCTACGTGTGAGAAATATCTGCACTATGCTTACGAGTGCCCCCTCGATCAAGTGTTCTAAGTATGAAGAATTTGAACATTATGATTAAAAGTGCCCCTCGAAGAGTCAACATACTAATAATGTGCAAGTTGATGACATTAACAATTCGAGAATTGTTGAGGATGTCCATAATTCTTCTGAGCTTACTAGTGATGTTATCGATGATTTAGTAAAGTCTAGTATGCTCACACTTGATGAGACTCATGTTCATGAGGAAAGCATTAATGACATTCAGGATGCATTAGTTGAGTCTAGTATACCCATATCTGATGATATCGATATTTCAGAGGATGATACTACTGATTCTGAGCACATATTAATGAAGTCTAGTATACCCATACAAGTTACTAGGTATTCACTTGTCATACCTATGATAGAAGACGGAATTGAGCATGAGACAGTTTATACTAGCATCTATTACTGATGAGTTGGATTTTCCATGAGACCCTGTTATCAGTTCGATTTTCAGTGGGGCGGATTCGACTCTTTCTGATGCATGTCTCTCCAGATTTTCTATCGACTGCAGCTGATCCGTCACAGAGGTCAGCACCATCTTAGTTCGGACTTGATGCACAACCAGACAAATTCCCGACCGCCACGATGACCCGATTGAGATGCTTCGTGTGGGGAGCCCACACTCAACAGAGTCGAGTTTTCTCACCCGGGGGAAATGACAAGGACATCACTCTGTTTGCTAGTTTATATTTATGTTTTAGTTTATTTTAAATTTAGTTGTTTTCTTTTATTTGAGAAATTAATACTACAACAGTTAACTTTTGAGTCTGGACTTCTGTGGGCTAAACAATGCACATTAAGCAAACACAACAGTTAATAGTAATTATCTGGAAATCTTAGTTGGAACAAATCTATTTTCTGACATTACTTTGGAAACATAACCAAGAACCTCTGATGGGAGAAAAGACAAGTAATAATTCTAGAAATGCACCAAGTCAATTTGCAATTATCTTGGACATCTTATTCACTGTACATCTATTTTCTCAGATTATCACAAGTAGATCTAGTGCTTACTGGAAAGCAGCGCATCATATACAGAAGAGGATTTGAAGTCAAATCCAGTCCGTCAACATGGTGTTGGCTGAAGACAGCCATGCGAACCTGCAATGGAAGCGAAACAGGCGAGCATTAATTTTCTTCTACAGTGACAAAGGAGCAGGTACCATAAAACAGAAAGAATCAAGCTAAAATAAGGCACGATTTGTATAAGGTAGAAGTACCCTGCAAACGGATAATTTAGGTTGTCCCAAATAAGCATCTATCAAATTTAGCCACATCACTTTGTATCTACATACATGTACATGGAACTTAGTTGTGCAAAATGAGGAAGGAAACTAGAGTGAAGAGGCAACCTTGACCTTGACAGGTTGACCCAAATCCGGATCCAAATCACCATTATCAGCTGGCCATAAATGTGTATGGATCATAATCAGATAAACCCGCCCAGCAGATTAATAACAGGTCAGGTTAGGTAAAGAGGCTTGGCCCGACTAACCCCATCGAAACTCAAAATATTTTTAAAAATCAAAGAACAAATATAGGTAACAAATAAATATAATAAAGACCAGTACTCAAACACAGCTACACAAAAAAGAGTTTTTTTAAGTGGTTTGAGTATTTAAATACATGTTATCACCCACAAAGTTGGGCATGAGTTTGATTCTCCCCTCTAGCACAACCAATTATTATTAAGAACTGAGTCATTGATAACATGGTTCAAAGTCGCAGTATCGATCGGCGACTCGGCGGACACCGTTTCACATCGGTCGCGGCGTCGCGGCCCTGACTCGGACGAGACATGCGAAACGCTACATAAATGGCTCGAAAATTTTTGAAAAAAATCACGACAAATATTTAAAAAATGTAGACATCAAAATTGATGTATAACATGTCCAAAAACATATCATCAAACATACTAAACATGAAGATAATGCATAAATACATGCGTCGCTGTATTAAAATATCAAAATAAATGCATAATTTAGTAAATTAAATAAAATTAATTAAATTTAATACTCTTTTCACAAAAGTAAAAAATTAGCTCTACCTTTCTAGTAAAAAAATCATATGAAATTAATTATATGAAATTTTGGCTTGATTCAGCCTCGACTCGGCCGAGGCCTCGCCTCGGGTTACTCGGTCGAGTTGGCCCCGAGTCAAGCAAAACAATGCAGTAGACTGCCTAGTGGACTGGTCTCGGAACAGAGAAGGTTGTTCCGGTTCCGACTTGGCCGAGTCGAAACTGGAACGGCCGAGTTTTTGAACCATGGATGGTAATCTGCTTGGTCGGCTCAGAATCAGGTAACCCATTACCCAAGCGAGTCAGTTTACGGTCAAAGTCGATGAAAATTAATATGCCAGTTGGTCTGGGACAGGCATATACGGGTCAATCTGAAGCCAACCAACCTGAGCCCAACTTGACATGTCCCAATTACCACCCCTTCACAAATGTGAGATCTTTGGAGCAGTTAACAAAAAATTGTACTACATATAAAAATAATTATTTTAGAGATACCTAACTCCATAACATTTCACCTCGTACAAAAAGAATAAGAAGAATCATGAGTTATTGATGACTAATAAACTACAACAGAGCCTTTATCCTAAATTTTTGGCATCGGTTATATGAATCTTTTTCTTAAATTCAGCTCTATTAAGGGTCATCTTCTTAGTACACGAAACATTATAATATCCTTTTTAATTGATGACTAATAAATCAAGAGGTAAACTTGTTTTAACCAAGGTTTGAAATATTGGTACAAATGCAATACGATTTCACCTTGTTTTTTGTATCAATAATGGTGATTTCAATTGATTTGATAGTTCCGTGACAAAATTATCAGAACGTTCGTATCAGTGGCTTAAAAATTCTAGAATTATTTTAAATTAAAAAAGTGAAGACAATTGGGATTTTTGGCATTTTTTTAATAATTGATGAATATTAGAACAAGTCTCACTCGAAAATAGTGTTTTGAAAAAACAACCCAAGCGCGGTCACCCAAGCAGAGACAGATCCCAAGCCACTCCAATTAGGACATAAGCGCCTATGTTAGGGCTGGCTAAAAAAGGGTCATGTATCATGGTGATGCCTTCACCGATTTACGCCATTGTCGTAGCCCCCACCCTCACATTCACCTCTGCTACGGAGGAGAAGAAATGGGTTAAGAAATCAAAGTCTTAACCCGTTATATATAAAGCGGGTCAATTTCAACCAGCTTCAGATGAGCTAAAACTTCTAAAAAAAAGCTTACTCCGCCTAGACAGTGGAACACTCAGGCATCAAGTCCCCCACCCAGCTCCGCCTACCACATTTTATAACATTATCAGAACATTATACCCAATAGTTGTAGCACTAATTTCTAAATAGGTATGGTATTTGAATTATTAATAATTTAATATGCAAGGATAATTGGAGAATTTAAAATTTTGATAAATCAAGGTTAAAAGTTGCTTCTCACCAATTTCTAGACAAACTTTGCGAGTTCTAAAATATCAAAAGAGTTAAAGTTTGTAATGGATTTGGTCTATATTAATAATTCAGTTGAAACACAAGTTATGAGTCAAAACCAATATTTAAAGAAAAAAATTACTAAGCTAAAGAAGTTAACCCAATATTACATGGTTTACTATATTAGATTCAACCAAATAAAGTAAAGAGAGTAATCCAATCAACCACTTAAATTTGTTATGAAGACTTTTCAAGATGAATATATTTTTATTGTGAATCTACAAAAGAATGATTTTCAACCTTTGATAACTAGGGCTATCCAATTTGAAATTTTGACTATTAAATGATAATTCTATTGACCATGAAAGCGAATAAGTCAGAGTTACAACTTTTGTACTTCAAACCCCATATCTCCTCCTATGTCACTCATTATGAGCCAACGTCGGCGGAATCAACTGGTTTCAACTGGAACAGGTATCGACCAATTTTTTAAACCTTGATTTAGCATGTCAAGGGTAAGGCACAATGTAAGTGCATGGGAAGGAGACCATGTAATCACTTGACCTGTATTTCACTAAGGGTGACATGGACTCTACATTCATCTCATCATTAGCTGAGACTGCTAACACACAATAATAGTGAGTTACTTAAACTTCTCCTGCTCATTGTTTCCCACTTCCCAAAATATTATTTGGAGAGTGTGCATTCAACAGTAATCTGAAAATATTTGTCAACAAATTGCATATAGGTTCTTAATCATATGAATAAACTAACAATTAGCTCCCACTAGTATTGGAATAGAACTACGGCAACAAGATTTAATAGAACAATACAATAAAAGGCAGTGGAGAGAGGATCAAAAGTACCTTTGCAGACCGGAAGACTGTTCCAGAAGTTGGTTGAAGCTCTCCAGATATCAGTTTGAGTATAGTTGACTTGCCAATGCCATTTGGACCCACCACTAAAACAAGTTTGAAAACCTCACTTAGGTGGAGAAAGGAGAAAGAATTAAGAGACACATATCAAAGCATGAAACTCAAACTCCATGTGAGAACTACGACAATATGGTTCCAAACTCAGAGAGGCAATATTTCTAAAAGAAAATTGTAAAAATAAAATAATATAATTACCATATAATGCACTTCTACACCACAATAAACACAAAGCAAATTAGTGGCAGAAAGGTAAGAACAAAGCTAAACATGATGGCACGAAGTCCAGAATGAGAGCAGCTTTAATGTACACTGGAACCAATAAATGGAAAAAAAAAATGCAGTGAAACTCGTATAATAGCAGTAAAATACCCCCACCCCAGCCATCCACAGAGTGACCCAACTAAAATATAAATCTCCATCATTCGTCAATGAAGCATTGCACACATTCAAAGAACAGAGAAGACATGAACTCTTCTTCAAACAAAGAGAATGACGTATTACCCCCCAAATAAAAAAGGAAAACAAAGGGTCTCCAAATACTTACTTGCAATGCGGCTGTCTAGGTCAATACCGAAATTCAAATTCTTGAACAAGATTGGGCCTCCTGGATAACCAAATGATGCATCACTGCAAATAGACATTACAATGTTTACAGACATCTAGGATAAGGGAGAGTAACCTGAAATGATATATTCATTTCATTTCAAATAAAACAAATAGCAAAACTAAATTGAAACAAATACCAGCAATCTCACCCAAGCCTTTATGAACAGAAAATGTAAGGGTGCCTTTTTAGTGTTATTAGTTGACTGAAACTTTTTAACAGCATTTTCCTTTCAGAAATACTATTAAGCTATGAAGCTGTGTGCTTTATCACAATTCCCCTATGGTATGCTAAAATCTACAGCCCCTGCACGCACCAAACATATCCAATCACCCACCGATATGCCAACCTCTGAAAAAAATATTTCAGATATTCCCATAATTTACAATTTATAATAGAACCATATGGTCAGTGATTTATACATAGACAATGATTCTTGGTTTGCAGGTTCCTTATTCTTTATTTTCTGACTTCATGGTTGTAAAATTATAGGCATCACGCCCATCTTTACCGAAGTCTAACCACATCCCTTTTGAACCCATGAATTAGTTGACAATAGAATATATGATTAATTTTCTGAGAATAAAAGAGAAAACATATAAAAAAATGCCTATAACTCACAGTACCACTAAACACTGGAGCAAAATGTTGACGAGTATTTCATGATTATGATAATTTCATAAAGAAGGCGCTAGAGGATGTAATTAATGAAGAGTGTGATAAGATACAGAATCTACAGATGATAAACTTTCCATTAAAAAGGTTATGATAAATTCATTGCTTTATTCAATTAAATGTACATTTTCATTTGCTATCCATAACTAGAAGAATTCAGAAATTTAGAACAAAGAAACAAATGTACATCATTGAATGATGACCCAAATAAATCTTCATTCTTCAGGGGCTGATTGGATGCTTGCAGCCTTGTTTAACATGAAATTGACACATTTTCACTTGCAAAGAAATCGAGGTAAAAAAGTATCTGTCAAGAACAAAGATCTTGTTATCCGGTTGGGGTGGTTGAGATGGCGAAGGCATTGCTTTTTGAAGTACTTGGCCCTGAATTTGATAGCCTCCAAACTGAACAAGGGTATTCCAAAGGGATTTTTCAGTGGCAACTGACTAGTCCGCGTGAGAGGTATGTTTAACTCTCTCATGACACACAAGTCCATACCCATGAGAGAAGAAAAGGAAAAAGCAAGAAAGAAACAAAGACCGAAAAAGGAGTTGTTCCTCTTAACGAACAGACTCTTAACTTTGAACTTCTACATATAATTTCAATAAGTGTGAAGACAAGAGAATACCTGAAGCTTATTATTGGTGGCCCTGGCCTGTCATCTGGGGTTGGAAATTCAAATTTGTAACTGCAAAAGAAAATATTCATTATTTGCTCAAATGTTGAACAGTAGAAATTTTTGATAAGCAGCAAAAGAACAAAAATCTGATATTTTAAGGTAAAATAAAACGTCCTGAAGTAGAGGAAATAATACTCTGGATCATTGATGATTTCATCTACATGACCCATTCGCTCCAATGCCTGAATAACCATAGATAAAAAATATATATTAAATTGCAGTATAACTCTAAAAGCAAACAGTGATTTGACTTCAGACTCAAATCTGGAATCATTCACAAGTCTCATTAATCATAATAATTGATAAGAGTTTTGCAGTACTGATCTTAAAATGGTTTCAATATTCTTAAACCACAAAATCAGTATGCTAAATCAACAGCTAGAGGTTAGACTAATCCCTTTCAAAAATAAAGTGATAAGACACCATGATTCTTGACTGGACAAGCGACGCCCGTTTTGCATTATATCTGAACTTATCAATGAAAGCCTGCATAGAACAGAAGGAAGAATCAGATAGTTGAGAGACTTTATAAGTGAAACTCAAGCAAGTAGAAGTTATTAACACATAGATCAAAATAGATCCACACCATGTTTTAATCTATGACGTGGAGGCAAAAAGGAATGTTCAACACTGCTCCGCGGGGACGCAGGCAAAAACAAAAAGTTTCAATTGGATATGACTCCATAGCTGTATTTTGGCAAATGCAAATATTGAATATTTGTTTGTTTAAAGTATATAAAAAACACTGATAGTAATTTCAGATTTTTTGCAAATATCCATCTCAATCCTAAGTTCACAACCGTGTGTCTGCATGTATTTGTGCATGCATGTATATGTTATTAATATACCTAATTGCCCACAGATATGCACATACACGTGCATATGTGAGGATGAGGGGTAGAGAGATAGGTCCAATCCATTTATAATTTAAGAACCTTGAGGTGTTATTTCCATGTTAGGAATGTAATGTTCATCCTATCCTTCTGTCGTTAGTTCTCTTTGTTGAGGACAGTATGATGGAGAATAGTAAACAAATTGCAGGAGACAATCTCATAAAAGCAGTGACAGTTCGAGCCTTGAACAAAATGGATTCTATTACATATCAGAAAATATAGAACATAAATTACAGAAACCGTTAAAGAGTCAGTCATGAACTTGAGACAGGGACATACTAACCTGCATATGTGCTCTAGCCTTTTCACCTGTCTCCAAGGCCTTTTGCTGATTCCTGATCTGTTCTTCTCGTGTTCTCTCGAATGTATCATAATCCCCTTTATAAGCAGTTAGTTTTTGTCCGTGTAAATGGAGGATATCTGTAACTACCTGAAGAAGTCCAATATATGTCACTGCAAATATGGGATTAAGATACCTTTTCATTTCTGTTGAATTTTTTGGACAATTACAAAATATTGTAAACCTATATTCCAAAGAGGGAACAATACCGTATTTAGAAACTCTCGGGCATGAGAGACTACAATGAATGTCTTCGGCCATTTCACAAGGTAGGATTCAAGCCACAGTACGGCGTGAAGATCCAAATGGTTCTGTAAAAAAGTAATAGTAATTAATCCTCAATAGTTATGAATAATCCTTAAATAGAGAAATGGTGGCAACTAATTTCACACATTACCGTTGGCTCATCGAGTAATAGTAAATCAGGTTCAATAAACAGCGCACGGGCTAGAGCTATTCGCATACGCCATCCACCAGAAAAAGCTTTTGTGGGCTTCCGCTGCATTTCTGGAGTAAAACTAAGACCCTGCAAATTTCATTTAAAAAAAAGAAAAAGAGAAAACTTAAATAAACCTGTAGTCAGGGTGAAAGTTGTTCGATCACAAATTCACAATTGTAGACATTTAATATGTCATTGACTTGCTGTATGTAGCACAACTATATAGGCCCATGCATGATATGTACTACCTATTAGAGGCAAACCAATACCAAATTGGATTTTGATGTAATAATAGTAAAATCATAAAAGGGTTGTGCTCAATGACAAAATGAGTTTTTTTTTTTTTCAATTTAAACAAAGGCTGCCCCTGGTCTTGAACCTGGGACATCCCATAACCCAAACCCATTCCCTAACCACTGAGCCATGCCCAGGCAGCAATAGCAGAGTGAGTTTAAGACATCAAAAAAAATACAAAGAGGGATTTTGTGAGATTTAAGTGTGATATTATATATATAAAACAGGTCAAGTTTTGGAGGAAGAAATGTGTTTTATATTATTACATCATTTGCTATTTTGATAACCCCCTCTCCTATAGTCCTATTAAGGGTGGGAATTCGGGTGAGCCCCACAGGGTCTGACTGAGCTGGCTCGGTTGAGCATTTATAATTATAATCAGACTTAGGGCTATGCTTTCGGCCTGATTTATAATTGGACCGAATTTGAGCTTAAGGTGTGTGGCCCAATGGGCCCGAATAAGATGCGTGCGTGCTCAAACCTTAAGTTTTGAGGGATTTGTAAAAGAAATAGATATTTATACTATTGTTCTTGTTTTATATATTATATTATTACATTATTAGTATAATATTAAAATAAATTTTGTAGGATTGTGAATCTCTTGCAGATATTATTGGAGATGTATAATCTCTATTTTTTTATGACAAAAAATATAGTTTTGGCAATAGTAAACAGGTTTTACTCATTAACATAACTAGTCTAGTCTACCGCATAGCGGTCTAAACTGAGCGAAGGAGGAGGATGGGGGGAAGGGGGGAGGATGAGGGGGAAGGATCGCTCGAAGGAGGAAAACGAGGAGGTTGGGGGTTTGCTGGAAGGAGAGGAAGAAGGATGGAGGCGGGTGAGAGAAAGATGAGGGGAGGAACAAGAGGAGGGATGGATCGCTGGAAGGAGGGAAAAAGGAGAGGAGAAGGCTGGGGGTTTGCTGGAAGGAAGGATGGGAGTGGCGAGAGAGAGATAAGAAAAGGGAAAGAAGAAGAAACAGAAGGGGAGAGAAGATAAGGAGAGAGAATAGGAGTTGCGGGTGCTGCTCTGAGGCGGGGAGAGCGAGAAAGAGAGACAGGGGAGGGTGAAGATGGACAGACGGACGGACTTTTGTGAGTGAATCACGGGAGAAAACCTCGCTTCGCTCGGTTTTGATTAGTAATTTAGTTATAATATATGAATGTTATTTTTTTCACTTTTTGTTCATAGATTCTTCAATTGATTAATAAAAAATATAATGCTAAAATTTATTTACTTATTATGTATGTGAGTCCAATAATGGCCTGAATTCAACCCGTTTAGTTTAAAAATAGGCTCTGGCTTAGAAATATAACCCCCAATGTGTAAATGGGTTAGGTTTAAGCTTAAGAAAATTAAACAGACCCACACATGAGCTCATATAATCCAATATGGTCCACTCCATTCATCTTCATTCACATGTTCTAAACTGATTATGTATAAGAAATCATGTACTTTTTGATATTTTGTACCATGCATCAAATGGTAACAAAATGAATGGTTTCTCAATAATAAAAGAAATGGTACCAATTGTGATGTAAAATTTGAGGATCGCAATCGCCTTAATCCAAACAGAAGGGAAAAACTAGGGTTTAAAAACGATGAACAAAGAAATACGAAAGAAGACAGGAACCTGATAAAATTTGAGCTTCACATCCCTTACACAAGATCGGGCTTCACACCCCTCGCACCAATCTCAAGATCAAAAGAACTAAGATCCCAAGAATTTTAATTGGAAATTTTTATTCATTCATTCATTGATTAGAAAGTCTTGAGGCCTATTTATAGGATTTACAAAACGCAGTTCTCAGAATACAACTGATGTGATACTAAAGAAATAGTAACTAAAATCAAAAGCAAATAAAGCAAAATACATAACAATAAAATAGAACCAAAGTAATGCAGCAGACCGTCTTCTAGTGCAGACTCGCTTACGGTGTGATGCCCTCATCGTTTCCCCCGGGAGGAAAAAAACGACCTCGTCGAGTGCAGAACTCGCCACACGAAGCATCTCAATCGGACTATGGTGGTGATCAAGGAATTGACAGTCATGCATCAAGTCTGAACCAAAGTAGTGGAGGTGAAACCAGCCTCCGTGACGGATCAGCTGCAGTCAATAGTAGATCTAGAAAGACACATGAATCAGAAAGAGTCAGATCCCCTCACTCAGAACCAAACTGATACCAGAATCCCATGGAATATTCAACTAATCAGTAATGGAAGTAATCCTCCTCAGGATTCTAAAAGGACAAATACGTCGAGCATATAACTGACTCACAATTCCGAAAGAAAAGCCTCTCAAAATGAATTGTAACAATCACCACTTTTAATTGCAAATTCTTGCAATATACTATGTAGATAAGCAGTAAATTTATAGTCAA
Organism: Agave tequilana; assembly: GCA_038442645.1. Lineage (NCBI taxonomy): Eukaryota > Viridiplantae > Streptophyta > Magnoliopsida > Asparagales > Asparagaceae > Agave > Agave tequilana. The sequence continues at coordinate 47,186 of JAVJIF010032282.1, forward strand.
CATTGCAAATTGTGATCTGTTTGCGAGTCTCATCATGTATTCAAGTAAATACAACACAACAAACTCACTAAGTAAAACTCCTACAGATATAAAAATGAGATATATGAATTCTTATGAGGATGTACATCGAACACCTTAATGGTATATCGTTATTAGGACTGACGGAAATATGAAGAAACTCAGGAAAAAAACTCCAAATAATCACTAAAAAACACTAAGAGTAATCTGATAAAATAATAAGGAACCCTAAGACTTACTAGTGTCAACACTAGTAGCAATTATCTCGTGCTCAATCTCCTCCTCAGTCGTAGGTGTAGAAAGTGAACATCTAACGTCATGTGAGGTGTGTACTAGACTTAACTAACGCATCTTGAATGTCACTAATATTCTCCTCATGAACATGAATTAGATTCTCCTCATGAACATGAATCTCATCAAGTGCGGGTGCACTAGACTTTATTAACTCATCAATATAACTAGTAACCTTAGAAAAAATGTGGACATCTTCGACAATCCTCGAATTATTAAAATCCTCAATACACACAATATCAAACTGTAGACTTTTCAAGGGGCACTGATAATCGTAAAACCAAATTCTTCACTTAGAACACTTGATCAAGGGGCACTTGTAAGCATGGCATCCATAACCCTCACACGTAGAACATGCTTTCTGATTTTGAAAGTGGATCTCCATTTAAAGGTGCTCTAAGATACAATTCTAGCTCTAAAGCCAAAAAGAAATATCTCTTCGACAGACTTCATGATATGTAAGATCGTCTCTCTTTTAAAATCAAGACTCAAACATTTATAAAACATATATTAGGAAGATAGTCTATCTAAAAGCCACAACTAAATACAAGCTCCTCAAAATAAGTCTATACTCGATAACAGAAAAGTCTTCCTTATGTATATAAAACAACTCTTCTAAAAAACTAGGCTCTATAGCAAGAGAGAATAAATTTTTTCTTAAGTTTTTCTCTCATTTCATCCCACGTCTCTATAGGCCAGGCGTATGTCCTCGCTAGTTGTTTTTCTATGGTAGTCTAATAATTCTGAGTTGATATTTTAGTTTTCACTTACTAAATCAGACTCTACACTTATCAGAAAATTCATACAAATCAAAGAGGAGTCCATGTGCGTTATCCAATCACAAAAATTGCGAGTCATGTGCACCATAAAAATCGAGAGGTCCTACGCTGCTCTTTGGACTTCTTCTCTCCTAACAACACGCCAATTATAATAATACTCTCTAGTATGATGTTATGAGTCCGTGTCTCTTGACTCTAAGGGACGCCTAAAATCTCGTGCTAAACTCAGACATAATTACAACTTAGCATAGGACAAACTGTAATGCAAAAGAATACAAATAAGTGAATGATTACGCAAAATTCATAAACTCTAATAAAACTAAATGCATGCACTAAATGACGAAAATTACAATCCTAAGGCTTAATATCTATATGCAAGAAAATGAATCATAAATGATGATGTTAAGCAACTAACAAATAAGATCAATAAATATCAACAAGCATGAAAATAAATGCACAACCACTAGAGTTTGCAAGAAATGAACAATTAAAATTGGATCAAATTATAATATCACCTGAAGATGTGAGTAGTTCACGTTCAAACATAAGTCATGCAAGGGTCATTAAACGATTATCGACAACTAATGGCTGAAAATCTCGCACGAAAATTCTGAAACAAGCAACACATGATGGACATGACTAGAAAAAGATTGTTTCAAAAAAAGCTCGAATCAGGCTTGAAACAATTTCTAAACCAATCTGCTGGGTTCTAGTTGGTGCTGGCTTGGTCAAGTCAGCTCTGGTCGGCTCCGATCTGAGCCGTCAGCTTCGATCGGGTCGAGTCAGAGCCGTCGGCTTGGGTCAACTCAGTGGCTCGTGTTGGCTCGAACATAGATGAATCCGGGTTGCACTATTGACTCAGAGTGGATCGGTGAAACAGAATCAGGTCGGGTCAGGTTTGAAGTAGGATACACCCGATTGGTGAATTAAAAATGTCTCCCCTTGGTGAAACCGATGGCAGGGGCAAAGACTGACGAGGGCTCAGAGGCACGAAGAAGACTGTTGGAGAACAGAAAAAGAAGACTGGCAGCAGCGACGAGTCGGCTACTGCTGGTGTGGTTTCAAGGCCAGCGAGAGTGTCGGCCTTGCGTCGTCGATGAAGATGGAGGACGAGGTCGGCTCCCAAGGGTCATAGCTGTTCGTAGGGTAAGGATCGTCAGCAAGGTCATGGTCGACTCAGGATGTCGGCATGAACATTGTCTTCAAATCTGCACGTCTGACGGGTTCGCAAAACGATGATGAGTCGGTGAGGGATAAGATCTCGTCGGCGGCGAGGTCGGGGTAGCGGTTATTGTCGGATGAAGAGGGTGATGACGACGATGGGACTGCCATCTGATGGGTTCGTAGATCAAATAGAAGAGATGGTGGAGGTGGTGGTGAGGAGGTTTACAGAGGCAGTCGATCAATTTAGATAAGGTCGTGGCGAAGGGATGGTGGCGGCGGGCTGGCAAGGTCATGCAGGGCTGATGGCGTGAAGGATCTAGGGTTAGGGTTTTGAGAGGAAGAAGAAGAAAAATGAACAATGCCCTACGGTAATTTTGGGGATTTTTGAAGGGATTTTTGAAGGGATTTTGCTATAGTATTCTTTTTTGCGGGATCAAATCTAGTATTTTTTGAGCAAGCTAGGGTTTGGAGAAACGGACTAGGGTTTTGGGGAAAAATTGCTAGGGTTTTGGAGTTTTTTTTAGAATGGATATGAAAAATATTGAAGAGGACTGGAAACCAATGGCTCTGATACCAAAAATAATGTAAAATATAAGGATCGCAATCGCCTTCAATTCAAACAAAAGAGGAAAAAACTAGAGTTTAAAAAAGATAAAACAAAGAAAAACGGAAGAAGACAGAACCTGATAAAATTGAGCTACACTCCTTGCACAAGATCAGACTTCACATCCCTTATATCAATCTCAAAATTATAAGAACTCAGATCACAAGAATTTTACTAAAAATTTTGTTCATTCATTAATTGATTAGAGAAGTCTTGAGACTTATTTATAGGCTTTACAAAACTCAGTTCTCATAATACAACCGATGTGGTACTAAAGAAAACACAACTAAAAGAAAAAGAAAATAAAGCAAGACAATGAAAGGGAACCAAAGAAATGCAGCATGCCTTCTTCTAACGCAGACTCGCTCAAATGGCGTGATGCCCTCATCAAATTGATATATGGTTAAAAGGTGTTTAAACTACATTTTTTATACGCCATCAATTTAGAACATATAATCAAGATGAATAAAGTGGATCATCCATACAAATGATCCATAGTGATATTTTAGGCTAGCTCCCTAGGTAGTTATCTTGGAAGGCATACTAGGTACACTAACCCTGTATGTGGGAGAAACTTTAAACTTTTAGAGTCCTACGATATAACTAAGCTAGTTAAACCCGCCAATAAAAGTGTATAATCGTACAAAATTGAAAATTTCACTATGTTCATGTTGATCTACATGTTTTAAAAGGTTCACAAGCACAAAAATATATATATTGAAGGCTAATTGCTCGTGCATCGAATGGTTATAAAATGAACGATTTTTCAATTGTAGGAAAACTGTTTATTTTGCCCTCACTTATAACATGGGCAAATGACCTAAATGCATGATTCATTGTGAATAGAGCTTCAAAATATGTAGATCAAGATTACAGAACGGATTGTCTAATTTCATTAAACTTATATTTTTAGGTAGGCTTAACTAAGCAAGTTATGCCCTAGGAGTATTAAAGCCTCACCCTATATATAATATTATTTTATGTTATTACACACGTACACACATATATGGCTTGACACACACTTCCCATTCACTCCAAAAAGTGAGAATTAACAAGTTTTCTATCACACATTCCCTATTGGTCCACCATTATTTTATTCCCTCTACTATTCACCTTTTGAAATTTTGACCAGTACAAATCTCAATGACAATTAATGGTGAAAGATGTGTTAACTCTCACTTTTAGAGTGAATAAGAAGTGTGTAGTCCAACTCATATATGTTTGTGTGTAATTAGGTGTTGGAATGTTTAGATACTACAGGCCACATTAGGGGCAACTTACACGGTACATGTATGAGAATCATTCCAAAATCATTCTAGCTTTTATTGTAAGTATTAGTTCATATAGGCTTGTGTGACAATGAAACCATCCATATGCTTTTTGACTTTGTTAATTAGTGGATAAATAATAGGGAAGTTCTAATGCAAGAATGAGCAGGTGTTCCATATGAAAGTTGAGTGATGTGATTCTTACAAGAATTATAACATCAAGGGAAATAGAGTGATGTGATTCTTACAAGTATAAGTGATCCAACGGGATGTAACCCGGTGGTAAAGTCGCTTGCAATCATGCAAGAGATTTTGGGTTCAAATCCCACGATACTATCTCAACTGAACAACACTTGCAGTGGAATTTAGCTGAAGTCGGATGCAAAACATGCAAAATGGAATTCATTTAAGTCACCCTCCCCCTAAATCAATACACTCACCTACTCCAAGTGACGAGAAACAGCATAGTGGTCAAATTTTGATATGCCCCAGAATAGTGACACGTCCCACTTCGCCAAGACCGCCCAAAGACAGACAACAAGACATGTCTGCAGAGCATCTTCCCGAACACCACCCAATAGTTCCCGAAGTCTTTTCTCCTTTTGAGGATTCCACCGCCCTGAGGATTCATGTTCTGAGCACTGTCCCGAGCATTACTCAGCCGTTCCCGAGGTCGCTCCTTCCGAAGACATTGTCATTCCGAGGTTGATTCTTCCCACCTCAAGCAAGACAGTGTCAACAACCAACTTCATTGATATTCGCCTTCAGTTCAGTAAGCGGGACTCCCTTAACTCATGAAGTTTGTTACGCCTCCATGACATCCCACGTTTTGAATGTTGCAACAGCTCATGCTCCAGCACGGACGGCTACAGAAGATAGCAAGAATCACTCCCAGCAATCAAGGGCGTAATCCGAGTAGTTATGAAAAAATAACGTGCAAATCATGCGATTATAGAAATCTGCACAACCCGGACTACCAATTAGGACTCCTGTGGTATTTATGCACTAAGACCTGGACCGATCTAAACCAATCCAAGATATACTCAAAAACCAGAGATTGTAAACAGGACAGCTCTGAAGAATTCGATGTAACCTCTTGAAAAACAGTAAATTCTCTCCCTTCTCCCCGTGGTTTTTCCAAAATGGGTTTCCACGTAAAATCTCATGTCTTTGCTAGCTCTCTATGCGCTAATCTTTGTATTACATTTATTCTTACCCCCACGGTGCAAAATTGACCACTTGATCAATCGTGTCAGAAAATCTATCGTCGCAGACTGGCGCTTTATGAGACCTAAGTCTCTACGCTCAAAGTCTCTTTCACACAACCTTCCTCAAAAAACCTCTTCAATGATGGCTCCGCGAAAGTGAATCACCAACAATGCAACCTCCAAAGGCAAAGCCATCGCGAATACCGGGGGCACAATCTTCCAACCAGCCAGCAATCAACCGCATGCCAAGGGCTCTGGCTCCATCTCACCACAGGAACTTTCCGCCAGTGTCCAACCATCTCAGCAACAAGAAGACCAGCTCTTCCAGATGTTCTAAAAGATGAAAAGAGCAAATGAAGGAACAACAGCTACAATCTGATCGTGAGCGGGAACTATGACGCTTGACCGTGAGAACATCCGTGAACAAGAGAAGCTGAAACTACTCAACCAACAGCTCCAGACCCAAGTCGCAACTCTTCAGAATAACTCGACGCAAACAGAAGAACTCGAAAGCAGGAGGTCCCCGAATCTCCATGCCCTCAACGAGCTGATCCAGAAGTGAGTCGTGGAGACCAAGTTGCCTCGACATTTGATCCTGATTTCCCACCTCCATGACTTTCCTCTCTCCAAGGAGATCCAAGAGTGTGAATTCTGAAAAAATTCTCGACTCCCACCTTCGACAACTACACTGGAATGAGCGGTCTAGTTCAACACATTCGGGACTTTCGAGACAAAATGGTACTCTACACCCACAATGACCCGATCATGTGTCACCTTTCCATCCAGCCTGAAAGGTGCGCCATCAGATTGGTTCTGCTCTCTACCACCGCGCTCTATCCACAACTTGTCAGAGGTCACTGAGGCCTTCCTCACACAACACGTCTCTCGCCAAGAAACCAAGAGGAGCAACCATCATCTCCTCTCCATCAAAATGAGGTCAGGAGACAGACTTAAATCCTACATCAACTTTTTTCAGAGCCAGCTGACCAAAATCTCCAACTGTGTTGAGAAAGTCTCTGCACTCGCATACATTAGCGGGTTGCAGGTCACTTATACAAGCACCTCATGAGCATAATGTCGCCAAGATGAGTGAGGTCCTTTCCCGAGCTCAACTTTACATCTAGATAGAAAAGACGATGAAGGCTTCCTCCAATCACTCGTGAAGCCAAACGATGGAGGAGTGTCGAAGTCCACTTAGAAGCTCCCGACCACGCTCCAGGCTGGCACCAGGGGTAGTCTCCTTATAAAAAGTAAGTGCTCCCTATCCTCCCATCAAGTCCGCTTCGAAGATACAGACCAATTGAACACTTCACTCCGTTGAAGCTCCCGATCAACGAATTGTTCAACACCTTCAAGGATCAAGCGTGGGTTAAACGCCCAAAGTCGATCCAGCACAATCCTTCGCTTTCCGGGTCGGAGGAATACTGCTCCTACCACGAATGTAAATGGCACCAAACCATCCATTGTTGGGACCTTCTAAGATATCTGGAGGAGCTCATCCAACAGGGCTTCCTCAAAGAGTACGTCCTCACTCCAGAGGCAATTTCCAAACAACTAAAAACACAGCCTTCTCAAGAGAAGAATCTGATCGCCCAATACAAGACGATCGATTGAATCTTGAACTCCGTTCATACAGTGTACATCCTTCTAATGCCTCATGTATTGCACTTATTGAATAAAATGTTATTCTGTGCTCTTAACTTTTTGCAGTACATCTATCTGTACACGCGCCCCGCTAATGGGATTTTCCAACTCGGAGGCGACTGCAACATCCATCCATCCACATGCCCCGTTGATGGGATTTTCCCAACTCAAAGGCGGCCGCAATAACCCCTCCAATGATGGGTTATCTCCCACTCGGAGGCAGTTACGACATTCATCCATCCAGAGACTCCGTTGATAAGATTTTTCCCACTCAAAAATGGGAACGCTATTCCTTCACTGATGGGATTTCCCCCACTCGGAGGATCGTAACTGAACACTCCGATGATAGGATTTTCCCCACTCAGAAGTGTCAATGCAGACATGCCCACGGGCCTATCCCGGTTGTTCTACAAGAGCTGAAATTCTCTGTTGTGAGATTGCCCCCACTCGAAGTCTCCCACTCAGAGCCCCTGTCTGATATTCCGCTTATGGTATTTCCCCTACTCAGGACACAGACACTAACCTACGGGCTCCCCTCATCCGAACCTACAAGCGGATGAACCCTTCGGTAGTTTTCCTCTGCCAGATTCCTTCCATATTTTGATGATGGAATTTTCCTCACTCGGGAGATAGTTCTGTTGATAGGATATCACCCACACGAAAGGACAACTACGCTGATGAGTTTACTCCTACGCTGGAGGTACCCGAATCATCGCCGAGTAGGGCCCCTATCCAGAACAGACGCATCCAATCTGTCGATGGGTTATACCCCCACTTCAGACCAATTTTTTGCAGGTCCAACATGACTATGACCACAGGATATATCTATGAGGGTTTCCTTGTTTGGATTACCCCTCAATGTATCGGTCTTGCATGGTCATAAGTCCAATCACTCCCGAGGACGAAAGGCTATAGGTGTGATCACCCGAGAGCGTAAGCTTCAGGTATAATTTTAAAGTTTGGATGTGCTTGATCAATCTGGAGTAACTCGAGTTATATGTGCGTGGCCAATGGCTCCACGAGATATAAGGTATATCTATGAGGGTTTCCTGTTTAGATTATCCCCTTGATATACTAGTTACATGAATCCATAGACTAAGCTCATACAACCAGTTTTGCTCACACTCGCATCTAACATTTTATGTCTCTTTGTATGCTTGCATGCGCATCGTAATTACTACAGGCGCTCGTCCCGAGATGGGATTTCCCCTACTCGAAGACGACAACACTGACTCCACATCCTGCCAAGAAACTCCATTGTAGGATTTTTCCCACTCGGAGACTGAAATCTGCTGGAGGGATTTCCCCCTCCCAAAAGCCCGGCTTCACAGCTCCGTTGATGGGATTTTTCCTACTCGAAAGCAAATGCGAACCTAACTCCTTTGTAGGGATTTTTCCCTCTCGGAGACTCAGTCTCACAATTGGGATTTCCCCCACTCGACGATAAAATTTGCAGGTATCATTGTGGGATAAACACCCGCTCAGGAATTACACGCCAAGCCAATACCATACACCTCATGGTGAAAGCAAATTCTCCGAACAGACATCCAATTCCAAACAAAAGTGATGACTATATAAATCAAGCAAACAAAACACCACTTCAATTTCAAATTTTACTACTTTTATTATAAAATTTTCTGATTACATCCACTCAGATACTACCTGGTTACATCTGACAAGAGTAATACGATATCTATCACACATTTGTGTTCGCTTTTTGAAAAAGAAATACAGATAATCCATCCATGACAGCATCTGCCAATCTTCCTCAGGATGATGCTGAGAACTCCCAGGAAGACATCCGAAGAACGAGCTGCGCCTCGGGAGGCAAGAGATTAGAACTCCAAAAGGAGGGCTGCTTCATTAGTGGCGTCCAAGGGCATCATCCCGAACTTCCTTCCCAACTTCCAACTGGAATGAAGAATGCAAAACGTGAAAGGTGCTGATAGAATCAGAATCACCACCACCTTCACCCGACAGAATCCCCATTCATGTCTCATCCACCACCAGGAGAGACAATCTTAGAGCACCAAACTAACTTGATTTGTCTACAACAGCATCTGGATGAGAAAATCAAGTCAAAGCTGGTGCCCTCCTAATCTTCCCTGGCATCAGGACCTCGTCGCAAAAACTATTATATCGCGACAAGGTCATCGCAAAGGCTATTGTATCGCGCCAGCCGTCCCCACCATCTCTATTCTCTCCCTTTCCTTCATCAGATGAAGGATGACATCGCTACCTACTAGAGCAATGAGTTTGGGGGCAAGGAACTCTTGAGAAGATATGCAGACTCCTTCCAAGATCCACCCTATTTATAAATGGAAGAGCCGAATCGCCTTCAATTCAAATTCTCAACCACCTCCGAAGAGTCAGTTCGTATCCCAGATTTTACGGCATGTCAAATCAGCCAAATATGATCCGTCCCTGCCGCAAGATTTCGTCATTAAATTCGCTTGTTGTCCTCACCCGCCCCAACTTCCGAAAAAGCTCAGAGTACGAAAAGAACCTTCAAAGTAGAAAGGATGCCACGACTTTCCGAGCAAGGAGAAAAAACAGTCCGCTCTGCTCCTCTCTAGAGCTCAGAGAAAAAGAAAGATGAAGGGGCATCTGTAGTGGTCAGATTTTGATCTGCACCAAGATAGTGACATATCCCACTTCACCAGGACCGCCGAAAGACAGACGACAAGACATACCAGCAGAGCATCTTCTCGAACACCACCCAACAGTTCCCAAAGTCTTTCCTCCTTCCGAGGATTCCACCGCCCCGAGGGATCTCATGTTCCGAGCATTGTCCCGAGCATCACTCAGCCGTTCTCGAGGTCACTCCTTCTGAAGACATTGTCATCCCGAGGTCGATTCTTCCCACCCCGAGCAAGACAGCATCAACAACTGATATCATTGATATTCGCCTTCAGATAAGCAAGCGGGGCTTCCTTAACTCGTGGAGTCTCGTTATGCCGCCAGGTCATCCCACGTTTTGAATGTTACAACAGCTCCTACTCAAGCGCGGATAGTTACAAAAACAGCAGGAATCACTCCTAGCAATCAAAGAAGTGATCCGAACAGTTACGAAGAAATCTCAACCAATTATGACTCTCAGGGTATTTATACACAAAGATCTGGACTGATCGAAGCCAACCCAAGATATACTCAAAAATCAGAGATTGTAAACAGGATATAGCTTTGAAGAATTCAATGTAATCTCTTGAAAAATAGTGAATTCTCTCCCTCCTCCCCGTGGTTTTTCCCAGATTGGCTTTCTACATAAAAATCCCGTGTCTTTGCTTGCTCTCTATGCGCTAATCTCTGTATTACATTTATTCTACCCCCCCCCCCCCGCGAAATTGACTGCTCGATCAATCATATCGGAAAATCTCCCACCGCAAATAGTATGGCCTGATGACGGACATTAATTAGCTTCATATCTAGAATTTTAACATAAGCCAACCCATTTATTCGATATACTAGAGGAGATCTATAAGCTGACCTATACAAGTGGCTAGTTATTAAGTAAATACATGACTAAATTTAAATCATGACATGCAGGAAGGCAATTAAAAATCCATTACATTAAGAATCCTCCATGCACCGAAGAAACACTTGACAAGTATTTCTCCCAACTAAATGTTGTAAAGTAATATGAAAAATGTTGAACTCTTAACATATTTAATACCCAGAAACACACATCACAAAGCTTTTATCAAGCAATAATTTGTGTAGATATTAGTACAGTCACATAAGAAAAGTGCAAATGCGGACGTACATATGCCTAAATAAATTCATGCATTTTCCCTATAAGGAATGGAGGATGGCCCAAATAATAATAGAAGCATGGTTTGAAATATCGATCGATTCCAATATATCGGCAATATCGTATTAGGTTTTGAGGTACCCTACACGAGATTAACATTGTAGTATCGGCCGATATTTGAGATGATATTGCCAATATGACCGATGTTGATGATATTGACGACCAACATTTGCGATAATGCCACTAAAATTATTGGCCAATAAAGGTACATGTACAAAGATTTAAACGATGAATATAAGTAATACCAAAGCTGGTGAAAATACTTCAAAGGTTGGATGAACTAACCGCCAAAATTGAAGCTGCTCGCGACTCGGCAGAATATGCATCAATGAAGTCAAGCCTTTTATATATCTGTTCAAGCCTTTTTGAAATTGCATCTTTGTCCAGTCCCCCATTAGGCTCTCCATTGCTCTTTCCAATCTCTGCATCATACTCTTGATCTCTCTACCAAATAGACATAGCACATTAGGTGAGTTTGGAGGGGAAAAAATGATCACCAATAAGAAAACACTTAAGAAAGCACATAGTGAAGAAAACAAAATCTGAAAAATACCTGTTGTGCAAGCAGGCGAGCTTCTTCTTCCAACAACTGGATCCTTTCCATATCAGAGTTCAGGACACATTGCAGGGCTGATGTATCGTCACCCACAACTTCTTGCTCTACATGTAATATTTGGCAGTTCTTGGGAATGCCCGGAATAGCATGCATGGCCATATGCCTCAGGAAAGATGTTTTTCCAGTCCCATTTCTCCCAACAAGACCTAATAAGATGTTATCATGATGAAATGTAAGCATGCAACAAGACAAATTCATGCATAAAAGCAGTATGATACAACATTTTGAGAGGATGTCACCTAGGATGCAAGCTGATCGGGTCAGGCCGCACAGATTATGGAGCATTTCTCAACCCGAACCAAAAAAATTAGACAGGTTTCTTAGAGGGATAAGATCTACCCGTCGGGTTCGAGCGGGTTCGGGTTTTGGGCCGGGTTCCAACTAATCGGGCAGGTTGGGTGGATTATAAGTATGCTTCAACATTAGTGGGTTAACCACATTCTTTTAAGATAAAAGTTTATTCACCTAAATTAATATTAAGTTTTATAACTTAAAATTACTCATTAAAGTATATTAAAGCTGTGGGGAAAAGTACATGTGTATTTAGATAAGTCGTTAGGTGTTGTGTGTAAATAACTAATAATATGCGGGTGCGTGTTTTGACATGTTCGCGTCGAGCGGGTTGGGAAAGAAATAAAATGCACACATTGGGTTTCAGGCGGGTTCCAAAGGCTTATAGACACATGGTTCAAAGACTCGTCCAAGTCGGAGACGAGTCGGCCGAGTCGTATCCGTCTCGGCCCGCTCCGAGATGAGTCCGAGTCACGAGTCGGTCAGCTCAACTCAGAGGAGACCTACTCGGTCGAGAATCGGAGTTGACTCGGCCGACTCGGCCGTGACTCGGCCGAGTCAACCGAGTCGACTCTGATTCTCAGCCGAGTCGGCTCGAAACGTATATTCACCCGTGACGAACGGGTATAAAGAAAAGAAAAAATCTTACCTCTCTCGCTCAGATTTGGAGATCGTCGCTGCTCAGATCTGGCCGCCGGCCGCTCCTCCCCAGTCCCAGGTGATGTTCCTCCCTCTCTCTGTCTCTTTCCCTCTCCCTCCCTTTGTTTCTCTCTCCCTCTCCCCCTCTTACCCGCTCTCTCCCCCTCCATCTCCCGTCTCTCTCTGTCTCTTTACCTCCCCCTCCCTCTCTCTCTTTCCCCTCCCCCTCCCTCTCTCACCCACTCTCTCTCCCCCTTTCCATCTCCCGTCTCTCTCTGTCTCTTTCCCCTCCCTCCCTCTCTCCCTATTTCCAATCTCTCCCCTCTCTCCCCTCCGAGGTATAAGAGAAGCAGGTGATGATGGTGGTGGTGGTGAAGATGTGAAGGTTTATCCAGTTCTAGTAATGATGATGGCGATGATAATGATGACAGTGATGGCGGTGATGGCGACAGTGGTGATGATGACAATAATGAGGGCAACAATAGTACTGATAAAGAAACTTATAGTCTTAAAGTTCATATACAAATGTTGAATTTGACATCAGACCAACATTATGGTGTGACATATATTCATGACTACAGACCACAACTTGAGAAATCTACGAGTACTGGTATCGGTTTGTCTACTTACCGCAGAGATGATTAAGATGATTTTGTGCCTCATCGAAATTCAATGTGAAAATAGCTACGTTAGCATGTATTTATGAATGTAGTTTGTGCAATTTACTATATTGTGCATGTATTTTGATATGTTTCTACCGACGATGCGTGTATTTATATTTTCGTTTATATTTAGTGTGCTAAGTGATATGTTTTGGACATGTGATACATGAATTGAATGTCTACATTTTTTTTAAGATTTGCCGTGATTTTTCAGAATTTTTTGAGTTTTCTATGTAGCGTTTTGCGCGTATCACCAAGACCGATCCGAGTCGCCAAGACCAATCCGTCTCAGTGCCCGCCGAGTCGGCGGCCGAGACCGTGACTGTGAACCATGTATAGACACGCTTTTTGTGATACCTGTAGAACCCAAGCCGATTGTCATCACTGGCCAAAACAAAGCTTTTCTAGACATGATATTTTTCTTAATTACATAATCCTTTTTTACAAGTCAAAATATGGAAAAGGACTCAAATTCTTGCATGCACTCTCACTAAGCATGCTAGCAATGGACTTGATGGTTAAAACAAAATAAATCCAGACCAGGCGACTAGGGCACAAGCCCAAGAGGGGCCCAAAAATTTTTAAGCTGTAATTAAACTAAGCTCATGAACTTTGGTTAAGCTGCCAGCCAAGGGCCCAAAGAGTAATTAAACTAAGCTCCTAATCTTTGGTTAAGCTGCAAGCCCCCAAAGAGTAATTAAACCATTTTATTCAAAATATTCCATCTTCTGGTTCTCTGGACATAACCACATCACAATATTCTACTACTGCTTGCCTCTAATGGAAAAAATGGAACAAGACAAATTCATTCTTTCACTATTTATAATCTAAAATTCATTCAAAAAATTAAAAGCAATTTGAACAAATTTGACTAGCTATTTTCCAAAAATGAAGAAAAAGACGAACAGCAAATCAAGTATTTTGATATTAAATTGACAACAAAATTCCCACATACAGAAAAATCATGAGCTAAATAAATTTCCTTGGTTAACCAAGAAAACCAAGAGACCATATTTGAGGTAATATCTTGCAATCATCCTCCATTCAAAATTATTTGATGAAGAAAAAGGATTTGCTTTGGCGTAATTGTGATTAGTGTGCTTAGGGGCGTAATTTAAAATTTTGCCCATGGCATTCGATTTTCCAGGAGCAGCCCCGTCCACTGTGGTAAGATATTTCAAGGTGTTACATAAAATTTTCTCATCGCACTCCATTTCCCCGCACGCACCCACACACACACACAAACATTGTTAAGATTAGTTAGTTATTAGTATTGGGTTATTGGGTTATTGCGTTGTTGCCTATATAACCATATACCCACCTTATCTTCTATATATATCTTGTACCTTCTATTATGTTATTTAATGCAATCTACTTTGAGGGTTTTGTTTCTCTACATGGTATCAGAGCAAGATGAAACCCTAACCCTAAAATCCTATAACCCTTCTCCTCAAAGCTTTCCTCTCAAAGTGCCGCCATCTCCCCATCAACTCCAAAGTGCCGCAACCTACAATCTCCAAGATCCGCCACCTTTCTTTAAAGATCTCTCCATCAAATCCAAGGTGCCGCAAACTCCATCTGGTTCTGATTTTGTATTTTTTTTGCTTCTGATACAGAATCTGTTTTTTCTCTGAATCTGTTTTCTGGTTCTGATATCTTCATCTGGCTCTGATTTTGATTCTGTTTATAATTCTGATTCTGATTCTGTTTTTTATTCTGATTCTGATTCTGATTCTTTTTCTTATTCTGATTCTGGTTCTGTTTTTTATTCTGATTCTGATTCATTATCTGATTCTGATTATGGTTCTGTTTTTTATTCTGGTTCTGCTTCTGGTTCTGGTTCTGATTCTGGTTCTAATTCTTTTTCTGATTCTAATTCTGTTTTTAGTTCTGATGTTGTTTCCTAATTAAAAAACACCACCTCATCAAGTTCTTGCCATCAAGTGTCGCCACATGCTGATCCTTCCAAGAGTCCAAAAAAAAGTACTCCAACTACTCAAAAATTAGTTTTTTTTTTGCTGATCTGGATCTTTTGATGCTCTACAAGACTTATTTGGTGAGATCTGATCTTTTAACTACTTAAAAATCAGATTTTTTTACATTTGATCTGGCTATTTGGATGCTCTACAAGCTTTTTCTGGTGAGATCTGCTCTGTCTACTGCTTAAAAATTAGATTTTTTTCACATCTGATCTGATATTGTTTTTGAGCCTCTATATGCTACTATCTGGTACCTAAGTTACCTAATTTTCTTCATTACTGGTTGTTTACTGCTACTACTGGCTATCCTTTTTTTTGGTGATTTCTCTGACTGATTATGTCTAAGACTACGAGTTCATCTTCCACTATGACCTCCTCTCCGATGGTTGAAACTTCTGTCCCCAAGACAATGTTGGGGACTACTGTGAAGTTAAATGGCTCCAAATACCTTTTATGGGCGCAGGCGTTTCGCATATTTATTGGCGCGTGGCTCACTTCCTGCAGCTTCCACCTACTGATACAACTCCCACGTATGTGACATGACTTACTGGAGATTATTCCGTGATAATAGGGCTTTTAACAGTCTAAAGGAGAAAATTAATGGTAGTGTCATATTCCTGCCTACTGCTAAAGACATGTGCGATACACTGAAGGTCATGTATGAAAATTAAAAGAATCCCTTGAAGGTGTTTGAGATCTATGAGCGCCTGTTTGAGCTCAAACAAGTAAACAGATCTGTGCCTGAGTTCTATGGTGAAGTCAAATGTCTGATTGATGAGTTAGAAATGCATCAGTCGTCTGTTACTGATGCGGCAACTCTAAGGGGGTATCGTCAGGATCTCGCAGTGTCAAAGTTTTTATCCAGCTTGAGCCCCTCTTTACGATCCCAAGTACAGGTCATATTCTGGGAGGAGATAGTATTCCCACATTGACTACCACTTTCTCGAGAGTGTCTACTGGGGCTGATGTTTCTCTACACCATCCATTGAGCAGTCTGACATGGTTTCTGGACGTGGACGTGGTCGTGATTTTGGAGGACGTGGACGTGGATTTATTGGAGGTGGATGTGGCTCGTATGGAAGCGGACAGAGTGCCTCTGAGAAAAACCTTCAGCAATGCAAGCACTGTGGCGCAGTAATCACATTTCCAAGAAGTGCTGGGAGAAATTCGATCGACCTGAGTGGACAGCTATCTGAGTCTGACTCTTCTACTCTGTATAGCACTCCTCAGGACTATTCAACCACTTCCTCCACTATTCCTGAATCTTTCACAGTTGTACTGACACAGGAAGAGTATGATCGACTTCGACAACTAAAGTTCTCTCAACATAATCTTCTGGCAACTCATGCATCTGCTTCAGGTATGCACACCTATACTGACTCCCCTCAAAAGCTCTAAATATTAGACTCTGGAGCCTCATCCCACATGACAGGTATTACACAAAAGTTTGTTTCTCTAAATATGTCAACTGCCCACCCTTCTGTTAAAATTGCTGATGGTATTCATTCACATGTACTAGACAATGGATCGTTCAGGCTACTCCATCCTTGACCCTTACTTATGTCCTTTATATTCCACGTTTTCATGTTAGTCTCCTGTCTATCAGTCAGCTTACTAAACAAAATAATTGCAAAATAATGTTTTTCCCTTCTCATTGTGTGTTTCAGGACCTGTCGACTGGGAAGTGGATTAGTTCAGGGCATGAGCGAGGAGGTATATACTATTTGGACGATCGAGTGACCCCTACGGGCTTAGTTGCAGATCAGGCTGATCCGGTTTTACTGTGGCACTGGCGCTCGGGTCATCTTTCGCTACAAAAGATCCGGTCAATTATCCATGTTGAGTCCTATATCTCTTCTTTAGGTTGTGAGTCTTGTGAGTTAGGTAAGCATCATCATGCTACCTTTGCGAATCGAGTCAATAGTCGTAGTAGTTCTCCATTTGAGTTGGTCCATTCTGATTTTTGGGGTCCTAGTCGTATGCCCTCTATTAAGAGTTTTAGATATTTTTTGCTCTTTATTGGTGATTGCACTCGCATGACGTGGTTGTATCTCCTAAAACAGAAATTAAAAGTGTCCATTGTAATTGAGTCTTTCTTAATGAAATAAAAAATCAGTTTTCTACTTCTATTTGTGTGCTTCGTACTGACAATGCCTCGGAGTATGTAAAGAAGAATGTATCTGTTTTTTGTTTCAAAAATTGTATTATTCATCAGACCTCTTGTTCTTATACATCCCAACAAAATGGAGTTGCCGAAAGAAAATATAGACATATTCTGAATGTTGCTAGAACCTTAATGATACATATGAGAGTTCTGAAATATTTATGGTCTGATGTAGTCTTAAATACTTGCTATCTAATTAATAGGATGCCTTCTTTTGTTCGCAATAATGGATCTCTGTTTTCTTGTCTCTGTGCTAACCAAAAACCCTTCTCCATGACTCCCGTATTTTTGAATGGACTTGTTTTGTTCAAGACTTGTCTCCTGAGCTAGATAAGTTATCTCCTAGATCTGTAAAGTGTGTATTCGTTAGGAATTGTAGAACTCAAAAAGGATACAGGTGCTATAATCCCTCCACCAAAAAGTATTTAGTGTCTGCTGATGTTATATTCTTTGAGTTTGTTCCATATTTCTCTACACAGGATCCCCTCACTGCATCTGAGACTATTCCTCTTTTACTGTTTGTGGCATTACCTACACCTGCCTCTACTTTCTTTACCAGTACCGGCAGCAGAAAGTAAAGATCCACCTGCATCAAAGCCAGTATGGGATTTCAGATATGTCTACACTCATCGTCCAAAGATTCCTGCCTCCGAACCTATTCTGCATATTCCTTCTCTAGTAGACGGTCCTACCACTCCACCATCAGCTTCACCCTATGACCTTCATTTCCTATTGCCCTTCGAAAAGGTAAACGTTCTTGCACTGATCACCCTATTTCTAAGTTCTTTCTTATGATAACCTAAATCTTACTTTTCGTCAGTTTGCTCTCTTTATCTTCTGAATCTATACCCAGGTCTTATACAAAGGTTTATTAATACCTGCCTGGAAACAGGCTATGGATAGGAAGATGAAAGCTCTTGCTTCTAGAGTAATTTAGGAGTTGGTTTCAGCACCAACAGATGCTGTGATTGTTGGTTGTCGCTGGGTATTTACTTCAAAGTACCGTCCAGATGGCTCTGTGGATGGATATAAGGCCAGACTCGTGGTCAAGGGGTATACTCAGACATATGGCATCGACTCTTTTGAGACGTTCTCGCCAGTTGTCAGGATGAACTCTATCAGGATTATGTTCTCTATTGTTGTCAACCTGTCATGGCCATTGTTCCAGCTGAATGTCAAGAATACCTTCTTATATGGGGATCTTCAGGAGAAAGTATATATGAAGCAACCTCCAGGTTATGTTGCTCAGGGGAGACTAAAGTCTGTCATCTAAAGGCTAATATGGACTCAAGCAGAGTCTAAGGGTGTGATTTGAGAAGTTCAGTCTTACCATTCTTAGTATTGGCTTTCACCGATATCATTCAGATCACTCTATCTTCGTTTGGCGCACAAGATCTGGCATTGTAGTTTTGGCTATCTATGTTGATGACATTTTACTGACTGGGAGTGACTCAGCTGGGATAATAGAAACTAAGACGTATGTCAAGCATCATTTTGTGACCAAAAACATGGGATGTCCAAAATACTTTTGAGAATTGAAATTGCATATCAAAAACACAGTGTACTTCTTTTCCAGTGAAAGTATGCTCTGGATCTTCTTGAGAAAGCAGGAGTTTTGGGATGCAAACCTGCTACCACTCCAATGGAAGCCAATGTGAATTTTTGGTGGTTTGATGACAGTCATACACTTGATGATTCAAGAAGACATAGAAGAATGATCGGGAAGTTGATATATCTCACAGTTACTAGGCCAGATATTATCTTTGCTATAGGGGTACTGAGCAGATTCATGCATCAACCCAGAGAGATTCACTGGTTAGCTGCGATGAGGATCCTGGCTTACATTAAAAGCTGTCCAGAAAAAGGTTTGGTGTACAAGAAACATGGGCATGTGTACATTTTTGGATATTCGGATTCAGGATTCAGGTTATACCGGTGACCGAGGAGATAGGAAGTCTACCACTAGGTATTGCACCTTTATTGGAGGAAATCTAGTGACTTGGAGCAAAAGGCAAGATGTGTCTCCCTCGAGCGCAGAAGCTGAGTATAGAGATATGGATCATACAGCATGTGAAATGGTATGGTTAAAAAAAATCTACTGATGGAGCTTGGTTTCAGACAGCCTGAGCCCATGCCTATCTGCTGTGATAATCAGTCTGCCATCTACATTTCCAAGAATCCTGTATTCCATGAAAGGACCAAACATATTGAGATTGACTGTTTGTTAGAGATGCTTGGACAAAGAAGGTGATTATATTCCAGTTCACACCGTCTTCAAAACAGTTGGCTAATCTCCTTACCAAAACTACATCACCTCAGGTGTTTTCTAACCTATGCAACAAGCTGGGCATGCTAGATCTCTATGCTCCAGCTTGAGGGTAAGTGTTAAGATTAGTTAGTTATTAGTATTGGGTTATTGGGTTGTTACCTATATAACCATGTACCCACCTTGTCTTCTATATATATCTTGTACCTTCTCTTATATTATATAATACAATCTACTTTGAGGGTTTTGTTTCTCTACATTATATTTATAGCCTTTGTAGCACATGTTTACACAAGTAAATAAAATAATATGTTTAATTAACAATAACAATAAACATGATATTGCACACGCGCGCGCACCCCACCCGCGCCCGGAACAAGCACACAAACAGATGGGGGAAATACTTAGCTCTTGAAAATGTTTACATGCAGTGTTGATAGCACTTTTGCATCATACCCAACAATTCTGTTAGCTAGTTTTATACCTCCGAGGAGAGCTTGACTCTTGACTCTTGACTTGACTAATCATATAATAAAAAAAAAATCTCCAATCTTGATTGCACGAGCACATTTAATCTAACTCATTTTCCATCATCATCACTTACATTAAACCATTTACTCCAATAATAGACCTTCCTATTAGTCTAGTACCATGTTACATAATTCACCAAGAAAAATCAATGATCTGATGCCTTTATGTGGAACCATATCTTAATTCATATGTTGGATTTAATGGTTATTTTATTTACAAGGGTAAATCCAGGCACATTACTACTTTGCCTTGCAGTCATGCACTGTTATATCCCCTCCTTGATAATACTATATTTCTGTTTTTGATTTAATTTTAATCTGAATTATGTATCATAATTTACATGTTTTACATACATTGGTGTGTGTATATATAATATACAACCTTATTAACAGTTTGTTAATTAGCATTGTTATTGTTAATTGCCGTCATGTATTTTTAATAACTACTATTATTATTGTTGTTGTTGCTATTAGTGTTATTATTTAATATTATTAATTGTTTTATTATTAGTATGGTCATGTAATGTTATTGGCATTATTATTATTAATATTTTGGTTAAAGTAATGTTATTGTTAATATTGGATTATTATTTTTGTAGTAGTATTATTCCTTTTCCTTCCCCTTAATTCTATACCCATTACTCTTGTATCCCATACCCAATACCCGTTATCATATACCTATACCCATTTACCCATTTGGATCCAACCCCCAACCCATTAGCAAACCCGTTACCCGAAACCCAATACCCATCCTATATAATCCTAATCTCTTTTAACCCCAAACCTAACATCCCAACCCTAACAATCCATCTCTCCCTCATCCAGCCGCCCAACCTCCATGCCATCACTAAGATCCCCACGCCCCCCACAGCAGCCAATCCCCTCTCCTTTGGCCGTGATCCGTTTCCCCTCCTTATCGCCGGAGCCCCGACGTCCGAGCTAAGCCGCCGCACTCATCTCCGAGACCACCCCCGTGGCAGCCCACGTGAGATCCACCGGCGATGCACCCCCTGCCGGAGCTCCGCCCGCTCCTGGCAGGCGCACAGCCAGCCCAACAGCGCCCAGGCTCCTCCCCGATCCGCCGAGCGCGCACAACCCGGGCTGCCTCCTTGCAGATCTGCCGCAGTCCCCTTTCAGCGGCCTGGCCGCCATGGCTGCTCTCCTTCCTCCTCGGTCTCCACGAGCGCGGCGTCAGCCCACGGCAACAGCAGGCCGCCTCCCTCCTCCTGCGGCAGACCACGCACGGCAGGGCCCAGGCTGTCTTCCTCCCCTGCGCGCGCACAGCAGACTAGCAGCCCGTGCTGCTGCTCCCACCTGCCGTGAGCCCCTGCAGACCAGCGCCCAATCCCCCAGGCCGGCCTCCTCCTTTGCACTGCATCCAGCAGCTCCTCGGCCGTGAGTCTCCCTGCATGGTGAGTGTCTCTCCCTCTTGGCCGTGGGTGAGACTCTTTCCCCCTCTGTAAATGTTTAGGTAGTGTATTAATATTTGTGTATTCTGCAATATTGTGTAGAGTGTGTTTACAGGATGTATGTATGCATATGGGTGCTTGGGTGTGTGTGGTTAACAGTAGATGTTATTGTTTCACATGTATGTGTTTTAATTATTAGTGTGAGAATGCATGTGTTATGCTTTGATATGGGTGTGCGTGAGTTATCAGTGTGTGTTAGAAGTGTGCATGAATGAGTAAATTATGAGTATATATAGATGGATGTATTTAAGCGTATATATGTATATGTATGCATGATTGTTAGTTTGTACCCGTATATGTATGTGTACCTGGGTGTACATGTATGTGTCCGTATGCACGTGTGAGTGTTTATCGTGTAATTATATTTATTTGTATGTTCGGTTGCATGCTACAACATTTCGGATTTATTCGGTAAGATCCGAACCCAGCTACAGGAGACCCAGACCCGATCCGGAATTGTGCTTGTTGTGGACCTGATACAATGCTGATTCGAAGACCGATCCATAGGACGATCCGAAGATCAGTACCGGTTCGTGCAGTGAAGACCAGACGACGATTCGGTTCCGAAACCGCGTCATTTCATGTGAGTGTTCGCCCTTGTGTTTTTCTTTATTGATGCCTGTCTTGTTTACATGTTAACTATATCGTTTTATTTGACCGTATAACATATTGGACTAGTATGATATCATGTACTGTTTCATATGACGCCAGTGACTATACACTTTGCATATCTAGTTGATAGGAGCTTGTATGAGTATCAGTTCATGCGTTGGTAGTTTGCCGTTATTGGCTTAGGCTTAGTATTGATATACTGTAGACCAGATTTGACCTCGTTACTGATATAGCTGTGATAAATTTTAAAATATAGATATGTATTAATCTTGAGCATGATGGGTCCTTGATTGTGATTAGAGATTCATATACTATGTGAAGGGAATTTCAGTCATATTGTTGGATGACGTATTTGATGATAACAAGTGTAACATGTACCATTTTGTTTATTTTTAGGAAATTGTTAAAAGACTTGATCATGCAGACACAGGTATATTAGTCGACTTGCCCTTTTATTAGTCGACTAATAGCTCTATTAGTCGACTTATCATAATTCCATAGTTGACTTGGTGACCACCCAGGAAAGTTGGCGACTCTCTGTTTGTTGACTGTAACCTGCATTAGTCGACTTGCCATTTCCTATAGTCGACTAATATCTTATATTAGTCGACTTATCCCTCTTATTAGTCGACTATTACTTTGTATAGTCGACTTATCATATTTGTTAGTCGACTAACCCACTACCCTAGTCGACTTGCTCCTACCCTAATCAACTAACTCTTGTTCTGACTGTTGTTTTAGCTTCTTGTGGATTAAGGACTTTACCTTTTAGTTATGATCTTGGCTATAGTTGGATGAATATGATTTTGAGGAATAGGCATAAATTGGGTTGATCCGGCCTGGTGGATTTTAGATGCATTCTCTTGATATATTACTTGAGTTTTATGGATCTTGTGATTGACCTTGATAGAGTGAGTGTGTGATAATCTTATTCTTTTGAAATATAAGGATTTGATTTTGTGTATCAGAACATGTAGTATTTTAGTTATTGGGATTTGGATATATCGGTGACTCAGAGAAGATATATATCGATGACTTGAGAATCAGAGTAGAATGATAGAGAGAGACTGTTTATTGATATATTGAGATGGTTTATTGTACCAGATTACTAATACGGATTGATACCTGATGTTCACGATGTTGTATTGAGACTGTTGGTTGATAGGTTAGCTACTATTGTATTTTAGTGCAGATGAATGTGAGATATTGACCGGTCCTAGATTAGATTGTCCATTGAGCAGTATCTGCATTCATTATTGTATAAATTCATGTTATTGAAAGTTACTGGGAAAATATTGTTGGACCGTAACACTTTCATTGTTCTATTGTTCTACCGTTTACACGGTATATTGTTCACATTGTTATTGTTACAATGATATTGTTACTGTCAACGTATCGTCACAGTAATCGAAATAACATGGATATTGATTGTTATAAATAATAATGTAAATTGACAACTTACACTGGGATTGGGGAAATTGATGGAGGAGACAGCGTCTGTATTTTGGGTGGACCTAGGATACAGGTTGCACAGCCGAGATACGGTTCCACTGCAGGGTTCCAGGGGATGACTGACATCCCGTATTGTTCATATTGTCATTGTATTAGCACATTGTTATTGTTATTGACTACCTAGCGATAGGACCTGGTTCAGCGCCAGGTGATTGGGCCGTAGTTCCGGGTATGTACGGAACCCACCTAAAGCATGGACAATATCTCTTCTATTAATTTCAATAAATTTAGGATATCGATTGACACATGTAGTAGGCGTAGTATGGGATACGTCTATTACAGGTGGCAATTGGTGTTCGCTAACATAATAAATGATAATGAACTGTTAATGCATTGTGACTGACCTTAATCCCCTGATTGTACATATATATTCCTATGATAGACATATAACTATAACCATGACCAGATTTATATACCAGATTAGTGACATTGTTAAGATTCACATGTAGACATCAGTTGTTTATTTACAGTGATGATAGTTGTCTTATATCTTTATTCATGTTGTTATCAGATATACTACAGTTCAGTTATTTATCATGTTATTTAGTTTCTTATATCTGCAGTTATTTTTGTTATTACTTTATGCACATTGTTTACATGCACGAGCAGTTCTCTTTACACATACTCACCAGGTCGTTTTCTGACGACCCTGGATTTGTACGTCCAGATATTGGACGCTTTGTTTCTTTTGTGCAGGTGTTCGATGAGACTGTATGCTTTGCTAGGAGCTGGATTCTCCCTCCCTTTTTATTCTGGTATTCTTGCATTTTCTTATTCCTGTTATTATTCTTTGATTCCGGTAAATCACCCTTAGCTTCTATTTCATTCCTTATTTCATCGAGATCATGTGTAACCTTATATATATTATTGCAGTGATTATGATTTATAGTTCAGATTTATAACTTGTTCAGGTTAATTTAGGCTTAGCGTATATATGTGGGGTATTTTCCTCGCGTATATACATCACCGACTCTCGTCGCGACTCCATTTCCGCGTATTTTGGGAAGCGGGGCGTGACATGCACTCACCATAATAAATACAGTACCCATCTTCTCTATTTCTAAATAAATTGGTGCATGAATGAGAAAATCTGGTTTGTAAAGACTGCAGTCTTCTCATTCCTTCTCCCTCTTTTTTTATATTTATGCTTCTTCATCCTTTTTATTTCTCGTCTTGATTCTGGATGGGAAGCCTATGATAAAGGCATATTTGTCCACATTTTATATCTAAGTTGCATATTTGTTAATACATCATTTTTATTTAATTATAGTTAATTGGTGTGTTTTTGTTGTTTAGAAAAATTGGGGAGCTATACAAGACATTTAGCATTGAACAAGTAAATTTGGGTGCAACAAAAGATCGAAAATGAAATGAATCAAGTGTTGAACCAAATTGAATGGGCTAAAGACTTAAGTACAAACCAAATCTCCAAGGGATTTTCTCCATCCAAATCACATATTAAAATCAAAGGAGTGATTGAAGCTCCAAGGGACTTTCTCCATCCAAATACATGTTGAAATCAAAGGAGTGATTGAAGAAAACATGTTGGAGCAATTTAAGAACACATGTTGGAATGATTGAAAGAAACATGAGCTTCTATTCTCCATATAAAAAGACTAAGAGAGGGAGATTATGAAAGAGGATTTTGTAAGAGTTTTATTTCTTTCTTTTGTAAAAAAGTTTTAGAGAGTTTTGTTTCTTTTTTAGAGTTGCAACAAGAGAATTATATTAATTAATTGTTTCTTTCATTGTCATGCTCCTTCTCTTTATTTTTTCTTATTTTTATTCTCAATTAATTAGGTCTCCTTCATGAGTGGCTGAGAACCTTCTCTAGGGAGAGGGTTTGCTCCATGAATGTGTAAAGTTGCTATTTCATGTTTCTATTCTCTTTTGTTATATTATTAATGCCTAATTTTTAATTTAATTTAAGTTTTATCAGTTTTTATGGATCGTGTTTCCCTTCAGTGTGGATTCACTCAATACTTCATCGTAAGTTTAAATTAATTTAAAATATATTTAAATAAAAACTCTTAATTCTAATTAGATCAAACCGACTTTGGAGTGATTCCTTCAAAATAAGGATGCTGGAGTTATTTGTGGCTTAATCTGAGATAGAAATAAAGAGTATATTGAGTTTATTGCTAAATCATCCAATTTTTAGAATAAAGATAATTTCTAAAAATTGAAGTAAATGTAAAAGAGTAATAGAAGTATAAGGAAAGAATCTCTATGTACATGATAGTGGTTCCCAATCCTCAAGTTTGCTCATATTGATAAATTTTAACATTTTAATTTCCTTAACTTAAATTTCAAAATCCAAATTATTTGTTTTAAAACTAGATTAAAAATTAATTTAGGATTTTAAAATTGAGATTTTCAACAAGTCTCTGTGGATTCGATCTTCTTCTTGCCACTTTACTAATTTTTAAGTATTTTAAAGTAAAAACAGGTAACTTTGTTATTTGTTTGAGGTTCAAACAACGACGGTAAATTCTCTAAGATCTAAACCGCACCAGCCAATCTTCTTTATAAACTTGACTCTTAGATCAAACAGCCTGAATTCACCTATCATTGTAATCTAAACCTAGTTACATCATTTTCCCATCATTTTGGAATCTCTTTCCAAATATAAGCGAACAAACTTGTTCTGGTAAGTGTATTGTGAATTTGCAATTGCTAAGGTTACCATCATTTTGAAGGGTTACTGCTAAAATAAATACACTAGACTCACCGTAACAAACTGGAAACTTGTCATGATTTTAGCATATATTTAAGCATAATGCATAATTACACGCTAAACAATTCATAATTTTCTTCAAATCGAGTTACTTCCCTTATTATCTGTTTTTACCAAGTCAATAGATTTCATGTAGAGAAATTTTTGCAATGTCCCAAAATCAACAAACTAACTAGCATTCAGTTACTTCTATATTATTTGGGCCATTAAAAGATATTAGATATCTAGCCACTTGTTTCATATATGGTTTGTTAAAGTTGCCTCATCTTTCTTAAAGCTTTCCAACTTTACTTTTGTTTGGCACCTAGTTGTGTTCTTGATTTTAGAAATTAGAATGTTAACTAGCTTTATTATATTTGTAACTTTTGGTATTGTCACTGCAATTATTAGCAACAGAACGCATTGGGCATTCTGGTAGATGAACGAAAGCTGAGATTATAATGTTGAAAGCATGATGTTACTCACTTGAACAAACTTTAGGTCTTGATTGGATGAAGATAGAATTTCATGATACATTTGTGTTATTGTGGCATTGGATAAAATATTCTTATGTGCGTGTTATGTTCTTTTCATGTTATCAAGTAATTGCCATGATTGCTGGCACCATGATTTCTGGCACCAGCACAATTCGTTGTGGAACTAACCCTTGGTTGTAAACATTTATAGTATAATGCCCATAATTAAGGTTCACTTCTATGATCATTGCTTATAGACAAAAACAACTTTACATGTCCGGCATTAAAGGTTAAAAGATTTAATAATGGTCCATCCAAAACTCTTCCATTTCAAATCAAACTACAAAAAAATTTAGATAATTTACTAATCTAAATGTAGATTACATCAGTACATGTAGATTACATTTTTCTCTTGAACTCAAGTAAGACGGCGTTAATTTAGAGGTCTCTGGCCAGTTTTTTTAAATTGAGTTGCTAAGTGGTAAAGCAAGCAAACTCATACAAATTAATTATGAAAAGGTCCTTGCAGCGCAAAATGAATAATATTATGACATGGTTAAAGGACCTTACAAATGATACTAACTTACCATAGTGTCTTCCAAACGAGAGGGTCACCGAACCATCTTGAATGAGATCACGGCCACCAACAGTAATAGTGAAGTTCTCCATATGGATATCCCTAGCAGCTGATCCTCCACCCTCATTCCCATTATGATTAACTCTTACAATAGGCATTCCCGCTTTTATCGCTTCCATCTCTGCCAAATGCATCTGATATTGAGCCTGGTTGATAGCAAAATATTAGTTCAAAGTACAAGTGAGACAAATCTGAATAGCATAACAATTAGCAGAGAATAAAAGAATGTGGAATATTGCAAGAGATTCTCATAATTCCAATGTTGGTAATTTATTTGCTTTATTTTAGAAATGGCACTCGGGGTTAATTAAATGATTGTGTGATATCAGGAAAGATTGCCAACAAGAATACAAGAAGCCAACTAAAAATTGTAGGAACAAGGATTCATAATGAAGGCACTGGTTATGACACTGAAACTTAGACAAATTAAAACAAGCATCAAGAAATGACACAAACAAACTTGAATTAGGCAGATAGAGCTTGCCTCTCTTTGGCGTTCATCTTTCCTCTTTCTTCTTTCCAACTTAGCACGGTCGCGTTCAGATAATACAGGGCCATCAGGAACCTCTACTTGTTTCTTGGGAGCTTCTTCATCCATCCCATCAAACATCCGCAAGGGTGTACTGAGACTCCGTACAGCAAGCTTAGGTTTGACCAAACCATGTCTTCCAAACTTCTCTGATAGCTTACTGCAAACCTGTATTCTCCACAGAAATATAGACAACGATTGGCATTTAAGTTGGAAATAACAGAATCATAAAACTAAATGTAAACGCACAATTGTAACTGTACACTTCTATTTGGTGGATTTTGACTTTTAACAACTGATATGTGCACCAAGAAGTGAAGAACTATCATTTCATAACCACAAAGAAGTATATAAATCTAACCATAATGGCTTTTTAAGATATCTATCAACACAATCTGACTCAAAAAGAAAAATTTTCATTATGATCTTTATACAGAGCCTGAACCTTGGCTCAACAGCGAGGTTGCTCCATTGCAAACTGTCCAGGTCACATGTTCCAGTCATGAGACCAGCCCCTTTGCAATGTGTGGGTCAGACTCCATACATCCAGTACCCACCCAAGACCCAGCAATGTGGGGAGACTCGTGCACCTTTCTTTTTCTTCCTTACATCATCCCAAATCCTACATTGATGCCCAAATCTTTTGGTTCTTCTAGAGGAATCCTTCTTCCCATTCATCTCCATTGAAGGCCATGTCCTCCATTAACTTAATAATTATCATATTCTCCTTCTACAACCTTAATCCATGTTATGTTCGTCTAGGTCCACCCCTGGTTCTTGTCACACAATGAACCAATGTTGACCAATTCTTCTCGTTTTATCCCCAATAGAGGCTACATAAACATTCACACATATGCACTCGTTCCATTGAGAACATAACCCTAGAGTATCACTAACTACAAGATTCAAAACACTGAGGACCCCAATCTTCCAGAGTTCAAAGATAAAAGAAAACAGTAAAGAAATTGAATGCAGAGATCGATTCCTGGCTACGTACAGAGCGGCACTCGGAGTAATCGAGGACGCAGCCGGAGTCAACGAGAAGCTCACCGATGGCGTCGAAGGCGCCGTCGCCGTCGATGCCGAAGTCGAAGTCCTCGTCGGCGAGGACGTTGACGATGTAGTCAATGATGGGCTTGTCAACGTCGACGGCCCTGCGGCCAAGGACATCGTGGACCACCGAGCTCGCCACCTCAGCCATCGTCTCCCTCTCTCTCGCGGCGGCCGCTGGCAAAAATGAGCGCAGTAGGGATTTTGATGAGAGTGGATCGGATCGAGTTAGGGGAGGATCCGCAGAGTAAGTCGGTTTCGGGTCGTGTTGGGTTGGATCCGGATGCCTGGAAAACATCTGCTGGTTTTTTTTTTTTTTTTTTTTTTTTTTTTTTTTTTTTTTTTAACCTTTTACTCTCTCCCTTTTAGGGCCTATTTGATAGGAAAAATCATTTGAGAAAACTGACAGTGATATCTGCTTGATCAATTTTTCTTGAAAAATTTGATAGATAGGCTTCACAATCGATTTTTCACCTGTTTTTTATTTATTTTATAGTGAAAATTAAGTGAAAAAATTGCTGACATTTTCCTCACATCAGCAACATTTTTTTTATTTTTTAAGTGACATTTTCCTCTCATTTTTCATCAAATAAACGGTCCCCGAATATGAGACCATGAATGGTTTCTGGGCCCCATAACTAGCCTACTGGGCTCAAGGCCATCAGAAAGGCTCAATTAGTTTAATTCCAATTAGATATTTAAATTTAGGCCTCATTCGCCTCAAGAATTAAGCTAATTTTGGCTAATTCTTCACTTTTACGATAATTAACAAGTCCTAATGAAAATGGATTTAGGCAAACAAACAGACCTCGAATGTGAGACTATAAGCTAATTTCACGATAATGTTAGAATTAACTTCTCTTTTTCTCTCAATTTTAATATCTAAGTGTCTAGTTAATTCTAATTCCAACCTGCAACCATATCAACATGTTTGCTAATTCTTCTACAATAAATCTCGCATAAATCCTAATCCCCAACTCTTAATTTCACTCGGTTTAGAAACAGTTGTTTCTTCTCAGTATTTGGAGGAGATCCTCAGTTTTATTTCAGTTTTTGTTGTAACATGTATACTCCATCAATTCTAGAGCTTAATTAATTCATTAAATCGAGGAAATGTGAACAAGAACACAATGATTCATTTATTTTGTTTTTCATAGAGATTATTGTGTTCATTTTTCTCACAGAGTAATATTTCCCTGATAAATACAGGCCATTATTGACTCGTTTTTGAATTAATTTTCAATTACAGTGAGTTTGTACATGGAATCAAATTACTTCAGAGTTGAAAATTATCAGAGTCATAAAACTTTCATTTTCTGTCTGTATTGAGTTCACTGCTTGGTTACTCTCAGACAATAATAGTATTTATCACAGATGCTGGAAAAAAAAACATTCAGCCTGAAATAGGATTATATGATTGACAAATAGTGGGAATATTCATTCATCTACACTATCAGCTTCTGTGATCTCTTCATACCCTAATGAAGAAATATTTACATCAGAAAAACTACTTTAAAACAACATTATTTTTGTCTGCCAGAAATACTAGCTTTGCATCTGATTTTGACAGAACTCGAAAATTGAGGACAAATAGTACAGTATGGCCTCAAGCCCAGTGGGAAACCATGTAATTCTCATGATTTAAATTGTATAAAGGTATCAATTACCAATACACACAAGAGCACAACAAATTATACACTTTACATCAGGTGCCCACTCAAAGGGCAGAGTTAGTGAGCAGATGAACATGAATACTCTTCCAAAGCTTTCTTTCTGGATGTACAAGTTTAGACAGGGACAGCTGTTGGTTTAGTTGGCGGAACCCTGTTCTCGGAGGGAATCTCCACAAACTCTGAAAGAATAGCTCGGAACTCATCACCCGTCATCGTCTCCTTCTCGATGAGAACCTCCACGATCTTATCAATGGCTTCTCGGTTGTTCCTGATATGTCTCAAAGCAATCTCATAGGCAGAGTCTGATAACTGCTTCACAGCAGAATCGATGTCCTCTGCAAGCTTCTCCGACATGGAGTTCCTCGCCATCATTCTCATGATCACATCACTTTGTGCTGAAGAGTCCATCAGCGACCATGGGCCAATCTCAGACATCCCAAAGGTAACCACCATCTGCAACAAAACTGACAGTTAAGCTTCCGTGAAATCAGCAATAACTAATTCTGCAACTCAGATGTCATGTATAGCTTGAACTGAAATTCTTGGAACAAAATGGTCCGGAACTGAAACTCCCGGGTAAGAGCATAAATTTTATGCAAATATCCTCAAAATTTTATGCAAGACTCTCAAGTTTAAGATTCTCGTATACATTTCTACTGTAATGACCCAGCAGGAGGCACAGATATTGGCACACAGAGAATTTATTAAAATATACACCAGATTGACAATTGATTAAGGCACACACAATATTTTTAAAATATTTCCAAATTACCCCTCCTCCTCTCTACCCCAGCCTCCCCCTCCCCCTGCCCCGCCCCGTCCCTCCCCCCTCCCCCTTCCCCAGCCTGTGCCCTTTTATTTGCATTCTTCACATACTACCTTATATGGACTTCCCTGTGAGGATAGTTCGTCCCATCAGGCAGCTTTTGTATATTTCATTATCATCAAGGTTGAGATTGGTGTGCTTTTGTTTTAAATGTTTAGGAAGCCAAATTACTGGCATTGCTGCGTGAGAAGAGGATGCAGAAGATAAGCTGACTCAGACCGACATCAGCGATATAGATTTGTTGAGGGTGTTGGATCGCAGTGACTTGGTGTCTGGAACAGGAGACTGTCACGAGGTCAAGCCCGAAGTAGCAGCAGCTGGTTCTCTTCCTCTCCGAGGACCTGGCTGAGAGGTAATTATTCCAGCTAAAAGGGCGAGGCCCTTTTTTTTTGTTGTTGGGGGGGTGGGGGGAGCGGGGGACCACTGGCAGTCGCCGCAGGGACGGGAGGTGGGGGAAGGATGAGAAAGAAGGAAGAGTATTTTAGACTATTCTCTGAGGATAAAAGTGTATAAAAAAATAATGACTCTTTGTAATTTTTTAATGTGTGTAAATCATTTCTCTGTGTGCCCATATATGTGCCTCCCAGCAGGTCATGAGGGCTAAGACCTCATGTAATCACTTCTAATCACCTGCCTCATATCTGAACCTATTCAGCTAGGAGTTCGGCAAAAAAACTACTAACTCTACAATAGTATTACCAATTTAGTAGGGAGTTACCTGTTTGGCCAAACCAGTGATCTGTTGCAGATCACCGGCAGCACCAGTCGTCACCTCGGGTTCCCCAAAGATAACCTCCTCAGCAGCTCTGCCTCCAAGACCACCCACAATTCTTGCGAACAGCTGTTGCTTTGAGATCAGAGTCGGATCATCAGCAGGAATAAACCATGTCAGACCCCTTGCTTGGCCGCGTGGTATTAAGGTGACCTTTTGGACGGCATCATGACCAGGAGTTAAAGTTCTGCAAAAGATGGAAGTCAATTAGCTGAAATCTCCAAGATTTGACGAAAGATACATAATCTTAAAGTATAATGGCACTAGCTCTTTGAGCGCGCAGGATGCATATGCCAAATTGGTTTTTTGACTTAATCATAAGGAGTCATATTGTAGCCAATAATTATTAGAGAAAGGAACATATAACCTATGAAAACTCTTTTATTTTGGTTTTTACAACATAAGTTATATAAGGATGTTATCTAAAATTCTAAATTAAAGCTTTAAATGTGATGCTAACCTAATTATTCCGAGCAAATCATTTGACCCAATACAATTTCCGAAGCAACAAATTTAAACAATTCATAGGCAACAAACTATGCCGGAATCTGGCCCAAGCCCTCAAGAGGGGTTTGCATTACGATAGTAGAAATGGAGTAGAGAATGCCAATTGAGGATGCTAGATCGTTTTCACTTGAAAATAATTCCAACTTGATTTCTTGGTGTCATATTCTGTACATGGTTATATTATAGTGTGGAGGCATCTGAAATTGCCCAGTGATAGCCTATATTTCACAATGTAGGAATTTTTGGAGGGTGTGTAATTTGCTATTTTATCCTCTAATCTCCAAGTAAACTGCTAACTGTTTCCATATAAAGACCCACCCTACCAAAGATGCTTAAAAAACAATGGGTTTATTTTATTTTTTTCCCCCTGAAAGTGAGAAAGAGAGTAATTCTCATGTTATTTTATTTTTATCTGAAAGTTATGTGTTAAATAAATTTGTAGATATAACTAAGACTAGATTTTAACTTCAATAAAGTTGAAACTACAACAAAACGGTATGAATGTTTTCCACTAATTTAGTCCTAAATCTGAAAAGAACTTGTTGACTTGGCAATGGCAATATACAGTCAGAAAGAAAATGCAACAAGATCGAACTTCTCCTCAAGTGCTATCTGCTAACTCAATCAAAACTTTTAATAAAAACTAAACAGATTATTTATGAAATAGCAAAGCAACTTGAATATTCTAGCATGTTCACCAACACCATTAGCTTGTAAGGTCAAAATATGATGGAACAATGTCAGAGGATAATATTTGTTAGCTATAGCAGAGTTCACAAATGGTAAGGGTAAAACATGCCCGAGATGAGGATATGCTAAATAACATGGAGTGAAATCACCAATTTGCCCATTTGAGTCAAATACTTGCTCCTCAACTGAATAAAAAGCACTTTGCCAATTTGTGTGAAAGCATCAATTTGGACAAATTCCAAGCTATTAAAGCCTGTGAAGACTCCAATTACCTACATACGTGCTAATAATATAAAAATGAGTAAAGTCCGTGACAATTGGATCAGATTACAACAGCTATTAAACTCTTCTTTCTTTTATGAGTAACCAAATCATTCATATAAATAGAATGAATTTCAATGCAACACCAGCATCATGATGCATAACTTTAAGAAACACAAAAAACTGAACAGTTAATTAGACAATCAGGATTAACAGGTTACCATTATGTCTGGCAACTTTTTTGTACGGCAAAATTGTAGGAACCTTTGACCATTATAGGAACTAACCAAGCACCTCTCAGTTGCAGTTGGCCAAGGTTTAGACCATTTGGGCCTTTTGCATTACAGGAATTTTTTTTAACCATTATAGGAACCTTTTAACACTGAAGGCCACTCCTGTTAACATCATTTTCCCTGAAATCTTAGTTTCTCTGACTCTATCTGCCTATAACACATGTAGAATGATCCAAAGTATCAGCCAAAATAATCACCCTAGCTCAAAACCTCCATTAGCTAATTTATATACCATTCTTCTTCCAGGCCACGAGGGCATCTAGACAAAACGGTAACCAATATTATTTACCATTGGAAATTATGTTCATCTCTGAAGCATGGAAAAAAGTCAAAAAAACCAATGTAATGGCATTTCAAGCTAGAAGTGGAGAAAGATTCAATTACTAAACAAGGAGAAGCCCTAATAGTTATTTGAGATTCTGATAAGTTGCATGAAAACTACATGAAGAGTTGGCACCAGAACTTGGAATACATAAGGAAAAAATAGCCCTAAAACAATTGGCTAGAGAATATAAGAAAACAAAGAAACAAGCAGGAGACGAGTAACTTGACCCATACCCACAAATTGCGTGTCCAACTTCATGGTATGCAACGAGGCTTTTGCTTTTCCCATCTGTCATAACTGTTCCCTCCATTCCCGCCACAATCCTGTCGATTGCATCATCTACCTCTTTGGATGAAATTGCTGTCTTTCCACGACGCCCAGCCAGTATGGCCGCTTCATTCAAAAGATTTGCAAGGTCTGCTCCACTAAAACCAGGAGTCCTCATGGCTATGACATCAAGAGAAACATCAACATCAAATTTCTTGTTGCTTGCATGCACCTTCAAAATCTCTGTGCGTCCACGTACATCAGGGACGTCAACAGTTACCTGTGTGGTGTAATAAAGAAAGAAATCAGTGGTCATCTAGACAAATATTCAAATATCACCTTATTAAAAGATGCAAAATAAATACTATATCAATCATGGAGAATGCACTTCATAGACTTGAATTCGCTAGAAGTTAGATGGATGCACTCTAACCTGTCTGTCAAAACGCCCAGGCCTCAGCAAAGCTGAGTCTAGAATGTCAGCACGGTTGGTGGCTGCAATTACGATAATCCCAGTGTTTCCTTCAAAACCATCCATTTCAGTCAAAAGCTGATTGAGTGTCTGTTCTCTTTCATCATTCCCTCCTCCAATTCCAGTTCCTCTTTGCCTTCCAACTGCATCAATTTCATCAACAAACACGATGCAAGGAGCATTTTCTTTGGCCTTCTTGAAAAGATCACGAACTCGTGAAGCACCGACACCAACAAACATCTCTACAAACTCAGACCCCGAAATTGAGAAAAATGGAACACCTGCCTCACCAGCAATTGCCTTGGCAAGCAAAGTCTTTCCAGTCCCAGGAGGACCAATGAGAAGAACACCTTTAGGAATACGAGCACCAATTGCAGTAAATCTCTCTGGCTTCTTCAGGAACTCGACCACTTCCATGAAGTCCTGCTTTGCTTCGTCCACCCCAGCCACATCATCAAATGTGACACCAGTGTTCGGTTCCATTTGAAACTTGGCTTTTGATTGACCAAATGCAAGGGGAAATCCGGGGCCTCCAGGTCCACCAAGTCCACCAGAGGATCGCCTTGACAAAAGAAATAAACCTCCAATGAGGATAAGAGGGAAAGCTAAGTTCCCAATTAAGTTGAACAAAAGAGATCCAGAGTCCTCCTGAGCATTGTGTGCTGCAAAATCTATATTTTTCTCCCTTAACTTCTGAAGCAGCTCCTGACTGAGCCCTGGGAGTTGCACACGTACCCTTTGGACCCGATTTCCAAGCTCAGGTGAAATGGCCTCAACAATTGCTATGGTTCCATTCTCAAACAAATCCACTTTGTTCACCCTGCCCTTGTCAAGGTACTCAAGAAACCTTGAATATGACATCCTCGATGAAGATACACCTTGCTCATCAGCATAAGCACCTTTTGCACTCATTAAAGTAGGTAAACTAAACCCAACATTTCCAAGGAGCAGTTTTAGAAATCCTCTTCTTCCAGCATTCTGTTTATGTTCCAAAGAGGCAGAGACGGACACTGGCCTAGGTACCAATAAATTGAGTGAAGGAACACCTGCTGTTGAAGCTAACCGCATACCATAGATTTCCTTGGTTAAACTCGATTTACTACCGCATGCAGATATCCCATTTGAAGTGAGACATACAGATGAAGCTGCCATTAGTGGTTGCTGCACACCAGGAAGGAAGCAAGCATTAAAACTTGAGCACTTCAAATAGATACAGTGAAAAGTGAACTAATCAATAATGAGCTCAAAAGATGCATAAGAAAAAGCTACTTGTGTTCAACCAGGAACATGTCATTGACCACAACTCTATAATTATGTTTTTGTTTTTAATAAAGCATCAAGAGTCTTAGGAAGCTCTAGCAGAAGTACTAAATTTAGCAAAAAAGATTGAAGGTTTCAGATTTTGTCTATTCCAGTACATTTGCAAGAAGATTCTAGGCAAAAAAGTATTACTTATTAGGAAATCAAAGTTTTAGGAAATCATTAAAGAAGAACACAAATTGGGTGTTTCATATGTGAACAAAGTTTCAGTACCATAAATAAGTTGTAGATGTTAAGATTGAAGGAAAATTTTAGATCCACATTATTAACCTTCTACATAAAATCCAAGTGGCACCATAAGTACCGACAAAAAAAAATATAGTATAAAAAAACCTTAGTGATGACAACAATTGTTATATTAAGTTTGTGCATTCTATGATTTTAGTTGTTGAAATGACTTCGAAAAACAGTTTCTTCAGCACTCTATCGAAACTCAGAAGCTGTACATAAATGAAATAATTGATATCAAAAAGAGAAAAGGAGTGATGATCCTATAAATTTTCAAGATGGTGCTTGCAACCTTAAAAAGGAATAAAACAATTAAAAATTGTTAAAGACCTCATATCCCAATTTTTTTTTAATTTTGTTATTTAAGGGCATTCAGTTGCATAGGAGCTTATATTTCTGCAAGCGAGTCATGGTCACCGGAGGATTTGTACCAAATAACAAATACTATTAAGAATTCATGTCACTATACCAAACTACAACAGCTAAAATAAAATGGTTAGAAAAATGAACAAATTGGATGCTTCAAAGGTGCCTTATGATGAACTGAGTGGTAACAGAACAAATATCTTGCATTTATAACTTGATAAAATGTAATACAAATTCAAACATGATAACTGGAAATCAGTATAAGTGGAAGGGCTTTTTTTTAAAAATAAATCCTCTTTTCCAATTTAAATCCAAGAAAAGAACTTAGAATTTAGTTACTAAAATCGACTTCTGACAGACCATGTGGGCGGTGAGCGGTTTCACCTCGCCTGTGTGGCGTCGGGCTGCCGCAAGCTGATTATTTTTTTGTCTGGTTTGGCAAACCCGGACACAAAATTTGATTTTAGGTCCGGGTTTGGCGAACGCGGACCTATTTTTTTTTTTTAAAAAAAATTTCTCCTTTCCTTTTTTGTCTTCTTCTTCCTCTCCTTCCTTCTTCCTCTGCCGCTGCCTCTCTGCCTTCTTCAACCTCTTCTCTGTTACTTAATCAATCTATAGTCATGGTGATTGCTCAAAAAATGGAGAAGGAGAAGTAGCGACGGAGGAGAGGACGTCGGCACTGCCAACACTTGGAGGAAAGAGAAGCAAGTAACATGATGTGAAACGTGCACGCGTGTATAAAAATCAACAATAAAACACTCAGTCACGTTTTACTTGCATGAAACAATCATTGATAGGAAAGGGGAAAAATTAATAATGTAGAGATGATTCTAATAAAATAACGGGCGTAGACTAACCTAATTCAATCATTAATCAATTAAAAATATATATTATGTGACAAACGATTCTAATAATATATTATGTTGTAAAAGATTCTACGATTAATATTAAAACTAATGAATTCAAAGGCAAGCAGAATCACACAATCTCACTTTTGGTGGACAGCAGTTAAGTCGATAAAATATCAGAGATTAATTATTAGACTCGAAATAACTGATCTGAATTAGAAACGTACGTACTGAGGATCACATCAATCTCAGTATCATGTGAAGAGTGCAAATGTGTAAGCGCTCTTTTATGAACACAACGCTTCGAAAATCAACTGAAACGGATACAGGATGTGGAAGTTACGGACAAAAAACGAACCCCGAACTCTTCACGGGGTCTGTTTTTACTGTAACAACTTGGTTACTGTGTACTAGGTACTATTCGGCATTGTAGTAGTATTGTTCGGTACTGTATCAATACTATTTTTTTTGGAATTTTTATTTTTCTATTGGAGATGGAGAAAGATATATGAACTAATTTGTCTAGGATTTTGAAAAGAGGTTGAGGAAAATAGAATTAAAGAGGGAGAAAGAGAAGAAGAAGTGGATAAGCAAGTTAGGGTTTCACACCATTAATCTAGAATTTCTCTAGGGCTTCACATACAAAGAGAGAAATTGTAAAGAGATCACAAACTCATACAATTTTTGAGAAATTTTTTCATAATAATTCTCATTGCATATTATTTAATACAAGAGGCCTTTTATGGGCTTTTACAAAAATACAATTCAAACTAAAACTCCTAATCAAAATAGAATTACAATTTCAACTTTTCGAAAATAAAATTCTCAATCAAAGTGAGATTACAACTATCAAAAAGAAAACAAAAATAAAGAAACTCAAAATAAAAAAACAAGAAAATAGAATTTTATAGCTACTGAGAATCTGAAACAAGGTGTCTTCTCCATCGGTGAAACATGTGCCATTCACGTGGCTTGATGTCGTGTTGGAGAGAACTCGACTCCGTTGAGTTAGAAATGAAAGTGCTTTCATACTACAAAATTTCGTGATTCAACAGTTCACGTTGATCCAGCCATGTATCATCAATTGATGTTTTTCCTGTCCAACAAATTAGATATTTTGAATCCCACCATCTTAGGTGGCGATAATTTTATCATCTAAGAATCTTTCAACTTGACATGTTATATAGAATTAAATATCTGGTAGTGGTGAAAAGAAAAGGCTCTCGAGAATAGGCTCATGGGAAGACTCATTAACAAGTGAGATAACATCAAAACTTTTATAATCCACTAAACAGTCAATATTAAAAGTAGAAGTGATGCCAAAATCTATAAGAATATCTATAACATAAATATTATCATTCAATTTCATCAAGATTTGAAATAAATCAGAACTACAAGTATGCAACTTTTGAACATCATCACCAACATTAAGAGTATTTAATTTGTTCCTAACATCAGCTCATATCCTATGATTGGCGTTGTTTTGTGTAGTTTTATCTCTGATTTCATCATGTGATGTGTGCACGTGTGATGCAAAAGATGATGCAACAGGTGAGACTCAATGACTTTATACTAATCGGCTATGTAGATAAGGTATGTGAAGAATTTCGATTTAGTACCTAACATAAGCCATAAGAGAAAAAAGAATGATGTCGACAGTAGAGAAGGAAGTGGTGGTGAGCAAAATAGGTAACGACAGTAAAGACCGACAGTAAAGAAATAGAGAAAGTGGTGTTGGCAGTAGAGTCAGTGAAGAAAAAAAACGGGTGACAATAAACTCTTGAATCACAAGAGTGACTTTTGGAGAAATAGTGTCAGTAGGTTTAGGTGCTTTAATAGGAACTTCGTCATTGATAACAATCTTAAATTGGCTTGGACAGTTGGTAGCAACATGGATGTATTAACTATATTTTTCTAACATGCATGTATTAGATTAATTCAAATATCAAAGTACTAATTAAGTATTATTATAATGCAAGTAACAGATTCTATTATTAATAAATAAGCTAAGTAACTACAAAAGAGAAGCAGATTCGCGCACTCACATTTTAAAGTGACAGTGGATCAAGATCAATAATAGATTAGAGATCATATCCAACTTGTAAATATTAGTATTAGATTGAAATTATACTTTTGAAAAAGTTTGTAAATTATACATGACTTGTTCTTAATTATAGTGGTTGAGTAGTACTCTTTTTCACGAACTCAATGTTTCAAATGGTGTGTAATTTAGACTCCAGATGAGTGAGTTATGATCCAAACAAGCCAGCTTACCAGTGGCTGAATTTTACTCGCGTGAATCTGTTTTCTGTCTGGTTTTGATGGCGTGGAAAAGGCCTGGATGACCTCAGTTTTAGCGGCGAGGAAGAGGAGAACAATGGGTGTCAAGATCAGGTGAAGACATAGAGAAAAATGAATTTGATAGCACTTTTAGAGAGAAGAAAGAAATTGTTGTGGAGAGATTGAGAGAAGAGAAATAGAACTATAATAACCGATAAACCAATTAGTATATCACACCACTAATCGGGGTCAAGTCATCCCACCATTACTAAAAAGAGGATTCATGATCCATAGCAAACTCACAAAGAGAATAACAAATTTTTATTGATTTCATTGATTGTTGAAAAAGTGAATACATTGGGCCTTTATATAAGCTACAAAATTATATTCTACTACTTCTATTTGGATTACATAATCAAACTCAAACTTCTAAAAAAATCAAAAGTCTAAAAAAGAAAAATACATGAAAAAACCAGCATGAAAAGAAAATCAGAAATCCTACTACAATTTTGATTACTAAAAACTAAAAATTAAGAAATAAAAACTAAAAATCTTATTACTAGTAAAACTACTAAATCCATGTTGAGTTGGTGTGTCTTCTCCAACGATAATAGATATGCCATAATCATGGTGCCTTGATTTTCACATCATTCTCCCTGTGTCAGAGAGAGCTCGATCTCGCCGAGTCAAAATAGAAGTGAACTCATCTTACTCCAAAATGTAGGAATTAATTTGTTGTAGTGCACTTTAATCTTATCACGTGTCATTAATTGGTGCTCATCTTTTCCATTGAACCAAATACTTACGAGGCATAATAATTTCATCATCCAAAATTTTATCAACCAGGTTAATTGTGTTAGGTAAAATATTTGAAATTGGAGGAATGGAGTCTTAAAAATAGGCTTATGTGATGGCGCATCAATAAGAAGTTGCTAGAGCTAAAAATAAAATCTTCATAATTCACTAGATTTTCAATATTGAAAATAGAACTAATACCAAAATCTAACATAAATATTACAATTTAGTTTTTTCAAGATTTGAAACAGATCAGTACTACAAGCATGTAAAACATCTCAACATTAAAAGTTTTAAACAGTTTCTTATTGTCAATTCGAATCTTATAGTGGACGTTGTTTTGAATAATTTTATCTATGACTTCCTTGTGTAATTTGTGATGTGATTCCGCGTGCACATGTGATATAAAAGATGGTAATGCAAACTCATGGACTATATCGTTTGACTATCGGTGTGAGGTTAGAAGACATTGGAGAACTTAGACTAGACATGGTTGTGGAACTCCTATGGTTGTGGACTTGAACCATGGTACCTTAAACGGGTGAGAGTGGGGTAACGACTTTAATCCATCATTCTTGAATACTGAAAGAATATTGCATTAATGCAACTTCTATTATCCACAATAACTCTACAGTTTTTTCCTCTTAATTGTGAAAATGTAGTGCTAACAATGGGCAAGTGAGTGAAATATGTGTCCCTAATACAGTTGGGTGTAATGTCTTTAGGAAAGACATCAACAAACTCTATAATCACAGTGGTGACTTCGAGAGGAATCAGAATAGTTTTTAGGGAAGATATCGGTAGATTCTGTAATCACTGGGGTGACTTCGGGAGACTCAACATCGGGTTGAGTGTTACGTATCGGTGGTGGTTTGTTATGCGACTCTTTGGGACAACACTAAACTCTTTAGCACAGAAGTAACTATCGGAGGAATAGTATTATCCAACTTAGGGGCTGTAGTGGGAACTCTGTCGATAATGACAACCCTAAAGAGATTAGTACATTTGTCAACTATATGTCCATAACCTTGAGACTTATCACATTGAACTAAAGAGAATTCTTCTTTATGTTTTTTGGTGATCCTTAATATCATATATCATGCCTAGATGGGGTATAACGGTACTAAACTTATGAGGTTGAATAGATGGGGGAGGTCTAAACTCGTAAAAATCGGTGGCACATATTTATTGATGTGTTTGTCATTTATATATTCTCAAGTTTCAATCAGTCATTGAGTTCGAGCTTTCCTGTCACTTTTCAAATCTGTCCAGTATTGACTAACTTGTCCAATTAGTTTCGTGATAGCGAAACTGATTTTCTCACCCTCAGAAAATAAATATCGGTTGAAGTACATATCATGCTTTGTAGCCAAACTAGAAAATTTTGAGGATCCCTTAAATAACCGGAATAATCCAGACGGCCAGCAAAAGTTGATAAATACATCTATAGTGGAGGTGTAAGAATTCTTATATGCATTTTTTTATTTTTTTTAATGCAAGAAAGCGGTAAAATTCCTAACAAGTGCCTAGATGATGTAAATATATACTAATTTTTATTTTGTTTTATTGGTTTTTTTAAGATTGTTGGATTAATCAAACCTTAATCTTACCAGTCCAATTGGCCAGAACGGTGTAACTCAGGCGGAAAATTTTTCGCTCTTGACGTTCGTTAATTACAAAACCATGTTGAGTACCATTTCTTAGTTAAACCTAATCGTACGAAATTTCAGAAAAGATTTATCCTTTAATAACTCCTAAATTACACTATTTTTTTCTTTTAGGTTTTGAATAAAATTTAATTAGATGTAAGAAAGCATATAAACGTGACTAATATGCAAATCCTAACTAACTGTGCTCTACCTAACTGTGTTCTGATACAGAACTGATGTGAAAAATGTACGCGTATATGAATATCAGTAATAAAATACTCAATCACGCTTCACCAACATGAAATGATTGTTGGTAGGGAAGGATCAGAACTAATAATGTAGAGATGATGTAATAAAATAACAGGCGTAACCTAATTCAATCATGAATTAATTAAAGATAATATATTATACGACAAAAGATTCTATGATCAATATTAAAATTAATGAATTCAAAGGCAAGCAGGATCACACGGTCTCACCTTTGGTGGACAGCAGTTAAGTCGATAAAATATCGGATAATAATTATCAGACTCGAACTAATTGATCTGAATTAGAAACGTACTTATTGAGGATCATGTCGACTTCAGTGTCCTGTGAAGTGTGTAGATGTATAGAGCTCTCTTTTATGAACACAACGCTTTGAACATCAACTGAAACGGATACAGGATATGAAAGTTACGACCCGAAACGAACCTCGAACTCTTCATGGGGTATGTTTTTACTGTAGCGATTCGGTTACTGTGACAGGTAAT
Organism: Agave tequilana; assembly: GCA_038442645.1. Classification (NCBI taxonomy): domain Eukaryota; kingdom Viridiplantae; phylum Streptophyta; class Magnoliopsida; order Asparagales; family Asparagaceae; genus Agave; species Agave tequilana. The sequence goes on from JAVJIF010032282.1 coordinate 90,445, forward strand.
GTTCGACACTATAGCAAACCTGTTTTTCTAGAATTTTTGTTTTTTATTGGAGATAGAGAAAGAGATATGGGACTAAATTTGTCTAGTGTTTTGAAAAGAGGTTGAAAAAAAATAGAATTAGGATTTAGATGAGGGCGAAAGAGAAGAGAAAAAGGATAGGGTAGTTACGGTTTCACACGACTAATTTAGAGTTTCTCTAGGGCTTCACACACAAAGAGATAAATTATACATAATTTTGAGAAATTTTCTTCACAATAATTCCCATTACATATTATTTGATACAAGAGACCTTTACAAAACTGAATACAATTCAAAATAAAACTCCTAATCAAAATAGAGTTATAATTTCAACTTTTAAAAACCAAATTTCCAATCAAAGTAAAAAATTGAAAATAAAGAATTCAAAATAAATAAATAAAAAATTCTACAGCTGCTGGGAATCTGGAACAAGACTTCTCCACTGGTGAAACTCGTACCACACACGTGGCTTGATGTTCGCATCACATCTCTCAAAGATGGAGGTGACCATGTCCATTGGTTCTTTGTCCCAGCCTCCTCTCTCCAATTCCTTGAAAACCCACAAAGATTATGGCTTCTTAAGGGCCTCATCCTTCGTCCCTCACAACATAGGAACACTTGGGGTCCGCGAGGGGAAGAAGGAGAAGAGGTCACTAACGGTGGAGGAGGCCAAGGGAAGAAAGGGATGCAGTCCAGGCAATTCCAGATGCCGCCTCCTTCCCCTCTACCGAAGATCGATGATGATGGCAACCCCAAGTTTGTTATTTTCATCAGAAGTGCCAATGTGAGTAATTCCTCAAATACCCTTTTTTGTTATTTGAGATAATGAAAGAATATGATGTTTTTCATATGGGTTTTTGTTGTATGTTCATTTAATTTAGATTTTGATTTGATTGGAAGAATAAAGGAAACAAAATAGGGGATTTTGTGTCTGGGTTCACCGAACCCGAATGTAAAATTTAGCTAACTTTTATGTCCGGGTTCGCGAAACCCAAACGTAAAATTTAGCAAAACCGCTACAATTTTGAGTCTGGACTCCTAAAAATAACTATCCTCAGCCGCTCAGCGCCACGCAGGCGAGGCGAAACCGCTCAACGCCTACGTGGTGTCAACGTGGCCTGTAAGTCGATTTTAGTAATTATATTGTGGAGAGATCTTTCTTGGAGTTAAATTTTAAAACAGGATTTATTCTTTTTTTTTTTTTTAGGCCCTAAGTGGAACTCTCTTGAAAGATGGCTCTTTATGAGAAGCACAGGATCATTTGTAAAATTGCCTGACTGAAGTTAAAACAGCTAAACTTCATAAATCTCCATTCCTCAAACAAACAAACAATTAGAATTCAATACCCATCAGCTCAAAAAAAAAAAAAATCCTACTAAAAAACCTACGAATAAAGAAAGACCCACGTATTAATTACTTGTTACCAATACAAAAAAAACATAATAAAAAAAAACAAACACTGAAGAAATGAGAGGAGTCACTTACCTCTTCAATGCCCAATGGAAAGAAAACAGAAATAAAGAGAAGGGCTTTGATCTATTGGAATCTAATAGCAGTGGGTATAGAGAGAGAGGTTGAAGCGGAGAAGAGAAGCAACCGCTCTCTTTTTCTTCCGTTGTCTTTTTCTTCCGCTCTCGGATTGGAGACGTGGCTTCATTCAAAGCCACCCAGGAACTCAGATTTTTCCTCTCCTTTTGATTTTGATGTGAATGCCAGTAACAACAAGTTTGAATCAAAAAACAAAACAAAAAACAAACAAAAAAAAAAAGGATTGAAAATTACACAGTGGTACCTTGACCGATAGATCAGCGAAGAAAGCGAGAGCTGAGATTTCCTGATCAAAGGAAATTATTGTTCCTGTCTTGAGAGGAGATAGGGGGGCGACGGCTGGATTCGGCCCACGTTAACCAAAGCCCGTCCAAAAATAATATATGTGTGTGTTTCGCCATAAACAACTGTAAAAGTCGCAATTTATATTGTTTGTTTGGGCAGCAAGTCGCGTCTCGGTTATATAAATCTCACTTTCAGTTCACTGGCAGAATAAACAGTTTACTTGGTGATCATTCAATTTTTTATTGCTGGCAGTTAATTCTTCTTAATTTATTATTTGATTAATTCTTTTAAATAATGAGAATTTTTTAATTATTAGATTATGTATAATTATTAGATTAAAGTTTTTTAATAATTTAATAATTTTAATATTAGAATTTAATTACTATATTAATTTTTTTATTATTGAATTAATATAATGGATTCTACTTAATTTTATTTCTTACTTTAGCTCTTACTTAATTTATTAAAAAGATGCCAAGTGAGTGGGAAAAGAGTAACTTAGTACCTCTCTATAAGAATAAGGGTGGTATCCAGAGTTGTTCCAATTATTGTGGAATAAAACTCATGTGTCACACCATGAAGCTTTAGAAAAGGGTAATTGAATACAGGTTAAGGCAGCATGTTACAATATCAGATAATCAGTTTGGGTTGATGTCGGGGCGATCGACGACAGACACTATTTATTTGCTTCGTCAGCTTATAGAGCGATTTCGAGAGAGCAAGAGAAATTTGCATATGGTTTTTATTGATTTAAAAAAAGCTTATGATAAGGTGCTGTAACGCCCCGATTCCACGGATACGGGGACGTCACTGCGACGTATATACGTAGGTCAGAAAATGCTCCCACGTATATACGCTAAGCATCTAGTACAACAAGGATCAGAGTACACGACAAAGCGTGATATACATACATATGCCAACTTAAAAGTACAAGTACAAGTTATCACAAGATATGATAAAATATTACACATTACATGTATCTTTTATCACAACCAAGTCCAAAAGTAAAAGATACAATATGAACACAAAATGCTCACGAGTAGGATGAAGATCCCGTGAGTCAAAAAGAGAAATCTGGCACAAAGGACTGGGACTAGTCTGCCTGCTCACTAAGAAAAGCTTGATCCTCTGTGGAAGGCTCCACTTCGATCCAAGCTTCGGAACCTGAATATACAAATCCAAGGGAGTCAGGACCTCCCAACAATGAACAGGCTACAGCCAAATGGCTAAGAGACAAGAATATGAGAGATAGAACAACATAATGAATATCAACTAGCAAGAAATGAAAGCATGAAGAGATAAAGTCAGAATACAATGAATCCACAGTTAGAGTCTATTATTATTATTACTTGTCTTACTGTGATATCTAGCTATGTGACCCAGCGTCCCAGGGCACATAGATCCATATCCTAGTAAAGCAAGGTTGTTATTGGAAACCAGCGGGATTATCAACGAACTATGTTTACAGTGGGTCCCGTACATGCCCGGGACAACGGTCCAGGATTGTTCCGTTGCTTGATGACGGAAACCAGCCGCTAGGCTAACAGGAGGGACTTATGTATGCCCTTTATCATGATGGTACCAGTAAGGAGGGAGCAAGCACTCCCCTCGGTCCCCTGGAGGCCCTCAGGTCAGACCGGAAATATAGTTGCACAACATACCTAATACCACTGTAAACATGAACACATATTGATATCCACATGTTTTCCCCCGACCCAATGTAAGTTGGTCCATTTTATACAAAAGTCAAGTGTATCATACTTGGTGTTAAGAGATAGCATGATAAGTGGTGATATTCATTAATTAACAAGTTATGAAATGAGAATATACAATAGCAAGTCATGAAGTAACAAGAGGTAACATCCATCAATTAACAGGTCATGAAGTACCATTCATGAAGCATAACCAAGAATAATATGTCCCACATGTATCAAGGGTATGATCCAAATTCAGGAAAGAAATCAACTATAATAAACAGCCTAAATTAGTCGACTAGGTGGAATGGTTAGTCGACTAATAGTGGTCTCTAGTCGACTAACAGTCTGGACTAGTCGACTAAAACTGGGTTCCAGAGAGTTGGAATTCTGTTTCAGGAAAAGTTAGTCGACTAGGTGGAAGGGTTAGTCGACTAACAATGATTATAAGTCGACCAACAGATACTTAAGTCGACTAAGTCTGTGATACAGAGAGTTGAGTTTCTGATTCAGGAAAAGTTAGTCGACTAGGGTGGAAAGTGTAGTCGACTAACAAAGATTTCTAGTCGACTAATAGATAGTCTAAGTCGACTAAAACTGTGTTCCAGAAAAGGTTACGTTTCAAAACAGATGGGTTAGTCGACTAATACCTACGTCAAGTCGACTAATCGTGGGAAAACAGAGTGCAAAACAGAATTTCTGATGGTTGTGTTTGATGGTCCAAAAACATGATTTTGAAGGCATAAGCATACATGAATTGTAACCACCAGTATATTAGGAATTGAACAAGTCTTGGTGAGTAAAAATACTCACAAAGAACGGCTACTTGAAGCTTTACGAGTTCCGAAAAGGTCGTTGTCGACGATATCACCAACTTGATCCTTGGCGATATAAACGACGAAGAAAACTACGATCTCAATTCCAAAGTAGTGGTAGTTGAAGAGGAGATGAAGACTTAGGTGAGCTTTTGGAGTTGGTGGTGGAGTTTGAGATGGAGGAGGATTTGGTGAGGGCTAAATTTTGGTGAAATGAAGAAAAAGGAAAAGAAATGTAAAGGAAATGTTTATATAGGTTTTAGATTTTGTGAAGGAGTACAATTAAGGTAGAAGAGAGGGGGTTTTGTGTAAATAGGGGAGGTGAGGTGTCTCTCCTAGCCACACTTGGCCGGCCATGAAAGAGAGAAAAAGAGGGCATTTAATGAGGAAGTTGGTGGAAGTGTGTGGAGTTTATTGGAAATTTGGGAGAAAATGGAATTTTGGGAAATGGAATTCTTGTGGATTGTGGAGGAAGGAAAGAAATAAGGAAAAAGGAAAAAAGAAAAAGAAATTAAAAGTAGAAGATATTTTCTTGGACTTAGAAAATAAAATATTGAAAAGACAAATTCCCGGTTTTAAGTCGAGGATGCGGAAAACATTTCGGAAAATACCGAAATCGTCCCGAAATCAAGTATCTTGGAACTACTCGTAAAATTTACCAAAAATCAATAATAATATTTTAAGACTCATGGTGAAATTCGTTTGGAGAAATAATTTATAGTTTTAAAACTAAAAATCTCGGAATCAGTTAGCTACCGACTCCGTGGAATTTTCATAAAATCATAAAATTCCCAGAAAAAGTATTTAGGTAAGAAATATGATTCTAAGAAATAATGCCTAAAGGACTTTCTAGAATTTCCTAACTGTTTGTAAGATAAAAATCCGGGAATCGATCAGCGACACTGGTCGACACCGGTTTGAAGATTTTCAATTAATTCAGGAAAATTCCAGAAAATCATATAAAATCTAAAATATTGGAAAATAATATTTGATACTGAAATCGGTCAAATACAGGAAGTAAATCGAAAAAATACGATCGAAAAACTGAATACGCAACTAAGTACGTATTCCAGGAACGGGGTATTACAGGTGCCAAGAGAGGTATTATGGTGAACATTGATGGAAAAGAGAGTCTCCATCAATGTATTGACATAATCAAAGATATGTATGATGGAGTAGTGGCAAATGTCAGCACTTGTGGAGACATAACAAGTGACCTTTTCTATCACAATTTGATCGCATCAAGAATCTGCATTGAGTCCATCCTTATTTGCCATGGTGATGGATGAGCTTACTAGAGCTATTCAGGATGAGATACCATGGTGCATGCTATTTGCTGATGATATTGTCCTAATCGATGAGACGATAGCTTGGGTAAATGCCAAATTGGAGTTATGGAGGCAGACTCTAGAATCTCGAGGTTTTAGATTAAGTAGGGCCAAAATAGAGTGTATGGAGCGTAAATTCAGTAACCAGGGAATCCGGGATTATAATATTGTGAGACTAGAGGAACAAGAAATACCGATAAGCCGTCATTTTAAGTACTTGGGTTCTATTATCCAAAATGATGGGGAGATCGATAGTGATGTCAATCATAAGATCTAAGCCGGCTGGCTGAAATAGAGCGCAACAGGAGTTTAATGTGATCGTAACATTCCGTTATAGTTGAAGACAAAGTTTTATCGGACTGCTATTAGGCCAGCTTTGTTATATGGCACAGAATATTGGGCTAAAAAGAGACATCATGCCCAGAAGATGAGTGTAGCAGAGATGCGCATGCTTCGTTGGATGTGTGGTAACACGCGGAGAGATAAGGTGAGAAATGAGAATATTCACACTAAGATAGGTGTAGACTCTATAGAAGAGAAGATGAGAGAAAATCGCCTACGATGGTTTAGTCATGTGCGACGTAGACCTACCGATGCGCCAATGCGACGAGTTGAGCATATCAATTTAGGGCAAGTTAAAAGAGCGCAGGGGAGACCGAAAAAAACATGGATAGAGGTAATGTGATAAGATGTGGAGGCTATAGGTCTTAGTGAAGGCATATTGCTCGATAGGAATGAGTGAAGAAAGTTGATCAATGTGCCCGATTCGACGTAATTCTCTTCTGGTTCATGTAGCCTACCCCAAATACTTGGGACAAATGGCTTAGTTGTTATTGTTGTTGTTATTGTACTTTATTTATAAATTAGTAATATTTTATGTAAATTTAGAATTTTTTATTATTATATTTTTATTTTATTTTTTTAATATTATATTTTTTTGTTTATTATTTACTATATTATTTTTAAGTGAATTTACTTTAGCTTTGATTACTTTATATTTTATATTTTTTGTGCTTTTAATGTTTTTACGGTTTACCTTTTTAGTATTTATTGGTGTTCTTTTATATTTTTAAATCACCGAACAGTTAATTTTGTGATCAACTTTTTCAATTACGACTTGCACATTATGACAACCAAACAGCGTAAAACACAATACGTTTTCCCATTTACAATTCTACATTACCAATCATATACCGTAAAACTTATTTGCACGTAACTCACTGGCAACTATAAAAGAGTCTGCGAGCTACGACTTACGACAGCCAAAGAGACCCATATATACTAGCACACTACTTAGATAATGGAAGGTATACGGCGGCACAGGAGAGGACTAGATATTTGCTGGAGGGGGAGGAAGAGGGTGAGAAAGAAGAAGGATGAGGGGAGAGTAAGAAGGAGGGAGAGGACGCTGAGCAGAGAGCGTCAGCGAAGGGAGGGAGCGGTGGCGAGGAGAAGGCGCTGCTCTCTCTCGGCTGAAGATAGACAGACGAAGGGACAAAATTCGTAAATAGGTCACGGGAGAAAACCTCCCTTCGGTCGGTTTTAAATACATGTTATTGTTACAGGGAAAAAGTAAAAACTGAAAATTAAAACCAGTATACCGCAAACTGTCAGTGGAACACCGATCAATCAGTTAGGAGGAGAAAGAGAGAAAATGAAGAAGAAGGGGGAGCACTGAAAGAGGAAAAAGAAGGAGGGGTCGATGTTGCTCTCTCTCTCTCTCTATGTCTCTCTTTTGGATGAAGACGGACGGACAAAGTTTCTATATGAGTCACGGGAGGAAAACCTCCCTTCGATCGGTTTTGATTAATTTTAAAAAAATATATGATGGAAATACAGGGAACTTAAATACCAGTTAAATGATATTTATTTATTTGCTCCATAATAGATAAAATCTGCCTGCTTAAATTATTTGTATTTGTTTAGAAAATACATAAAATCTACCTACATAAATTAGATGTATCCGTTGGTAAAGCATGACAATATATTTTGCAATTGTAATATAAAAGGAGAAATAGATTTTTTTTCTTCTTTGAATTCGATATTAGAGTTAAAATCGATTCAAAATAATAAACCCATAAACCTAGCAAATAAATAGATATTTTACATTTACCTTCACATTTTATTATAGATGGTTTGAACATGTCTTAACAAACAGATACTTGAAAGAAAATAATCTAAACAATTAACAAAATTACATTCTAAAATAACTTTCTTCCATGATTTTTAATTTTTTTAGACATAAATATTTTTTGCTCAGGTTCTTTTTCAACATAATTTTAGACACCTTGCTGATGAGATGAATGCTTGTTGATATATTGGATAAATTTAGGGCTGAGCATTGGACGATGCGGTACAATTTTTTCTCTAAAAAAAATCAAATCGCATCAAATCGAGCGAATTTTATAACCGACCGATCACACATCAACTCAATCGCACCGAATTTTGCGGCAACAATTCGACCAAGATTTGCGCTTGTGCAATCAGTTTTTCGAAAGTCTCAGAGAAAGCTGAGCAACATAGAGTTTTCGAAAGTTTCAACATGTTTACCAACAAGCCGAGCAAAACTACTTTCGAGAGCTTTGCGAAGCTTTCAAAAGCTTACCTGAGTATTAGCTTTCGAAAGCCTTGCAAGAAATTCGATTTTCGGTTGGTTTGGTTTACAACATTGCAAAACCGAACCGAACCACGTAAATCGAACTACATCAAATACTAAACCGTAACGCTTTGTAAAAAAATGAACGGACCGAACATCTAACGTTTGGTCTATATCGATTAATGCTCTCCCCTAGGTAATAGAATCGCTCACATAATAAAATATTTTCTTATACATCTCCAAGCATTTCGGGATTTTAGAGTTGGGATTTTGCTTTAAGATATTTTTTTTTTAAAATTAACACTTATAAAATAGGGTGGTTTTTTATTTTAAAATTTTTCTTTTTTTAAAATATAAACCGTAACCTAGCGTGAGCGGGATATGAGAACCAAGCTCTTTGCCCAATGCAAAGAGACTTTATCACTGCATCACAACAACAATAAACTAGAGCGTTGGTGCGTACATGGCCATAGTTTTTTGGGCCTTTTTAGGCATGGCTCGAAACATTTTTTGGGCCGACCTCTTGGGCCCAAAAACGCAGTCGCAGACATAACACCCCAAAAGCGTAAATTGAAGACGGAGCGGAAACAAACAGTTTAACGTCAGAAGCGTGCAAGGCGACGAAACGAAAGAACGTTGCGTCGGAGAGATCTTTTTGCATAAAACATCGGACAAAAACCCTGTTTTGCACAACGGCACCGTCATCTTAAATTTCACTTGCAAATAAGGCCGTAAATTGCAATAAACAGAGTTTTAAATGTATAAATATTCTACAATCATCATCAGCCCGATCTCTGGGCTCTGGGTTCGGTCGGCGGTCGGCAGCGTTCGCCCCTTCCTCTTTCTTTATGGCCCATCGCCAAATTTTGAGTCCTTGATCCTTAGGGCTTGTAATCTCCAATCTCCATCAAATTTCAGCACTGGAGGCGGCTCAACCGCTGAAGTTTTCATAGGTTAGCTTTGTTCCCTTTAATTTTTTTTTATCCCTTTATGAATGATCCTTCCCTTTTATAAAATCGAAGAAATAAAGACTAAATAATATGAATTCTCTACTGAGTGAGAAAAAAATACGATTAGGGCTACGAAATTCAGGAGCAAGTGTGGTCGTGGATTGAACTTTACCTTTTGTGTATTTTAGAAAAATTTCCCCCCTAAAAAAAGTTTTTTTTTTTGTTTGCGCATTTGTATTGAAAACTGGCCTCTGTCCCAACCTTGAGCATAATTTACGAGGAAGATATATATGAACTGTAGAAGCTTTAATATTTAAAAACTATATACGGCAAGACTTAGTTTCATGAAATTGATAGAAATTCATTACAATTAGCGGGAAACTTTAGTTAGTTCCGTTTTTTAAGTGCATTGATAAAGATTTGGTTGATATTCAAATTTTTTTCTCTCACACTAACTTCAAATTCAATTATTATTAGTTTAGATATTGATGTTTACTATTCACACATGAAAGTTGTAATCATTATTAGTTTATCATTATCATTTACCTTTAAATACAGTAAATTACTTATTAATTTTTTTTCCTTCCTTGTGCACGTGGTGCTCTTGGTGCTCTATAGAAGAGAAACGAGGGGTGAGAAGAAACGAAGTAGAATAGGAGTTTTTAATGCGCTTCATGCCGTGATCCACCAATCTTTTGACTGTTCTTTTCTCTCCGGAGGCCACCCCTCCGTCTCTGGTGTTTGCCCCCATTACTAACGGACGTGCCCGCTGCCCGTGATAGTCGAGCCCAACTGGCAAACAATTGGCGAGCTATTATCAGGTACTTTAAAAAAATTGTTTTTTATTTTCTCTTTTATTTGTTTTTGTTTGGATCACCTAAAATGATGCATCTTTGTCATCTATATACAAATTGGGTTCTGATGATATTTTATTTTGATATTTCATCTAGCAATCTGGTATTTAATTTAGTTTGTTGACATTGATTTGTATGTTAAATTTGGGTTAAATGGTTAGTTGCTTCATGGTGAGTTAATGATTATTGATAGAATTCAAAGGATAGTTAGTGGCTAAGTGTTAGTTGTTTTCTTCTATATTTTCTTTCTTTTCTTATTAATCTTCCTTATTTGTTGTGTTGTGCTTTGTTTTTGTTTTTCTTGGGTGTGTCTATGTTGGGTTTTGGGGGTGTGGGGGTGTGTGGGTAGGTAGGTTAAGGAAATTGAGCAGTCAAGATTTCACTAGAGCTGAGCAAGAGTAAGATTGGAAGGCTTTGTAATTGGTGTTTCCGGTCACCCACCCAATTTTTACAACAAATATATATTGCAGAGGAACCTGATGTAATACGGAAAAGGTATGAAATATTGTGAATGAAGCCAAAAGTTGTTGCTAAGAAAAAGGATTTATTTTTAAAAGTTTTTTGAGTTGCTAAAGAACTCAATGAATAGCGAAATCAGAATACTCCTGCTCATGAGAGAATATTGTCTTTGAATTTTGTAGAATTTCAAATGTGAACTTTGCGATGATGCTTAATTTGCTTCACAGTGCTCCTAACCTAACCCCCCCTGCAAAATGTGCATGCATGCACTCCCTTTAATTTGTGAATACTTTCAACTTAGAAGTGGAGTTCTACATTTTATTAGGGGTTAAAGAGGGGGATACTCCTCCATCTTAGGGGTATCTACCATGATAGACCCAGACCAAATGATTAAAGGCAGCAAGTGTCACTATAGTAGAGTGATAAAGCCTCTTTGCACTGGACAAGAGGTCTTGGGTTCAAATCCCGCTTGCACCACGCTATGGCCTGTTTTCCAAAAAAAAAAAAAAAAGAAAGAAAAAGAAATGATCAAAGACTACAATTTGATGAAAATAATGGTCAATGAGAATGAATTAAGTTAGCGTGGCAAGGCTATTCTCATTTAAATATTTTGGATTTATTTTAAGTTTTGATTTTATTTGAATTGATTATAAATTTTTAAGGTTTCTGATCTTTTAGTTATTTGAAGTACAATAGGGGAGTAAAACATATATAAGGGTATTATTAACTTTAGCAGTTATTATACATGTAAAGAAGATCGTGTGAACAATAATCAAACAATACAAGTTAGTTTATTTTTTAGTTTTTAGATTTATTTATCAAATCCAGTTGGTTAAGTTAGTATGATGACTATCTTCATTTTGTAAAGCCTATTTAAAGGTTGAAATTCAATGGAGTAATGGTCAATGAGAGTGAATTCAATTAGTTTGGTAAGGCTAACGTCTTTTTCTTTTCCTTGTTATTTTCCAATCCTTCTATCTTCATTTCCTTATCTTTTCTTTGGGTTGCGCTAAAGTGGTATTAGAGCAACGATGATCCTCTTGCTATTTTTTTTTTCAACATGTCTGACTCCAAATTCAACAAGCTCTTTTATACATTGATTGCAATGATGGCAATATTCATACTAAATTAGTTGTGTTTTGCATGGATCTCAGCTTCTACAAAGCAAAAAGCACCAAATGCCGTCTCTATCATCTCACCATTGTCATAGCGTTATTGCCATCTTTGCCAACTACAGCTACTGGCCATTGATGTAATTGCTTATTCAACCGTTGTTCCTATCTGATCGAGTTGTCTCTACTCTACCCTTGGTGTTAGAGTGATTCAGTCTGATTCAACCTGGAATAATTTCAAGTTGAGGCAAGCGGATGATGGTCTATTCTTTCAGCAATTACAACCTCTCTCTCTCTCTCTCTCTCTCTCTCTCTCTCTCTCTACATTTCTGCCACTTTCCATCAATCAGAAAGCTCTTGAATCATTCAAACATGAAGTTTGTGATCCCAGGCATGACTCCTAGTGTTGGAGTCAGATCAAGTGCTTACTTGGCGCTTTTACTAATCCATTCCCATTGCCATTGTTCCTTCAAAATCATAGTCCGTCATAATGTGACTACATTCAGTGGCCTTCATCATTAGTTGCAAGATCCTCAAATGAAGTACGGAAAGAGGAAGTCTCAAGAAAGGATCGTAAGGATAAGATTTGCATTGTTGGAAGTGAAATGATGCGATTCAAGATACTTCTATTTTAAACATTTAGGATTTATTCTAGTTTTTGGTTTTATTTGCTATTGAATCATAGATTTGTTAGGATTTTAGATCTTTTAGGTTTTTAAAGTACAATAAGAGAGTGAACTACTAAGGTTATTTATTGAATACTATTCATTCATGTGAACTCTACTTTTAAAGTGCCTGCCACTACAGCCATATGTTTTTGATTTGTTTTTTAAATGTGATCCCAATGGGATTTGAACTTGGGATTCTCTTTTATCATTTTAATCTCCCTCTTGGTGCATCCAATCTTTAAAGTTGCGGTGAGTGTTGAGAGTAATATTTTTATATTCTAACAAGTGGCATGTGAATAATAACTGAAGTGTACATGTTAGTGTACTTTCTAGTTTTAGATTTATTTTCCAAATTTGTTTGTTAATGTAGCTAGGATGAAGATTATCTTCATCTTGTAAAGCCTACTTAAAGTCTGAAATTGGATGGAAATAGTGCTCAATGAAAATGAATTGAGTTAGCTTAGTAAGGCTTCCTTGTTTATCTCTTGTTTCTTCTATCTTCATTTCCTCCCTTCTCTTTGGGCTGCATGAAAAATGTGACATTTTTAGGCAAATTGGTTTTAGAAGAAGTTTTCACTGATTGCTTTTCCACACTCACACACAATCTCAAACATCTAGGGGTTTAAGAGGAAATCAAGTTAACTACAGGTCACCAACATATGCATCTTTGTATTTAAAGACTACTTTATGGGATGAGTTTGTTTTAATGTAAATACCTTTCTTACTATGATTTCATCCTATATGGACACTGAAATAAATATGAGTTCAAAAATTTTCCTAGTTAGTTGTGGCATCTATTTGCCATTTGCAACTTTCTCTTTACTATTAAAATTCCTTGTCAAATAATTTGGGTTGTCAAATATTTTTTCCCTTCTTTTGTGAAATTTTAAAAAGATTGAGTCAGAGTTTCATTTTTTTTTCTATCTTCTTTTAGGTTGGAAAATGGAAGACACGACATTCATATTGGTAACTTTTTTCCTGCATTGCAATGTTACTAAGATTTACAAAATATGAAGAAAAACATGTTTTTTAAGCCATCTTCCAGAAAAGAAAAGCAAACAAGCCCTTGTACATATATAAAGGCATGCATAGATAGTGTTTCTCTCTTTATACGTTTATCTGAAACACAGACAGCCATATATCCATAACTTTACCCATCTTCTCATTCCATCCACCACTCTCTCTCTCTCTCTCTCTCTCTCTCGACACACGCATGCAAAATATTTGTCATAATGATTTATGAATTTATTATATCACGGGAATCATTCAAGTCATACAAATTAGTTAAGACTAAAAGTGCCCTGATCTTTTTCTCTCTCTTTCCCTGTTAGCCTCATTACAGTTTATGAATTTTCACCATTGCTTATTGAGGTATATGATGTCGTGATTTTCTTTCTATTTTCTTGGTCATAAGATAATTGTGTAGATATTTTATTCATGCTATTCTGTATTACGTGTATCAATTGCATTATGGTATGTGCATGTATGTTTAGGTAATGACGGGCTTGCCTGAGAGAGCTGTAGCTTCAATTCATGCAGGGCTCTCAACTGATTCAGTAGTTAGGGCTACATTAGCTGCTGCTTCAGAACGAAAGGCTGGCCACACTGGAAAGGCTTCTTCTTGGTCAAGTTTGTTTGCTTCAAATTTTTCCATCTTTGAGTCACAAACCAGCTCATCTCCTGGTGAAAAGAAGGTAACTAAATCCAGAAACAATGGATGGGCGACAGCTGTAAAGAGAGTTGTGACTAGGGGAACAATGAGGAGGCTTCAGGAGCGTATACTTGGTACAAGTAGGGCTGACTTTTCAAGCTCAACTAGTGAAATATGGCTTCTGGGTACATGCTATAAGGCTTTCCCAAATGAATCGTCTGCTGGTGCTAATCCTGAAAACAGGCTGGCTGCATTTTTACAAGATTTCTCATCAAGAATTTGGATTACATATCGAAAAAGTTAGTTGTATTCGAAGTATAACTTGAATTATTTATTAGATTGACCAAATATATCTTTACTATTTGGATCTTGGAGACACTTGCTTTCTGTAGAAGGAAAAGTTCTCACTTGGGGGTTGTCCACAGGTTTTGATGCTATTTGTGATTCAAGGTTTACCAGTGATGTTGGCTGGGGGTGCATGATCAGAAGCAGTCAGATGCTTGTTGCCCAAGTATTATAAATGATCCATTTGAATCTTTCAACATTATCAAGTTTTATCAGCTAGTTTGCTCTTACATTTATTATACTGAAATAAGTATCCTATCTGTTTGGTGAATGATTAAATTGTCAGGCCCTTCTTTTCCATCATCTTGGGAGAGCTTGGAGGAAGCCTCTACAGAAGGTGAGATGGATGAAGTTGTATATCATGATAGAGATCCCTAATAATCCTCATTGACTGGAGAAGAAAGATTTAGTTTAGTTGATAACACATATGAAGGTGATGGGCCTTTTTGAAATGTCAATGTAGGGTTGCTTATGATGGTCCCCTGTTGATTATGCAGCCATATGATCCAGAATACATTGAGATTTTACATCGTTTTGGTGATTCGGAGTCCAGTGCCTTTTCCATCCACAATTTGCTTCAAGCGGGGAGAGGTTATGGCCTGGCTGCGGGATCATGGTTGGGTCCATATGCCATGTGTCGCACATGGGAAACTCTTGCTCGTGGTAGGAGAGGGCATGCTGACCATGAGAATGGGAAAGAAACCTTGCCAATGGCTGTATATATTGTTTCAGGTGATGAAGATGGTGAACGAGGTGGCGCACCAGTCGTTTGTATCGATGTTGCTTCTAAGCTTTGTTCTGATTTTAATGGTGGCGAGGCTGCTTGGGCACCGATTCTTTTATTGGTCCCTTTGGTTCTTGGACTAGAAAAGGTCAATCCTAGGTAAATTTTGAAATATAATGTTCTCTCATTATTGTTTCTGATGTGTTTTGTGAGATATTGCTTTGGATTTTATGTGTGGTTGCTCAATATCATGCCCTATGAAGATCACATTGTGGTTGTGGAATTTCTTTGCTATTTTATTACTATCAATAAAAGGGAGTTAGAACACTTCCTAATGCAAGTTTCATTTCTAGTTTAACTTAAACTCTTTGGTAGGCCCCAAAATCTTATGAAGATAAAACAATTGAAAAGTGATGTAAAATCCCCATGCATTTTGATATAGGGTCTAGTGGAAGTTGTAAAATTTTCTTCTCCTCCATTAAGTTTGGTTGATTTGTTTTAGTCAACATAGATACTATTTTTTATTGCTACCTTTTATTTCTTTTATTTTTCCTTTTTTCTTTTGGTTGAAAAGAAAGAAATTTGCATTCTGTAAATGTTGAAGAAATGTGTTTATAAGCAAACTTGTCTTGACACTCATACGCATATTCCCATCCACCCACCAGAATATTACATGGCTATATAGGTGATTGCTTTAAGGCTTGTAGGTTGTGTTATGACTTTACTCACCCATTTGTATTCTTCTTTCCAGATGTTTGATGATTTGAATTTATAATTCTAAAATGGTGTTTAGTAAATCGTATAATACATGCTAGCATAAGATATAAGGAACGTGTTAAATGGCCACACAGATAAGTGCTGAAGGGTATTAACTTTCCTTTCTTACAACTGACTATAATTGGACATTTTAACTGTTTAAGTTTATATAGGAACATAGATATATGGAATATTAAAAACTATAATGCTTACATATATTGCTGCCATACATGGTATTTCTCGTGCTCATGGTTGTTATATGTAAGTTTTGGTTTACAATCACTATAAGGTGCCTGTTTTTGTGGAATATTTGACTTCATGTAATTTTTGTGCATTTTTCTTTCCTTTTGTGTCTACCCACATGCTCGCATGAATGGATGGATGGCGTGGTGGGTTTTTTTTCCTTTTATTTTGTACTTTTTTTTGGCGTGGTTAACAAGTACCTTGGTGTCTCACTGCCTCAGAGTTCTATCACTGCAAGTACCTCCAGACTTGTGATTCTCTGGTCTACACTTGAATATTGTGGCATGGTTCAAAGTCTCGGTCTCGGCCGCCGACTCGGCCGGCACCGAGACGGATCGGTCTTGACGACTAGGATCGGATTCGGACGATACGCGCAAAACGCTACATAGAACGCCAAAAAAATTATGAAAAAATCATGACAAACCGTAAAAAAAATTTAGACATTAAACTTCATGTATCACATATTCAAAACATATCACCTAGCACTCAAAATATAACGTGAAAGTATAAATACAAGCGTCGTCGGTAGAAAGATATCAAAATACATGCATAATATAGTAAATTGCACAAAATAATTCATAAGTACCTGCTAATATAGTCATTTCCACATTGAATTACGAGGAGTTACAAAATCATCATTATCATCATCCCCGCGATAAGTATAAAAATCAGGTATATAGTTTCCATAAGGATAATAATATATTTGTGGGTGAGATCCTGTAGGCTGAGATGATTGGCCAGAGGATACACTATCAGAGTAATATGGCGGTAGGAGTTGTGCAATATCAGCTCCATGGTGATAATACCCAAAACTCGATATTCAGTGTTGCTAGTAGAATATTCACCAGTGCTAGAATAATCAGTGCCAGAATATTGGTCAGATATCAAACCCAACCCCTTGTAAATGACCTTCAAGGCTATGATGACCATGTGAGCAGTTATCATGTCCACTCGAATAATCATCGTTAGAACTGAAATCGACCAACCGATCTAAATGCCTATACTGTTGCGAAATCCCCGCCCGGGCTCCATGATCTGTATCTTGTGTGGCATAATATTCTGAATCCCCATGTCATAGCACCACCTCGTTGGCTTCTACCAACATCATGAGTCTCTTCGTCATTACCGCCATCACCTCTATAGCCGCCGTCATCACCGCCATCATCACCGCCGTCACCACCACTTTCATCACTACGACGAATACCTTCATCCAACCAACCTAAGTCATCTGGTAGTAACATCGGTTGTTCTCCCTCACAAATCCACTTATCTAAAATATCATCATCATTGAAAATATTATTCAGATCAATTGGGTTGTAATAATCATCAGTGTCGCTTTTGCATGTCAAGTTTCTTACTCGCAACCGTATATTGTAATGCACAAATACTAGTTTATGCAACTTGTTCATTGTCAACCGGTTGTGCAATTTTGTATGAATCAGTGACTACGTGCTCTAACTTCTTTCACAACCCGATGAAGAACATGCTTGGCTTAAAACTTTGATGACAATTTTCTGCAGATTGGGAGCTTCTTCGCCATAATAAATCCACCAATCAGCTGGAAGAGATTGTTGCACTGCTCTTCTAGTCAGTGAGCTTCCAAATTCTCCAACTCCATCCACAAATAATTTTATCTGTGAGAATACACATCACAAGTGTTAATATTTGCATAACATTATATTGATGAAATAAATAAATTATTATTACCTCATTAATTAGCTCTTGCTTTTTTATTCAAATCCGGCTCCAATCTTTTAATGACCTCCTTTAATCCATTTCTCACTTCTGGATGCGTAGAAAAGTTTTTTGAATATTAAAGTGCTGGATTTAAAAAATATGCTGCAATAATGTAAGCACATGATTGTTATGATATGACAGTTTCAATTTCTAGTCAACAAATATGATTTCTAGACAAATGAATTACTAGCAGCATGCAAGTGTTTATGCAATTGTCCCTCCCATCTTCTATCAATGATATCCCAGTACTTCTTTCAGTTCTTATTTGATGCCTTTATAGCCAATTTTGCTCTATCCATAGCTTCATATATAATAGATAATGTAAGTTTCTTGTCCTGGTCCACTATCTTCAAGGCTCTAACAAGAGGATCCATAATGTTTTAAACCTCTCTTGCCTTTTTTCAAAATCGGTGAGTCAGAATGAGATTAGAAACCACACTTCTTCTACTCCTTTCCTTGTTGAATTCACGCCATTTGGTAGTCGTACACATTTTTTAAATCTTGCTCATAACGAATAAGGTTTTCAATAGAAATAAACTTGGTGGCAAACCGTGTTATACCTGGTCTCGACAAATCTTTATCTCTGGTAAATAGCTTCATTAAATTCACCACTTTGAGGCTATTGTAAATGAATGATGTGATCATCTTAGCATCATCTAATGTCTCCTTGACTGATTTCACAGAGTCAATATCTTCAAACATCAAATCAATGCAATGTGCTGCACAGGGAGACCAAAACAAATGCTTTCTCTTCTCCATCAACATGTGACCAGCTGCTTTGAAACTTGCCTCATTATCTGTTATAATCTGCACGATATTTTCTTCACCAATTTCATCAATAACTTTATCCATTAGCGAGAATATATAATCAGCAGTCTTCGAGATATTAGTAGTATCAACAGAAATATGGTAGATCATGTTTCTATCACAATAAATCATGAAATTAACAATAGGCTTTCTATTCTGAGAACTCCAGCCATCACACAATATCGTGCAACCATACTGCGACTATTTTGTTTTTATTAAAGGAATATATACTTCAATTTTTTTCATTTCCTCCTCCAAATATAGATTGCCAATCTGGTACCCTGTAGGGCCTTTTACAACTGGGACTGCATCCGCAATAGTATTAACCATGGCTTGGTAGTAAGGACCACTATCAGCTGCATTGAATGGTATTGCATTATAGTGAAAGAATTTCGTCATGGATTTTTCAACTTTTTTAATATTCTCGTTGAGAACATGCTTTTGATTGATTTTTGTTTTTTGGGAACATGTAAGGATCAATACCACGAGCTGGAATTTCAGCTTCTCTCATATTCATACTCCCGCAATCCACGGTTAATCCCTGATCCTGAAGGTTGCGAACTACTGCCACTAATATCAACTCCTTCTGCCGATCTCCAAACCATTTCACGACTTTCTTTCATAGCTTGTTTTAGTTGTCTTCTTTCAACTCCTTCTAAACCAACAACTTCTTCAATTTCATTATCAGAATCTTCATCAGTCACATCATAAAAATCTTCCTCACTTAAAGATCTCATAAGTCGTTTTTTATTAGATTTTATGGCCGCTCTTTTTCTCCTACCTTTAAAAAGATGTCATCTCATTATTTGAGATACCTCTTTTTATACTTGCAAGCATCCTTCCACCTGATCGGGTGCATGTGCTATATGTTGTTTCAATCTAGTGATACCACCATGGATTTGTTTTCCACAATAATTACACTTCACAAGTTTTCTACTTTCATCAACAGGGGTTCCATGTTCCCATTCAATATCGCGTTGCTTTGGAGCCATACTGAAATTTAAAAAATTATCTATTAAATTAAATTAAAACTAAAATTAACTAAATTAACTAAATTAAACAACATTAAGTAAAATTAACCTAAGAGAGGGAGACGGAGAGGGAGAGGGAGAGAGATGGAAGAGAGACAAAGAGGAGAGGATCAGAAGGGAGAGAGAGATGGAGACAGAGTCGGGGAGAGATGGATAGAGAGACAGAGAGAGGAACATAGAGAGAAGGAGAGGGAGAGAGAGACAGAGACAGAGAGGAAGAGAGAGGGACAGAGAGAGACGGGAGAGGATCAGAGGAGAGAGACAGAGAGGGAGAGAGATGGACAGAGAGACAGAGAGGAGAGGATCAGAGGGGAAAGAGAGGAACAGAGAGAGAAAAGGGGGAGAGAAAGAGACGGAGACAGAGAGGGACAAAGAGAGAGACGGAAGAGGATCAGGGAGGGCGAGAGAGAGACGGAGACAGAGAGGGAGAGAGATGGACAGAGAGACAGAGAGGATCAGAGGGGAGAGAGGAACAGAGAGAGAAAGGGAGACGGAGAGCGAGACGGAGACAGAGAGACACAGAGGGAGAGAGGGAGATGAGAGATCGACGGAAAGAGAGAGAGACACAGAGGGAGAGAAGAGAGATCGACGGAAAGAGAGAGAGACACACAGAAGGAGAGAGGGAGAGAAGAGAGATCGACGGAAAGAGAGAGAGACACACAGAGGGAGAGAGGGAGATCGACGGAAAGAGAGAGGGAGAGAGAGAAGTACCTCCTGCGAGGGGACGGCGACGGCGACGACATGGGTTTTTTTCTGCTTCAGATCCGCAGGCCCGGCGTGAGAGAGAGATTGTGAGAGAGAGCGAGAGATAAGCAGCGTGAGAGAGAGATTTATCTCTCTCTCTCTCTCTCTAGTTCACGGGTGTCGAGTCGACCCGGGTCGGGTCCGACTCGGAGTCGACTCGGTCAACTCGACTCGGCTGAGTTGACTGAGTCGACTCCGAGTCGGACCCGACCCGGCTCGACTCGGCACCGCCCTTCGACTCGGGGGTCCGAGTCGTTTCGTAGGCGGCCGAGTTGGATACAACTCGGCCGATTCCTTGAACCTTGTATTGTGGAGTGAGGGACTGCTGAACTACCTCTTTGTAGTCAAAGTGTTTCCATGCCTTGGAACTCCCAGTTGCTTTAATTACCGTGGGGACCTTGAGTGATTAACATTACCATTGACAAATAATTGGACGATAGGTAACACAAAAGTACCTAGGCAGTAATGAGTTTCGCTGCCTCAAACTTCGGTCACTTTGAGTACCTTGGAACCTTGAGTTATCATCAAGTCAACACATGGATATAATGATAACTGAAGCATTGCTTTACCAAAACAGGAGGTTACTCGATTATCTTTTAATTTAGGAGACATTTTTTTTAATGCCTACTTATAGTTTATGTGTCATCTTTTATAGTTTTATCAACAAAATTCTGTTTGGATGTGTGGACTTCTATTCATTATCTGATGGCCTTTAAAAAGTTCAATGGTATCTTCATTATTTGCGATAATTCATTCAGCAGTATCTGACCACAAATATTAACAAACTGTAATGATGTATGTGCATGTACAACAACATCAAGTCCTACCGAGACAATTTGTGTTCATTTAATTCCACTGACAGGTCTAAAACATTAAAGCAGCAGGGAGTCCTTCTGGAATCACATATGGTTTTCTAGCTGGAACTGCTATGAGAAAGGAGCTAAGTACTTTCATGAATAAGGAGCTGAATATACTTGGATAAGCACAGAATATTTGTAGAAAATGTAATGGTTGTTTGGGTATGAGCCCTACTAGGATACTAGGATAATGATGACCAACTTTCTTTGTAAAACAATTTCTCTTCCTCTACCAGTTGACTCTACGAGACATGCCCACCTATGGGATTCAGATCCTTTTGATGCACTGTGAACAATCTATTTATGTTTTTTTCATGAGAGCTACATGGAGGCAGGTATGTGGCTTTGGTGGTGATTTCATGTTTCCTCATATGTGGCTTTAAAAGCCTACCTTGGCGCTATCTTTAAAATCGATGATTCAAAAGGGACAAACACCATAGCTGGTGGAGTGCGGAGACGTCTAAGGTTCTCAGCTACATGCTACTTAAGGTGGAGTGTTGTAGCAATGGCGAATCAATCTTTAGCAGGTCTTTGTTATTTAATTAAACATCATCATAACTGTTGAACTAAATTGGCTGGGGTGTTCGATTTTGAGATCCCATTCTTCCCTAAAATTTTAAAAAAAAATTCTCATAATAGTTAGGGTTTTGGGTACTAATCAAGTGTTTCCTAATTGACATGGAAAAGATCACAGATGGACATGCTGGGGATCCCTCAGTGCATGTACATGCATTCCGTGATAAATGGAAGGGGACGTGTTTTGTTCCTTATACTCTCCCCAATCCAGTGAACCATAATTTACCCATAAATTAAGCTGACGGTTGACAGTAATGCTAATGATACTTTTTGGAGTTTTGATCTTCACCTCGAGACCATGCCAAAGCAAGCCAGCAAAGATGTTTCTAACTGAATATTTTGAAGTTATCTTAATCTCCATGTTCCCATTCTGCTTTTATCCTTTTCCAATTTTGACATTGAACTTAATTTCTTGTTGGTTACAGTGCTAGATTCTTTTCAAAGATTCAGGTATTGGAAGGTGCTGCAGTAATTCTGGAAGTTGATTTAGATTTGAGAGATTGTCCATCCTCATATCATTTTTCTGTTTGGGTTCCTTATCAATTATAAACCAATTTTTATTGTTTTTGGGGAAAAAATGCTGTCTATCTATGAAAGGAAGGACATATTAACGTGGACTGTTTTGGTCCAATTAATTCTGTGAACTTGGTTCTAAACACCTACCCATTATGTGTCATGTTTATGCATTACGTGGGAGGAGAGGAGGAGAGTGGCAAGGAGGGGTGTACTGCATTTATCTAATTGATTTCTTGGCATCGGAAGTAAACTTTTTTTTTGCCCATTGCCTTGGGTCGTGATTTGTGGATGTTGCCATGTTGGTTTGACTTTTTCATTGCATTTCAGAGTCTACACAGTGTTGCTCTACTAAATATTTAATGTGGAAGTCTGTATAACAAAGGGTAGAAATGAAGGCTTAGTTTCAAGATATTTCAATTGTCGTATTTTCTGGATGTTTAAGTTTTCCATACGTACTTCCCCTTGGATATGACATTTATAATGCTCACTATATTAATAAATTTCTCATTTTATCACATGCTTCAAGTTGTGCAATATATGGAACACACTTTTATTTGAAGTTCTTTTTGGCACTGCGTTGTCCTCAATATTTTAAGTTGTTACATGTCAGGTATATACCGCTGCTTTGGGATACATTTACTTTTCCACAGAGCTTAGGTATCTTGGGTGGTAAACCAGGGGCCTCGACATACCTTGTAGGCGTACAAGATGATAAAGCACTTTACCTAGATCCTCATGAAGTGCAGGCGGTACGTTACTATTATACTCAGCTTGAACCATTTAACATTTACTTTTTTTTTTTTGGCTACTTTCTTGTACAGTAATTTTGGAAATCATATATTTGTTATGCTACAAGGAGTTTCTAATTATACGACATATCATTATAAATATAATTACCATATAGTCCATCGTCTTGCGATTATTTTCTAATTGTCAGTTATTACTCCTATTCTATCCAAAATAAAAAAGCTTCCCATTCCTTGGTAATCTTTAGTCATGAATGCACTTATTTTTATTATTATTATATTATTATTATTATTATTATTTTTTTTTTTTTTTTTGGGGGGGGGGGGGGGGGGGGGGAATGCCTGTATCCCATTCCTTTGGTAATTTTTAGTCATAATGCATCCCTTTTTGGACAAAAAACTGATATTCCGTCTACTTAGTGTGAAACATGGTTTTCATTTGGGTCTCATATGAAACCGATGGACTTGAACCCTGAAATTGTAGTTTTGTGTTTGGTTTTGCAACAGATAAATTCTCTGGCACGGATTAGATATTCTGTAGATTATGTTCTTTAGGTTGGGAACTTTAGCCCCTTCTATAGTTTAGCTAGATTGCCAGCATTTGACGCAGGCAGTATTGTAAGAACTGGACCGAACCAGTCGGTTGGACCAAGTTCGACTGGAACAGTCCACATAACCAGTCTGGCTCAATAAAGAACCCAAAATCATATAAGATTGGCTGGACAAGCTCATTCAGCTACAAACAGGTTGAACCAACTGTTTTTTTGAAGCGAACCAAACCATCATTCCACCATTTCATAAGAAGAATGGTTTTTGACATCTATTTCTATTAACTTAATAAACTTTGTTTGAATGGGATTCAAACCTTTTCTAATAGGGAAAGCAAACATTTTTAGTGGATTTAACCAAGAGTTGTTCTCATCAGTTTTGGTAAATAAAACATACTAGTATATATGAATTGCTTATACTGCTAGAGGATATCCTATATTATTTGAATTTGGTTTGACAAAGGAGAACAGGCTTGAACCATAAAAGACCTGTTAACCTATCTTTCTGGTTCAAGGACCAGTTTGGTTCTCACAACATTGTTATAAAGTCTGATGTATTGAAAGGTAAATTATTTTAATGAACTCAAATAATCGTTCACTTAAATCTTGAATTTCCTTTCCAAGATGTACAATGAACTCAAATAATCTAAACCCTTACTCCCAGACCTAAAAGATCCCATCTTATATCTCTAGGCTCTCGGGTTTTGATAACCGTATACATTAGCTAATAGAGTTTCTTTTGTTGATGCTCTATGCGGAAGCTTCTCCAGATATACTTAATTTTAAGCTTCCTATTATATGGAGATATGCTGATGTGTTCAATTTGGCTCTTTGGTTTTATATGTGGCTTATGGTTGAATGAAAAGCCGATAGCAAATCTAATATCTTTCCCTTTCTTGTAGATAATTTTTAGTTTAGGAGAATGCTGGATGTTGGAGCTTAAAGTGCATTATTTTTAGGCAGGTTTCTCTGCGGACATGCCTAATAGGATTTATGGTGTTCCCTGGTTGTCCCTAGTTTTTAGGCTAGGAATTTGACAAAAATTTAGAGGATTTCTTTGAGTTGGCAGGTGATCCAAAAATCTTTCAAATCTTTCAATAAACACTGACTATTATATGGCAATAAGTTCTGTATCTTATGAGTTTGGTTCAATCAACCTGCCGTTCCCAATTTATTAAGCACTCTGTTTAGCTAGCCATTTTGCTCTTCCTTTCTTTTGTACTAATACTGGTTTTTCCTGTAGCCTTATGGTAGTACTCACACTCTTTGTGCTTTTTCTTTTTGGAAATGCTTTTAATCTAAATTCAGTGAAGGCATGTCTAGACCTCCTTTCGTGTGATAGTCTTTCAAATTTGTGTTTGTATTATTTATATATTAGCTTCCAATTTCCTCAATAACAATATATAAACAAAAGTGTAGCATTTGCAGTTTATAATCTACACACAGTAGAGGTCACAATTTTCAATGTTCCACAGACTCAAGTCTACAGACCCTCAAAATTGGATGAATGTAAGCCATGGTTTCGAATATCGCCCTAGTCTCATTTATTTATCAAATCATCAATATCATATTAGGTTTTGAAGTACCTAGTACAATATTAGCCCAACAATATCGGTTGATATCAGGTTCAATATCGTTGATACGTCCAATATTGACGTATTCATACTAAAAACCATTGATCCATACTGATACCGAGATTTTAAACAATGATGTAAGCACTCCTGAGAGAGCGACAAGTTATAATATTAAATGGATTAGATGTTGACGGTCCCTTGGAGCCAATGTAATGTGTCAGCGGACTTACCACTATAGGTGTTTGGAATCTTGCAAGACGCACATTTTTTTAAATATTAATGTAATATGAGACTAGTATGGAGACATGTTTGCATTGCATCCATTATAATTTGCTAGGTGTGATCTTTTATCTTTGAGCTATGATCCTGCCAGATTAACATAAGGTGGTGTAAGGACCAACAAGTTGAAATGATCTCAATAGTTATTGAAGTGACAGAGTGGTTCAATAAGACTGACTCAGGTTGATTGGGGTTAAGGAAAGTGTACGTTTGGGAACGGAAATGAGTCAAGCCTGCACATCCTTGAACACCAACCTGACCAATTGCCATCCCTATTGTCCATCTTTCTGATTCAGAATCATACGTAGAACCCCAATCATCCCTTTTTTTCCAGCCTGTGTATATCATAGTTGACGTTACCTAACAATGGCAGCAACAGCGGCAGCAACATCCTAGAAATTCTTTTTCTTGCAATTTTGTGATCTTTCAGCGATTAGTATTTCATCACTTGTTGCAAAATCTTCTAGTTTGTACTTCCAAGTGGTTTCCTGCTATTTCTAGATGTTTCCTTGTATTTTACTAAGTGGACGGTCCAGTTAATCCCTTGCATCCTTGTAAGCCACGTCCCGTGTAAAATGCATTATTAATTTGCCCCTCGAATTTACTTAATAGTTCTTACCATTAAATAACTTGTTGTCATAGTCAGGGATGTCTTGTATCGTACTCTGTTATACAAAATTTTCTAGTCACCAGGATTGGTTTGTTGCACAATGTACCACATGATTTCACATGAATGCTTTCATCTCATACAAGGAAATTATACAATTAACCTATCATTTGTTGATCTCAACCATCCACTTAAGGATGTAGTAATTTGTTTTGTTATAAACAAATAGTCGGGAACATCTCCACTAAACAATCTCTTGGCTAGAGAGGGGGGAAAAGGAAGTTGAGACATGAAGTTAGGTAGAAGGCACAACTTAACGCTGTTCTGCCCAGATCCTTTTTTCTTGGATGGAGGTTTTTCACTGCTTGGTCCATCTACTTGTAGGACAATGTTCATAAAAAACCTGTTGTATCCAATATGCCCTAATCCCAATCTGGTGCCACGTCTACTGAAATGTGTGTGCATATTTGTGTGCATGCTATGTGATAAGGTGCATGCCTGAGATGCGGGTCTACCTGTGCGTGTGTGCGCGTGTTGCCTGTGTGTGTGTGCACGCGCGCGTGTTACTTTGAGATAATATTAGGGTCCTTTAGGAGCTATATTCAGTTAACTGGAATCATAACATGTTATAACCTAAACAGGTCGTTGAAATAAAAAGAGATAATTTGGAGGCTGATACTTCTTCATATCACTGCAGGTATGTTTTCCCTCTTAAAAATTTTGCTGGAAGCTTTAATGTGCTTGTTTTTTGTTCTTAGTATGATTTACTTCACTTCTCTTGTAGCATTGTCCGAAACCTGCCGCTTGACCAGATAGACCCATCCTTGGCCATTGGTTTCTATTGTCGAAATGAAGGTATCATGTGCTGGTCTTCCCTGTAGTTAAGATTCACCATTTTAGCCCGATTTCCTTTGCAGCAGCGGGTGACTCAAGTTTCTTTGGTTTTCAGACGACTTCAAAGATTTCTGCTTGCGTGCATCTGAGCTTGGAGAGAAGTCCAACGGAGCACCTTTATTCACTGTGACCCAGTCTCTTAAACCATCAAGACCAGTCCACGACCCACATTCATCATTAGACAATGTAGGCGGGAGTGGCAACAATATTGGTGGTATGGATGAACATGAACCCTTCAATGCGGGGAGCCTGAATGATTGTGATGGCCATACGGGTGAAGATGATTGGC
Source organism: Agave tequilana (assembly GCA_038442645.1). Lineage (NCBI taxonomy): Eukaryota > Viridiplantae > Streptophyta > Magnoliopsida > Asparagales > Asparagaceae > Agave > Agave tequilana. Next base: position 117,696 of record JAVJIF010032282.1, read on the forward strand.
AACTCCTGTAATCTAACAGTTTGAATACCAGTTCGGTTCCAACGTTTGACTGCAACTAGAGGTTTCAGATCGCGTGGAGTGTCATTTTCCAGCATGATATTAGATGTTTGTCTGCAGTGTCCAGTTGCAGAAACTGATTCATGCTGGATTCATTTTTTTTTTTCCCCCCGTTATTCTTTGTAATCTGTAGGCTGTGTCCTGTATATCAGTGAAACATGTAAAAGAAAGCTGGTTCACTTGTGACTATTTAAACATCAATGTATCAAATTGCTAGTTTTTGGTTGGAATGTTTTGCTGGAGATTGCGAGCTGACTGATGTTCTTGTTTTAGCTAAAGTCTCTTCTAGGAATTTCTGCGAGCTTTTTTTAGTTTCTTGTGTTCACAAACTTAAACATACATTTTGGTAAAAGCCAAGCTGCATAGGCTGTGGGCACTGGGCTGTATGTCTCACACATCTGTGAAATTTTGTGATGAGCTCTTTCTGGCCATTACTCTGCATGTAGTATGAAATTTTTTCACGTCAAAGTTTTGCCACTGCTTCTGCAATTTATCCCCATGGTTAAATTATTAAAAAGTTCAGAAAATAAAACAAAACAGCAATGAGATCATTTTAAAGGAATGCGCCCTTCCACTGATTAATGTAGCAAGGAAGTACTCTTTGTATTATCTTTGCTTTTAGCTAGCTAATTTGATAGTCAATCAGGAAGTGATGCAGTTAGATTGATTTCCATTGATCGATAGGCGCAGTGGCGGAGCCGGTGGGTGGGTGTGCGGGGTTGCTCCCGCATGCCGGAAAAACCTTTTAGGTCTTTGATTTGTGCCCCTCACCCTCACCCCTGGCTCACTGCCAGGGCCGGATCCAGTCAGGCACGATCCGGTGGAGACGGTCTCTCTCTTATTACATGTCCCTTTGAAACGCTGCAGCCTCCCCCTTCATCAAGTCTCTATAGACCCACAATATCGACACTATCGCCCCTCTCTCTTTGATGAGCCCTCAACCAGGCTCGTCGGATCCTTGATTCGTGGGAAGGCCATCTCTATTATGTCGCCACCTTTGGTGTCTTTTGTACACTGAACCAATAGCAAGAACATTCACGTGTGAAGAATTGCACGGAGTTCTCCGAGTTCAAGTTTTGCAACGTTCTCGTGAAGGCAATCGTCATTTTTCTGCTAGAGAATCGTCACCGCTCGTGGGACAAGACTATGAAAGTGTAGAGAATCTGAGACTCCAAGTATCTCGAATCAATGAGTGCCACGACGACGCGGTCAATTCGGCGACCATAGATTCGACTGGCTCGTTTCATCAGGTTCGCGGACGATACAGTCAAAGTGTTGAGGTAGGAGGTCAACGGAAAGAATGGGGCTACGAAGCATGTGCTGGTTAAGGTTTTGTTGCGACAGGAGAGCACTATGACGACATTGACGGTTTTGCATGCGGTTGGTGTTGTGTACGATGAACCCCACCTTTATTTGTTGTTAAAATACAAAGCTTGACTAATTTACACTTTAATTCTAATCTTAATATTATTTTTTCTTCATCTTCTTCTTTATCTCCAGCTCTCTTTCTCTCTCTCTCTCTTCTCAAAAAGAAACTTCTGAGAAAAAAAAATAATCACTAATAAAAACAAAAATAGAGAAGAGAAGGAGGGAAGGGAAGAGAGAGGGACAAAGAAAGGCTAGGAGGAGAGAGAAGGCGGGAGGAGACAGAAGGGGGGAGAGAAGAGAGTGGGTGGCATGAGAGAGCGGAGGCAGGGCTGTGGGAGGAGAGAGATAGGGGGCGAGAGAGAGAGAGAGAGAGAGAGAGAGAGAGAGGGTGGGAGGGGGAGGGGGAGGGGGGGGGGGAGAGAGAGAGAGAGAGGGAGGAGGCGGGAGGGGAGAGAGGGTGGGAAGAGAGAGAGAGAGAGCGGAGAGACGGGGGCGTATAGATACGCCCATAGATACGCCCCTTCTTGGGGGGGGGGGGGGGGGGGGGGGGGGGGGGGAGAGAGAGAGAGACGGGGCGTATAGGTACACCCCTTCTTTTCTGATTTTTTTTTTCTTTATTATTTTTTCTCCCAAACATAAGAGTATAACATGTACTTTGATTCTTTTCAATCTACAAAGTAGAAAGTAACATTAGAGGTAAATTTTAGCGATCAAAAGATGTGAGGGGTATATTAACAATATCAATGATTTAATATAAATTTTTAAATATTTAAGATTTAGGAGTACATTTCTTTAAAAAACAAGACAGAAAGAAAAAGGAACTTAAACTTTGAACCATTTACTAAGAATACCATCGGGACACTTCTAATATCCCCTAAAAAGATGCTGAGACAAAAAAATCTCTCATAATTTATATTTCTCCCAGTGGAACTTGAAGAATCTTTTTTTTTTTCACTGGTTGGTTGGTTTTTTAGGGGGGTTACAAGTTTATAACCAAAATCTTCAGCACCAATTTGGTTGTTATTGTTATTACTAATAAATAATACAGTTTGTCATTTTCTTTTATAATAATATTGTCACGTCTTAACTATCTTTTTGTTATAATAACATCAGCATTTCATTATAAACATTTTTGTCACGAGAATAAAGTCTGGAGTTTAAATCTTACTTACATTTAGTCTAGGGTTCAGGATAGGACTGAAGGTCGAGATGGCACCGTAGAGAATCGCAAGCGATTCAACTGAGAATTCAGTCAGATCCCTGGAGGTTCCATCTTTGTGCATATCGCTGTATCTCAACTAAAATGGGCAAGAAGAAGAAGAGTAGTTAAATACAACTTCAGTATTGAAAGGAAAGAAAGAAATCAACAGGAAAACATTAGTCATGTCCAGGACCCAAACATTTAACAACTTAAAAGGATTAAGCTCCCCCATTCATGCCCAGGGCACAAAATAACTTCTTGAAACAAATTTTAACATAACTATTTGAAGTTGAGGTTCGTATGGAAAATATGACCCATTACAAAAGACCTCAAAAACCAGATACGATCGAAAACATTGGAACAACTCACATTCCTCCGTTCGCACGAAACGTCTTCGCCAAAACCCCTCCTTGATTCAGCTTCACATTCCACTTCCCTCGCTTCCGTTGTTTTGAGCTTTGTCGAAAGCAGCTTCTCCTCACCGGCAACAATCACTGTAATGATTACTTCGCTCCCGTGTGATTCTTCCAGCCAGATAGAATTACTTCGATCGCGTAGCTTGGAACAAATGGTCTGCTCTCACTATATATCAGGAGGAACTAACATTGAGACTCAAAACTTCCTCATTCAAAAGAAGAAAGAAAGAAAAGAATGATATCCAGCTTGCCCTTTTCGAACAAAATTGGAATCACCTCACCACCTGCAGGCTTCTCATCCTGAAACTGTTGGTGATATTGTTACATGATACACTCGCGAACAGCTGGTGACCTCATGGGATTTTCAGCCACTGAAGAATAGACTTCGCGCAACAAATCACTACCGAGTTGGGTTTAAGTTCCAAAGATATGTCTATGAATAGGAGCACCAAACGCCTTACGAACTTCCTCCCATGATTTCTCTATTATAAGCACGGGGAAGTCTTCTTCCGCTTTAAGCCTTTGGTAGTAGACGCTTTCCCCTTTGAGTCTTCGATCACATTGGCTTTTGCTTCATAGGAGTTCTTACTGCTCTTTTTCTCGGACTTTCGGTTGTCCTCCTCGATTCGAAGCCTCACAATGAGATCTTCCAACTTCAACTCCTTTCGCTTGTGCTTCAGGTAGTTCTTGAAATCTCTCCACGCAGGTGGGAGTTTCTCCACGATAGTAGCAACCTGAAATGTTTCAGGTAGGATCATACTTTCGGCTTCTATCTCGTGCAAGATAAGTTGGAACTCTTGCACCTGACTGATTACAGTCTTGCTGTCCTCCATTTTGTACTCCAGAAATCGTCCTACGACGAATTTTTTGGTACCAGCATCCTCAGTCTTGTACTTCTTGTCAAGACTGGCTCATAACTTCTTCGCCGTTATGATGGGACTGTAGACATTGTAAAGAGAGTCATCAAGTCCATTTAAAACATAATTTCAGTAAAGGAAGTCACCTTGAGTCCATGCATCGACTGCAAGGACTGAGTCCCGATCTATTCCGAGTTCTGATGGATCTTCTTGCAGGAATTTGGCCAGATGAAGAGTGGTCAAGTAGAAGAGCATCTTCTGTTGCCACCTCTTGAATTCTGTGCCGTCAAATTTTCCTGACTTCTCTGGCTTCGGGTTAGGAAGTGGAGTTGGCATCAAAGCTTGTAGGTGCGTGTTTGGTGCCTTGCTAGAGCTATCTTGATTAGTCTCAGACATTTTTCTGCAAATTCAAACAGAATAGAAGTAAGAAACTTCAATACCTAATTGTCTTAAGATTGTTGGATTCTGCTTAACAGGATTCAATCTGACAACTATTCAAGATCACTGAAATATCAACAATCTAACTGGCTATGTCGGCAAATATCAGGTGGGAGGTTTTCTGTTCAATAGAACGTTCCTTAATTTAAGAGCCACCTTTCAATTTCCTTCCTTGGTTAAACACCAATTAGACTGATATAAATCAGTCTCGATATACTGAATATCAGTATATCCCCTGTATAAAGAAATTAATTCACTTGTACAGTACTTGGAGTGAGGTACGCTTAGAGCGAATCTCCTTAAGACAATTACGTCCCCCGCACCGGTGCTAACGGGTTACTGAACGCTGGTCTCCCAAGATACAACATTCCTTCACGGCATTTGGATAGCACTACCAAATCACCGTACGGTCGAACCGTAGTCAACCAGTACCTTCACAGGATCGTTGAAGCAGCGGGACAAAGACAAATTTCTTTATTTTGGAGGAGCACCCACTGTAGAAGACGAAGGAAGGTTGAAGAATATTCTTCTTCAGAAGTCCCAGATTCAGACAACAATTCTATTTCAAGAATCTGTTGAATTTTCTGAGCCCTCTTTCAGAACGAATTTTGCAGAATCTCCTTTAGAAGTCACTTCGGAAACCAAGTTACTGATTTCCCACTTCCCTTTGGAAGTAACTTCAAGACTGAGAGAGAGAATCTCCTATACGGCAGATTCGGCTTGTTGTTTTTTGTGTTTGTTTCAATTTAGAGATCGAAGCGCTATTTATAGCGCTCCAGGAGGGGCCAACGGGTCCGAACCCAACGAAAGGTTGCAACCTTTCGACCCAACAGTCACAACTGTTGGCTGTCCAACTGATGCACCCAACAGTCACAACTGTTGGCTGTCCAACTGACGCGGAGCGGGTCCGTTGGCAGGGCAGTTTGGATCCGGATAGCGGAGCGGGTAGCGGTTCGGGTATGCTCGCAACCCATACCCGTGAGACCCGATTCAAAAAGAATCAGGCCGGGTAGGGAACCCGAACTCGAACCCGAACCCAGGCCCGGACCGAGCCCGAGCCCGGCCGGCACCGGCGCTGGCTGGCCGGCCGCCGCCACCAGCGGCGTTGCGCGCGCATGTGCGGGCATAGTTCCCTCCCAATCGCACGCGAAAAACTCCAAGTAACCAAAGGGCACGCCCTTTGTTCTCAATTTTCTCTATTTAAACACCACGAACTTCCATCCCACGGCCAATGTGGGACTAAATGCTTTTAGCTACCTTTAGTCCCATTTGACTTTGAATTAGGCAATCTTTAGATTTGAATATCTCATTCATTCGAAGTCAGAATTGAACATGTGAATATACCACGTTCATCCTCAATGGAAGGAGAACACATTCCAACCACCATCCAATTGATTTGATCAACGGATCTCACCGTAATTCAATTTAAAGATTCACTTTTATATTCTTCAATTCCAACATATATATATCCTAGAAGTAGTTGTTTATATCTCACCATAAAAAAGAAGTAGTTGTTTATAGATGAATAAAGATTCTTTTTTAATTCAAAAAAAAAGGCAATAAGTTAAAAGAAGAAGATAAAATTTGAGAGTTTAAATCTAGATAGAAGTTTATCTTAAAAGAGAAAAATATAAAAGAGGGTGGGAGAAAAAAATGGAGAAGTCAAAAAAATAAAAATAAAAATAATTTAAGTAAGTAGCCAAATTCCGTTATTAGTAAATGAACATAAACACTAGCGTGTGCTGAAGAACCTTGCAGTGTGGCCAATTTAAGTTCTGCGCGAGAGTTGCGGTGGAATCTAACATCCATGATCGTTGGATGAGGATAAATGTGATACACAATATGGGGCTGTTTGGTTGGGGGTGAAAGTGAGGAAGTAAAGAAGTAGTAACAGTTCCATTTGAAACTTGAGAATTGGTTAGTAAGTTTTCTGATGTATGGCTATTGTTGGGAAGTGTGATTTGAAAAATGTTATATTTTTTCCCGTGTTTAGATGATAATATGGAAGTAAAAGTGAAAAAGTTGACCACAAAGTTGACCGCAAATAATATTAAAATAAAAAATAATTAAGAAAAATAAAAATTAGACTGTAATTATAATACAATTGATATTTACATGATTACAAATTTAACTGTCTTGAGGTACAACTTATTACAAATGAGGTTCACATAACTATAAAATTAACTGCAGCACCCTGAAAGTGAGGAAATAGTTGTGTAAAAGAGAAAAGACCAAAGGAAAAGAGTTTTTCTCACTTTCTTTCTTCCATCTTTGGATAGATAGAGAAGAGAGAAGTGACACTTCTTCATTTCCTTAGTTCTGCCCACTTCCTTGAAACCAAACAACCCCGATGTGGATGCCAACAAGCTAACATTGTTCATTGATGGTGTGCAGAAGTTTGAGACAAATGGCATTGTGCAGAAGTTTGAGACAGATGCGTCTGTGAGACGAAGGCTGGCCTCAATGCACCGGCGAGGCAAGCCTCGATGCGCCGGCAGGTCGACGAGGCCGACGAGGCGAGGGCGGCATGGTTTTAGGCGATGATGGCTGCGCCGAAGTCAACGAGCGCGGCAAGGGCGGGCGGCGATGAAGAGCGCGGCGAGGACGTGCTTGATGCGCTAGGTCGACGAGCGACCTTTAGATCCGACCAGGAGCGGGCAGATCCAGCCAGATTCAGCCAAGGGGTGTTCAGATCCAGGCACATTTGGCCAAAGGGCGGCGTGATGTGCGCTCTAGCGTGGGTTCTTCTGATGCCCCCAAAAAAAAAAAAAAGGCATTATCACAGAGAATGAATGAACCAAAATGGAGAAGAGGAAAAAAATCACAGCTGATGTAACCTTCCAGTAATTAACACAACAACACACGTTAATTAATTAATTAGTATACCACCCGTTATGCGAGGGAGGGGGAAGAGAGAAGGTGGAGATGGGAGAGGTGGAGAGGCGGAAATAGGAGAGGGGAGAGAGGGGAGCTGGCGACCGACAGATCCAAAGCAAGAGAGAGAAAGTAAGAGACGACAGATGGACACTTGTGAAGTAATGGCGGAAGAAAACTTGTCCTCATTTAATTTTAATAATTTCCCGATTTAATTACACATTAGCCTTAATCACAACTCAATCTAAAAAATTAAGGGGGAAAAAATCGAATCAAAGCAACCGACCATTTCTCTCTCCTTTTCCTTTTCCTTTCCCTTTTCCTTTTTTAATCCGCCCACCTCTTTTCAAAGCCCCCCGCCTATAAATTCGCTGCTCAAATCTCTGTAGTTTTCTAAGCCTACGGTTGAGCTTACAATTTCTAGGGCTTCAATCTATCGATTCCCCCCCAAATATTCTAGGGTTTTGAAGGTGTCTCATGTGAAGAAGAACTCGCCATGGGAGACTGGCAAGAGCTCGGCCAGGCCGTCTTCATCGGCCTCATCTTCGCCTTCCTCGTCGCGAAGCTCATCTCTACTGTGATCTCGTTCCGAGAGGATCACCTGAAGGTCGTTCGGGAGGAGGATTTGATCTCAGAGACAGTGGAAGCGACGCCGTCTGATGATGTCAAGAATCTCGAAGGCGAGCCCAGGGGTTTGGACGCGGGGAAGCTGGTGAGTGGCGAAGCTAGGGTTTCAGATGATGATGATGACGACGACTGGGAAGGGATTGAGAGCACGGAGCTCGATGAGTTGTTCAGTGCCGCCACAGCTTTTGTGGCGGCGACTGCGGCCGATCGGAACTCGGCGAAGGTCTCAAACGAGCTGCAATTGCAGCTGTATGGACTTTACAAGATTGCAACGGAGGGGCCCTGTACTAAGCCTCAGCCTTCTGCCCTCAAGGTCACTGCTCGCGCCAAGTGGTATGTGTATCTCAATTATGCAACCTGTTGGTAGTTATGCTTGTTGATTGCCATATAGCTTGTTGTGTATTTATGTGGCTGAAGTTGATATTACTGCAGAATTGGAAATTGACGATGAAAATGTGAAAGTTTAGCAACTATCTATTTTAGGGGAAGCTCAAAGAGAGATAGAGAGATGAGTTCCCTCAGAACAGTAACGATCACCTGTATTTATACTGAATTTTTCACTATCGACATTGATTATTACTTATGACTCATGAATCAATGTTGAAAGTTAGAAACATTCTTTATAAAAGAGATGGCAAAATTTTGAACGGTTGATTGCCTGACTTATAACTCTATACTGTGGAAGCTAAATTTGGAAAGATGAAATCATATGAACAAGGAAACTGTGAGCATAAAAAATGAAGAAGGTTTTAGCAGTTTCAAAGTTTGGCTTGTGTAACCAGGTAGTTGAAACCCCCCACCCACCCCACCCCATCCCACTAACATTTGAACCAATTTTTTTCTCAGTTATTGGTATAATATAAGCCCATAAGCCAATAGACAAGTAAATCATGATATAATAGCAGTGGAAGCAACAATAGCATAGCCTTTACACAATTTTTTGGGCTCAACTACACAAAAACTGTTCTCCTGTTCAACTCTGTTAAGGGACATATCATTCGTAAAGTAAAACTGTCATGTACTTTTATGTTGTCTCCATCTATGTTCGTTAAGCCTTTCTTTAGTCCTTGTTGATTTATTAACTATTGATCCTATCATGCTTCTTAATTTGTGCACTTATTGACCTCAGTTCCACGTGCCTAAACCATCAAAAATAGTTCTTCCTATCCTCAATGGGATATGGGGCATGGTTCAAAGTCGCGGTCTCGGCCACCAACTTGACCGGCACTGAAACAGATCGGTCTCGGCGACTCGGATCGGACTCGGACAATACGTGCAAAACTCTACATAGAAAGCTTAAAAAATTATGAAAAAATCATCACAAATCGTAAAAAAAAATGTAGGCATCAAAGTTCATTTATTATACGTCCAAAACAATTTGTTTTGAGGGAGTTATTGGAGAAATATGATGATTTATGAGTAAATTAAGAAATATAAAAGATTTGAAGGGGTAAATATAAAAAATTCAAAAATTAAAAAAAAAGGATAAAAGAGAGAGATCAGGTGATCTCACCCGATCTCTCCCTCCCTCTGGCTTTATCTCCCTCTCTTTCGTCTCTCTCCCTCTCTACTCTCTCCCTTCCTTTGGCTCTCTCCCCCTCTCTCATCTCTCCCTCTCCCTCCCTCGCTCTTGTCTCCCCTCTCCTTCTCTCTGTCTCTCTCTCTCCCTCCGTCTTGCGGCGGCGGCAGGCAGGAGTAGGCGGTGAAGGTGAGGGAGAGATCGGGCGGAGCAAGTGGCAGCGGGGCTGGTGGCAAAGGCGGGGGAGCCCTAGATCAAAGGTAAGTTTGGGTTTTTTTAATTGAATCGGCCTTGACTTGAAGCTGACTTGGTCGAGTCAGTCCGAGTCGTAAATTGACTCGGCCGATTCGGCCGAGTCGTAAATTGACTCGGCCGGCCGAGTCGTCTCTAAGTCGAGACCGATTCGGTCGTTTCTGAGTGGATCTTTCGAATCAGGTGTCGGACTCATCTCGGCGGGTGCCGAGACGGATACGATTCGGTCGAGTCGTATTCGACTCGGCCGAGTCTTGGAGCTGTGATATGGGGCTGCCTCTAATTTTTTAAGGATGCAAACATCTCTTGTCATATTCTTAGGAGTTTTCAACTCATCCATCTGAACATCTCATCTTGACTAGCTCACTTTTGAGATTTGCTTGCTTAATTGCACAACGTTTTGTTCCACAAAGCTTGCTGGTCTTATAGATTTTCCTTTGATATGTAGGTATTTTATTATCATATAATACCTAAAGAGGCACTTCACCACTTTAACCATACATCTTGCTTTGATTCTATGAATCACATCCTCAATCTCACCATCATATCACTGATTGATCCTAAGAAGAGGAAACATGCACCCTTGTCATCATTTTGTGCTATATGTTTTCTGTTCCTCACAATTTTGTTGAAGTTATATTCTATATGTTTCTCTTTATTATGCTAATTTTAGATTCTAAATCTTGCTCTACCTTCCGACTTTGAAAATTATTCCTTCTATAGTCTCATCGAGTAATACAATATGATTAGCAAATATGCACCATTGGGCTTCGTCTAGATTATGTGTATGAAGTTCATCCATATCTAATGAAAAGAGATAATGGCTTAATGTACATTGATAAGGAATGACTCTGTCTGCCTTTTGGTTCTCATGCTCTCCACCTAGTTATTTGATACATCATGTTTATCTTTGAACACTTCAAAAGTGTTTGTTCTCTATTCATTGAGCATTTTCTTCGTATATATGATTTTGTTGAATACTTAAGTTAACCAGTCTCTTATTTCCCAAAGATTTCCAAATTCAAATAGAAATATCATTTTGTCCTGTAAATTTCCTACTTTTCATTTTTTTGAAGTATCCTTAACTTCACTAAATCTGATTTTGACAAACCTATTCTTTCTACCATGGATTTGGACCGTTTTGTTCCATCCTGACTTCTCTTGGCTGATGGCATTAAACCGACAACGAACAAAAAACATAATGGAATCTTTGAACTAGAGAAAACCCTTGGTGGTAGGAAGCTAAGCTGTTAGGCAACTTTTTCACTATAAATCGGATTCTACTAACCTTTTAGCCTTGCAAACATCTTCCTTGGAAAGGAGGAAATAAAATGGAGAGTGCTACTTTTATTAGCACTCATTTATATATGCAGTGTGTTTGCTGTTATCAATGTTGAAAGCACATATGCATTCTGTGCGCAAGTCGCAAATTATAACCCATATTCAGGAGTAGTATGCACTACATAATCAAACTCTGAAGAATTAAGCAGAAATGGAATATATATATATATATATATATATATATATATATATATATATATATATATATATATCAAAAATATGTATATCAGCCGACGGCTGAGAGACTCTCTCAGCTTGCGGTGACATGGCACAATATTTGCCACACTACTAAGTTGCATCTCGCTTATTGGAATAAGTTAAATTACTAAATACCCCTCGGTAAAAGGCACTTGTCCTGTAATTGTATATTATTATTTTTCTCATATTTCTTTTACCGCTCTTTGTCAGATTTAGGGTTCCATTTCCTGCCATAAAGTTGTTTCTGAAAATAGCGATTTCCGAATCAGGTTTTTGTCCTTTTTATTTAATGTCGACGTCAGAGTAGTCCACTTCTCCTGCGAATTCTGGTCGCAGTCATAAGCGATCTCTATCTCCCGATGTAAATATAGACCATATATCATCTGGTTCAATTTTCTCTCAGAATATTGAAAGTATTGAAGGGTTGAGATCTTTGCATGCTGATCAAGAGGTTTTTATTTTATCAATTTCCCCCCCCCCCAATTTCTAAAATGTAGAAGATTTTTGTGTACCGTATATAGGACTGCGATCTAGATTTCGTTTTACAGAACAATATAATCACTTGTTCTAAAGTCTTTTTTCAGAAAGAATTTCACAGTTTTGTTAAATGCGATCTCAGTGGCACCTATTTAATTTAATACACTCTAAAATTTACTAACTGCGACCACGATCGCAGTTTGTATTAAAAATATTTTTCGGATGATAAGCTATTTTTATAACTGCGACCTTAGTTGCAGTCCTTTTTTCATAATTCTTACACGGGTCCATGTCAATTATATCTATTTTATACACTAAATTTAAAAAACTGCGACTTAAGGTCGCAGTATATACTAATGAGAGAGTTGCACAATTATTATTCACGTTTTTAAAAAATCTGGACATACGGAAAACTGCGACTACGATCGCACTTTTATTTAGAAGTTATAGGTTTCTTTACATCTGCGACCTTGGTCGCAGTTATAGTAATTACAGTTCAGACGTGTGATATTTAATTATTTGTTTTTATTTAGTTCAACAATTTTTTTTGTAGGATCTGAATTCACATGAAGAAATGTCTAGAAGCTCTAATCTTTTTGTAGGAAAACAGTTTATTACGGATGAGGAAGCATACAACTTCTATAATTCTTATGCAAGGAACAGAGATTTTGGTGTGAGAAGAAAAGGAATAGATAAGTCATGGAGGCCTCCTCATCCCGTGGTGCTGGCAAATAACCAATAGTTGGTTCCTATTCACTCGTGGTTCCTCAACTATTTTGATAGGTTCTAGTTCTGTTTTCGCCAGGATGTTAGCTTCATCATGTATATCTTCTTCTTCTTCTACTCCTTCAATAGGAAGGCAAATCATATTTCTTTAATCATTAGAAATATTGGTCATTCGACAAAAAATTTGAAATAAAAAATAAAACTGAGATCTTATACAAATTTTATAGTTGTATCGCAAATGAATGAAACATTTACTAGAATAGCTATTAAGGAACTGCGATCTAGGTCGCAGTCATAAGCATTAAATCAGACATGTAAATCCATACTGCGACCATGGTCGCAGCATATATCAATGAAATAAATATTACTGCGACCATGGTCGTAGTTTATTTACGAGTTATCAAGGAAATGCGACCATGGTCGCACACCATTGTACTGCACATCAGTTGAACTGCGGCCATGGTCACACTCCATTTTAATGTATAAAATTATAATCAACAGTATATGGTCGCTAACATTTAAAAACTTACGATATCTGCGTCAAGATCATTTAGATCAATTTCAGTCAGAGCTCTGCTAATGTTTTGGAGGTCCCATCTTACTGCTCGTGGGGTTTTATCCTCCAAACCAGATCTCGGCTCAAAGATAGTAGCCCTTTCACAGAGCCAATACTGCAAAATGTATAATTACATTAGTTTACATAAACATTGACAATATATAAGGAAATTTCAACAATGTTTGCCAAATATGATATTCATACTTACAATAATTTGCACGGAGCATCCTTGCAGCTCATATGTGGTGTGCCTGAAGATGTCCATTGACTCAATCAGGAATTGCAAAACAGCTTTAGCCCAGCATATTATCTTCATCAGCTGTATATTTGCAATCTGTTCCACAATATACCACGACACCGTGCATTTACTGCCAGAAAAGAATAGAGTGGCCGACATATATATGATGATTATTGTCGTAAAGTCTTGAGCTGCAAGCCTTTGTCTATCTCTTATAATTTCATTTAAAGTCACTTGCTGCTCAAGCTGTTCATCCTTGGTCATATCTAATTCAGTCCTCCTTCTTTTCTTGATCAAAAGATCATCCAAAACTTTTTCAATGGATATTTTCGTGATCTTCTTTATATTAGGGAAATAATGTTTTATAACCCATCTGTCCTTCATTGTACATGTCTTATTCATAATAAAATCTGCCCCATTGATAGGTAGACCAAACGTTAGGGCAACATCCTCCACTATTATCTCAATTTCTTTGCCCCCAATTCTAAAGGTCCTTGTATCCCTATCATACTGTTCTATAATTTTCAGCACACTGATGTTTGATTTCAGACCTTTTCAGCTCCAAACTCCTCATTGTAGAAGGTCATGAAGATTGGGCCAAACGGGGTGTCCTTCATCGCATCTACGAAATCGGCCTGAACGTGCTTTTTGAATTTTCTAATAAATTCGCACATAGGCTTTAGGCTCGATCTCATAGGACGAACTTTCACTTCTTGTTTACCTATAAATGCAGAAACATTAAAAACATTAGTATAAAATATCGGGTCGCAGTACGTTTATTTAAAGAAATAAAAAAAAAACAAGACTGCAACCTTGGTCGCAACAGACTTTAATAAATTATAATACACTACGACCAAGGTTGCAATGATATATTACACTGCGACTTCGGTCACAATTTTCTAATTAAACAAAGTAATTCACCAATTATATCCTTTGTTTCTTCATACAGCGACCAAGGTCGCAGTGTAATATGTCAGTGTCCAGTTAATCCAATTTAGTAAAATATAATACATTGCGACTAAGGTCGCAATGCAATTTTGCAATTAACCAAAATAATTTACCATGAAGGGACCTTTGTATCATCATACTGCGACCAGGGTCGCAATATTCAGTCACGCTAACCTAGGTAACAGACTGCGACCGTACCCCCAAAAGGAGAGAACGAACGGCAACACTGCGACATCAGTCGCAGAGTTTTAGTAAAAAGAAACCTTAAAAAACGAAAGTGAATAATTTTCAAAACAAATAATTTTTAAATGTCTGCGACCAAAGTCGCATAGATGTAAAACGCTAATTCAGACAACTGCGACCCAAGTCTACATAAAAGGGAATTAAAAAAAATTGGACCTTGGTCATTGTGTTACAAAATTTAAAAATTTAAAAAGCAATTCATGATCGTAATTTTGCGAATCTTTCACTCTTATTTGCGACCATGGTCGCAAGTTTTAAAAAAAATTATTTAACATTTTTTAAAAAAACCATAAAACTTGAAAATTTAAAAAAAATCAAAATAATTTAGTAAGAATACAATTAATCAGACATATTTAAGTTAAGTTAAAATAGGAATATTTCTTAAAAAAAAGTAAAAATGGAATCAAATCTAAAAAAATATAACTACTAAAATTTACAAACCCTAAAAAAAAATTTCTGAGTTTCCCCATTACCTTTTTCCGCGGATGATTTCTTTGGAGCCATCTTTAGTAGATATTTTTTACAAAAACTAAGAAATATTGGGAAACAATGGCACAAATCTTTTCAGATTGATCAATTGAAAATTTAGATCTGTAAAATTTTATAAAAGGAAAGGTTTTACATACAGTAAAAAGTTGTGAGCGGGGTATTTTCGTCAAAGCGATTGTTGAAGTGACTGATACTAACTCGGGCGGGAATTTTTTACTTTTTGTCCGCCAAAATTAATGTCAAATTCGTGGTTATTATGTTGCCATGTCCCGCCGGCTGAGAAACTCTCTCAGCTGGCGGCTGAGGTACAGTAACCCCTATATAGTGGAAAAATAGAAAATTTCTACCGTTTGCAAAAACCTAGTAGTCTGTGTTTAATATGTCTTATTGTGTAATGGACTAATCATAATTCATAAATAACATTAAATTTCAATATAATAATATCGCAAACCTCAACAACTAATCAAAAAGAAAAGTTATTATGTCGACTTACCTCTTTTGCTCTTTGCTTGTACTTGTGTCATAACTAGTTAAATGGCAGGTATGTGATTACTATGAATACTGGAAAGGTTTGTAGTCTGTTTGCAAATGAGAAGGAAAAAGGACTATAGAAAATAGGAAAAACAGATGAAATAGTGAAGGTGGAACATGAAAAAGAAAAGCTACAACCTTGACACATCACTATATAAATTCCCTAGGATGGAGAAGGGAATATGAAGAGGGGTTGCCTCTTTGGACTGAGATAGTGAGAGAGCATAGTGGGATTTTAGTTCAGTGATTAGGTCTAGTCTCGTGGTGTTTTGTTGGATTTGGTTTAACGAGTTCAATAAGATAATAGTTCAGGTTATAAAATAATGATAATAATTAAGGTTATAAAATAATGAAAACATTGTGTAATCTTATTGCAAGCAGGTTTGTGTAATGAAAAAAATTAGTGTAATCTCCTTACTTGCAGATCTTGTACCGAAGCATGATATTTCCATCAAGAACTTTGGTCTGGATCTTATGGCTGCTTGGCAGCTACCGAGTTTCTACAGGTCCACCAATTTATTTAGCTCTTGAAAAGAAAACCAGGTGGTCCTCTTCAGCCATACAACCTTTATTTTGGATCCAACTTCAGCTACCCATATATTCTCTTAGTCACTGGCCCATGTTTGTTCTTGGCCAAAACTAAAACATCTGAATGTAACAATGAACTCCAATTATACACTTGGAACCCAAGTTAACAATAATATTAATGTTACCATGAACTGCTATGCTACTATGCTAGCAAGTTCATATGGATCTTACAGCACTAAACTTTCTTGCTATTTAACTGGCTGCAAAATGGATGCTCCTTGATGCAGACTGCGTGGTATCATCACCAACACTTGATGTCGTTGCCAGTCTCCAACGTCGGAACATTTGGGATAAAGGCTTTGCTGTTGACTAGTTTTGTATACATTCAGAAGGATAGGATATGATATCTACACGTGACTCCTAGCAGGAGAACTATGAAAGCTTCTTAGCCAAACGACTTAAAGAAGTAATTGAGTATGATTTCTGATTGAGCAAAATGAGGTATACTATTGGAACGGCATACTTGTTTAAGCATGTTTAACTCACTTAATATTTTGATGGATTTTCTGTGTCACCACTTTTGTATGGTAATGGAATGGAAACAAAGCTGCAATATTTTGGTACTAAAAAGGATCTTACCTAGTAATATGCTCTGAATGTATCGCGTGGCTTCCTGATTCCTGTTTGTCGACTGAACGATTCAGCAAATTACTGTGGACTTTTAAAGTCGCGTTATAGGTTTAACGTAGTCTCTTCCAATTGATCAATGTTTATGTGCTCTCATGAACTTCCCCATAGAAGATCATTAAAAGCGGTCTTTAAGTACATATCATTCCTCTTTTTTTTAATGTAGTGGTGCATGCCTTGGTGTGGATGTTGTTTAACACTACCTTTCTGTAGATCAAATCATCCCAACATACTTAATGTTGTAATTGGTCGGCTTGTCCGCTTACACAGAGAAAGTCATGCGCATGTACATGCACTAACACAAAACATAATGCACATTAATATTATATAAAAAGGTTCAGTGTATTATTCTTCACCGTCTCCTTTCTCACTGATTTTTTAGTACGTAATTGATAGAAGATATTGGATCTTTATGATATGCAAGGAATGCGTGGCAGAAACTGGGTGCCATGCCTCCAGAAGAAGCGATGGAGAAGTATATTACAATTGTGAGCGAGCTTTATCCATCCTGGGCGGATGGTGCAGCTAGTGTGAGTATTCGATCTTCTATCTTCCAATTCGTCTATAATTTTTTCTATTTTTACAATATTGCAAGGGCTTTCTAGCATCCATTTGATTTTTCTTCTATCCACATGGCAATTTTATTAGAAAAACAAAGATGAAGGTACTAGTGATTCTAGCAAAGCTGCAAAAGGACCAATGGGCCCAGTTTTCAGCAGTTTTGCTCATGAAGAAGAGTCAGACAATGATTTGTAAGGTTCTTAACCACAACCATAATATTTCTAGAATATGCAATTAAAGTATTTAGAACACTGCAACTGTTGTTCTCTTTCAAATAAATTTCTAATTTTCCTTTGGAGCCATGTCATGTCATGGACTCATGATAGTTTACTAGAAACTATTTTCCCCTTTAATATTTAAGAATACTTTGTGCCTCTAATAATGTTGAGTCCTTTCTATTTCAGCTATAGGTTACTTTTCCCCCTCATACTTTAATTTTCATAAGTAATTCAGTTTCTCTCCATCAAGCAATTTTATATGACTATTTTGAGAGGTCTATGTGCTGTTACATGCATGCACATGACATCTAAAGATTCATGCTTCTTCCTGCAGTATATGGACTATCTTAGCAAATGCTGTTAGGTATACAATGGCTGTATGCTGCTTCTCTAATATCTTAATTATGATCCCAATGCCTAGAAACCTTTGTTTCTTTTAATCCTAATTGACCACATCCTGGGTTGGTTGTTTAAAAATGACTATTTGAACTGCAATGTGCAAATTATTTGCTTGTTTGAGATCCTAGGATCAATTAATGTTTGTGGTAATGGGCAATTTTTAACGTAAGGACACTCATATCAATATACGAGAAGAATGTCATCTCTTTGCAAATTAACATATAGGACCTTATTGTACCGATAAATGCCACTACCTGCAAAAAACAACAAAAAGTATGACCAATTGCAGTTATGTCTGTCAAAATCAAATGACATATGGTTCCCTTGTTACAGTGGTGAGACATCCTCTTTTCTTGTGTCATTTATTTGGTCACGAAATTATTGATATTTGAAGTTTTGAACTGCTTGTTTGCAGAAAGCTGGATGCTATACATGCTTGTGCCAGAGAAGGAGAAGCTGATAACTTACTCAGACATATTGAAAATGGCGTACCAGTGAATTCGAGAGGTTTGTGCATTCTATTTGAGTCCCCCGAAGATTTATATTCATTGCTTGTTTTAATGCTTTCATTTATTTCACATCCAGAGTAACTATCAGTATCACTATATAGTTATCTTTTATGAGGATCGCCCAGCTGGGTTTGATGATTGAGTCTTTACGTAGTCCATCTTTGTCATTATTATACAACTCTCTTATTTAGATTGTAGGTTTGGGTTTCTGGCTTTTTCTTGCAATTATCTATTGGATAATTTTGTTATTTTACTTAGGCAGATTGCTTCTATAAGGAGACTAATGCTAGTGGGAATTTAATTCAGAATTGTTGTTACTTGTTCTCTTCAGTTTTGTTAGAATATAGAAGTATGCTCTAAACCTTCATTACAGTTTTGGTGCAGCATAAGTGACTTTAGGATGATATTAGAGCCACCCCGTTCAAAGCCAGCCTGCCCTGTGTTCAGAGCAGATTTAAAAAAGAAGTCAGCTGCACAAAGCCAATGTTTCAGCCCAGTAAAAAGAACCCTCAACATAAAGAGGAGTGTGATAATATAAAAATATATTACTCGACTCTCACCACGTTTTTGAAGTTTTGGTGTAGTGGCAGAGACTTCAAGAGGTTCAATCGTTGAATCTCTACTTATGTTGTTTCTTAGTATTTTTGAATAATAAGCAGAGTCTGAATAAGTTTCAGATTAGACTATACTTTAGTCCCATATTAGTTTAGACTTTAGGAGATCTAGAGTCAATCTAATCTGTCTTGTGCTGTGAGTACCAAAATTATTTCAGACAAATAAGGTTTTCTAGATTTTTCCAGATCTCCAATGTGTACCTTAACTTGTTCTTCTTTACCATTCAAGCACTCATTGGACACTAGATGGCCCAATCGCATTGGAGCAGTGGTCTCTCTGTGATATTGAATCAAATTACAGTATTCAGTTCCATTCTTTTAGTGAAGTTTACTTGTACTGTATCAAAGGAAGGAAGGGAATGCGAACCCTTTGTCCTTTTATTTTCTAATTTCCCTAGATTATCCCAATCAACTTTGATAACCATCGTTACCATCCACTAGAAAGACAACATCAAACTCCAGATGGTGATGACCAATAAACTAAGTAGTATTTTTGGATAAAATATTGAATACATCTTAAATTATCACTTCAGCAGATAGGAGGACAAAATTAGTTTTAGAAAAGCCAGGCTGTTTTATCAATTTTTAGGTGGATTTGCCAATTGGGAGTCTTTTCTGTTTCCATTAGTTTCGTGCCTACTTAATATAGAAAGTCACTTTTTAAATTTTTTAGCTTCAATCATTTTAAAATTATAAAGGATTGCTTTTTATGCAGTTTATATTTTGTAGTCACATTTGATTGAGAAGTTGAAAACAGGCATAACTAATACATAACTTCCCATGATTGTAACTGGCTGCCCTGAAAACTGAAGTTGAATTTGTTGGTTACAGATCAATGTGCGATGTGCCACAAACTTAGTGGATGTTTCGGCCCTGCATAATTGAAATTAAGATGATGGATAGTCGAGTGAGAATGAAGTCCTAGCTTCATGGTGTTCGGATTAAGAAAAGAGTTCTTTTCCCGCCTTTTTTATAACATCGATTGGGTGACTGATATAATAAGGGAGCCATCAGTTGACTAATGAGAGGCCTTCCAACTCTAGTTTGATCTTGTAGTCACTCAGAATGGAAGTTGCATATGAAATGCTATTTACACTAGATACTCCCTTACACTTAGGAAGGTAATCTCGAATGGAGGGATCATAATTGGTCTTTGCCCAACTCAAAGGAGGCATATATAGTTGTGGTATTGAAAGGGAGCTGAATGAAGTTTTCTCGCCAAACTGTTACTGAAGGTAGCATACCTGTTGTAGGGAGGGAAGTATACCACATCCAGGAAAAAAAAAAGGTTGCTGTGTTTATGGATGGAGCAAACAAGCTGGGAAAAAGCATGTGGGAAACTTACGTTAAAGGGGCTCACAAAGCCGTGTCCCAAATGGTTCTGAGCTGTTCATTTCAAAAGTAGATATGTTCTTTTTTTGGTACATTTGGTATAAAGATAAAGAGGAAATTGAACTTTCAAATCCAACTAAGACTCAGCCAGCAGTCTTTATCGTTGTTTCTGATTGCACAGCCTGGGTATTGGTCCTTTCACTGCCTTTAGGAGTAGAAACATCAGTATATGTTCTTGTATTAACACATGAGGTGCAACTTGTCATGGTTGTGAAACTTAAAATTTCGGTCTCTTTCAGAGTGGCGAAATTGCTGAGATGCTTTAATAGATGTTTTCAGTCTCTTTTAGATTGGTACCGCTAAGTAAAACACCGAAGCGTTGATACCTTTCCTACAATCTGTTCATGCTTCATACTGCATTCCCGTGCCTGTCTTCGTTTTATTTTGCAGTTCTGTGTGTGCCTTTCCCCTCAATATCAGCTATAAACAAAGGGATTGGCATGAAAAACTGTTTTTTCTGTTATCTGTAATGAGATTTCTTTTTGGTGATTATTATCAGCCTTTCACATTCTCTGCTTGGTATTGGTTGCAGATAGTGAAGGGAGGACACCTTTGCATTGGGCTGTAGACCGCGGCCATTTTAACGTTGTGGAGATACTTCTCAACAGGAATGCAGATGTGAATGCCAAGGTATGCTATTTACTTTTGGCAGTAATCTAGAGATCTGTTGACGATAGTCGTGTCTTTTAACTGATTGGTAATTGTATGTAGATGGAAATTATAAAAATGATAGGCATACATTTAACTTAATTTTCATTTGTACCAAAATCATACTGTATCAAATAGTTTTCCCTCATTGATGATTTCCTTTTTAATACAGAAAACATTAGTTTGTCTAAAACATATTTACTTTAACTTTGTGGCAATAGGATGTTGGTGGTCTGGCCTTGAGTACTTTATCTCTCTTATAAACCACTTCAAACACTATTAAGTGCATATAAATAGCTATTCTTATAACTGATGTGAATGTACTGTATTGTATTTCTAGAACTCTAGAACATAAATTAGAATTAGAATAATGTTTTGGAGCCAGATGGAAAACATGTTTAATGTTGCTGAGCACAAAGATATAGGATTTATTAAAGTCCGTGTCACTGCACTAAAACTCTGAAGTTGAAGTGAGAGTTGAGGATATTTTAACACGTCCCAGTAGGTCAAGCGCCCTTTTTATGGGCTGAAACATGGGCCTTTTGCGCTAGCGGTATTTTTAGTTTTAAATCTGCTTTTTAAATGCGCGCCCAGTGAGATTTGAACATGGGTTGCTTTGATACTATATTAAAGTCATTACCACTGTACCAAAACTCCGAAGTTTAGGTGAGGGTTGAGGTATTTATATTTTAACAGGATTAATTTTGTTGTTACTTTTGTTGCTTTATAATATTGTTAATAGATCATCCCACTGAAATACTACTTTGAGACACGGATGCAAAATTAATGACTTCCAAGTAGGACAAGGAAAGAATTCTAGAACTCAGTGAATGCCTGTTCTCAGTTTGAGGTTGTGAACCCAAATCACAAATTAGTTTTTTTCTTCTCCCAAGTCCATAAGACAAGGTGATCAATGTACTGACAAGTCAATTGGTTGAAGATCTACAGCAGCAGCAGCAGTTAGTTGAAGTTTTCAGAGAGATGATGGAAGCTTGCACATGATAGGAAGATGACAAATGTGCTGAAACCATTGGAAGCTTCCATGATTAGTTGATCAGGCAGATGGAAAAAACAATCCTTTTTTTTGGGAATATAGGCCACAGTCTGATGCAAGCGGGGATTTGAATCTCAGACCTTTTGCCGCTAAGGTTTTACCACTATGCGACAGTGACAGTTGGGATTGAAAAACTATCATATCTGGAGTTGATCATGTTGATGAAAAAACTGTCAGGCAGATGGGAAAATAAATTGGTTGGTAAAAGAGTGGCTTTCACACAATCTTCCACAGAGTGCCCTTGCCGGTGACTGATAATTTGGGACATTTATCTAATTACTTGGGTGAATCATCTTATTCAGCTAGGAGTAGCTGCAATGAGTATGGGACTACATGACGAGGTCTTCCATCTGATCCTTTAGCTCAGGCTGCTGGACAAATGCCGCTTCCCTATGTTCATTAGATGGGGATGTGGTGTATCCGACTCCACAATGATCAAGCCATAATTTGGAACATGCGGTTTTGGCTTGGGGACAAACCTTGCTGACTTTGGCCAACCACAATTTTTGACGGGGGCACGGGGCTGACTACTCATGTATGGTTCCAATGCAGGTATTAAGGAAGTAGGCTATTGCACCATTAAGTTAGCCACCACCACGCTTGTGGTGGGCAAGGTCATAATATTTGTGACCAACCTTACTAGGCTTAACAATATGCATAGCCCAGGCTTTGAAAAATAATTGTGATTATTGCTGGCAGAGTTTAGAATGTCTAGAATACTGCTTACCATGGGGCCAAATTGCATTAAAGATATGGCACGCCCTGACTGTAAACCTCAATGCAAATTCCATTCAAAACCTAAATATGGACTACAATCCACAATGTTCGGCTTCGGTGAGGGGCAACTGACTCGGACAACCAAAATGTTTCAAATGGGGCATGGAACTCAATACCCACTATGGGGGGTTTATAATTCAGCAAATCAAGGAAGTCAGGCCATCCCACGGGGAAGTTAGCTATCGCCTTGCATACTGCTGCTGCTGCTTAGGTCATTATTTTTATGCCAACTTCAGTATACTGTACAATATGCCACAACCCAGGCTTCAACAAACAATGACGATTATTGTCAGCCTAATCTATGGAATGGCTACGATGCCTCAGATCTGAATAGGCCAATGGGGCCAAATTGCAATCAAAGATGGTGGTGTACACCTAGATTGCAAACCTTATTGAAAAATCTATTCTGAATGTCTGAACCCTATATGGGCTATCCTCTTGAAAAAGTTGTTATATGAGACCCTATCCTGAGAGAGATAACATTGCCTATGAGATTTCTCTTACGGTTTGAACTTTGAAAGTGCCTGATTCCTTTTACCTTGTTCTGATGAGAGGACGGGCAAACCACTAAGACAGGTAAGTAACACTTTGTATTTTAATGCAGTAGTCAATGTTGTTAACTGTATTGATGTGTAATACCTGATCATGTATTTTAATTTTAACTACAAACCAGGCAATAGTTAGCGAATGGAGTTTTCAGGTAAGTGGATATGCCCTTCAGTTTTTATGTGGGAAATGGAAACCCTGTCATAAATGTGGTAAACTAACTGGGGTTTAGATATGGCTCTTTTTTTGTTTTTTAAGAAAAAATTCTTTTCGTGCAACTGTTTGTGGCCACTTTGCTTGAATGAGATGCCTGAAAGTTTTTTGAGATAAAAATGACTGAGGAAGTTAGAGAGAGGATTGTAGACTCGCAGACAGTCATCACAGTAACGTGGATCCTGATGAGAAGACTCATAATTGCATCATCTACTTAGTATGGACACCTAATTTTTAAGCTTAAGTAGTATGATGGAAATTAGCTGCCATAGATGCGACCAAAAATGCAGTTACCTGGAATATTCTCATTAAGAATCCATAATTATCGACAGTCACTTCCACATAATGTTCTTCTATTTTCATTGACGTGTATCAATGAATGCATCCTGACACCAGGTCAGCTGTTGGTCCATGATCTCTCTTTGATGCAGTTTTCTTTCCGTGGTGGATTGTTTTGCACATTCTGTTCCATTACACTGCTACTATTGCATCTCCTCAACTCCTGTAACCATCTCACTGTTGATTCTATTTTTGTTATAGGATAACGAAGGCCAGACGCCACTGCATTACGCGGCTGTTTGCGACAGAGAGGCTATCGCTGAGTTGCTTGTCAAACACAATGCTGACACTGATTTGAAGGATGAGGACGGTAACTCCCCAAGTGATCTCTGCAGTTCCTCATGGGCTTTTATGGCGTCTGCCGAGCAAACAAAAGTTTCACTGGGTGACACTGAAATTGACTGATTTCACCTAATGTATCATTTACAGTATATGTGAGAGATCTAAAGTGAGAGATATTGTGCTGGAGCTATAGCTCACTATTTACTTCTTCGAGCTTGCTTTTGTAACAGGCTGAAAATTTTAGCTGGCCCATTTCTGATAGCTAGCATGTTATGATATCTAGCACGACTGTCTGATAGCGTTTATGATATCATTATGATTGTTTTGGTGGCAACTGAAGAATCATTTTTTATTATATGATATGTAACGCCACAACTAAAAGCAATTTTCTGTACAAATAATTTTAGAAAATATTTTAGCCCTCTTGCAGAATATCTTTTGTTGTGTGCGCATCCTTTTCTCTTTCTTTTTTATGTTCTCTTCCTTTTTTGTTTACATTATTTTCGTTTCTCCCGCGCTGTTGGCTTTTGCCCATTGACCCCTTCCTCTCTCAGTAAAAATATGTATAACAAGTAACTGTAGATCAATCCAGTGAGCTGTGACAGTAAAAATATGTATAACAAGAAATTATACGTTGGAAGAAACAAAAGAAGTGTTTCATGCTTCCAAAATGAATAACAAAATGATGAGGAGAAAGAAATTATAATGGAAGGGTCAAGTGAATATTTGAGAACACTCAACAATGAAGGTTTCATTAGATTCGTTAAAATTGAAGATACTGTTTTATGATGGATTCCAAGGCCTAAAAATCATATCATAAAAGAGCTGTCCCTTTGAATTTTCACAAAAAAAAAATGATTATTTGAGCAGTGTTTGTTAAATAGTTTTCAAAAATTACGCAGTGGAAAAAATCGTATGAAATTGTTTTTATTATGATGAGCAACTCTGATAACTAAACATCATTACTGACGAAACGTGTTTAAGCCTGCAGAGATATTTTTGATATATTTTTTTAAGTATCTATCAAGATTGGTTTTACACATTAACAAACCAATGATTACCAACATTTGACAAACATACTAATAAATGTGAAAAAATTCGTTACCGCATTAAACAAACAAAAAAAATGAAAAAAAATTAGGCTACCAGTGTTAAAACAAATATCTCATACGCTGGAATAAAATTCCTAGACAAAGAAAGAAAACATCAGACATAATTACACGAACGAGAGAAAAGCATGATTTCAAAACATTATAAAACAGAAAAAAAGAACAAATGTCTTTTTTTTTTTTAAAAGACTGAGAATATTTTAACAAATATCCGTAGAGATCAGAAATTGTATACTCCAGGGGGCTGGGGCTGCTGCAAGGAATGAATCACGTATCATATCTCCCTCCTCTTTCCCCTCTGCACAGTCAACACAAAAAATAGAAGGTATGTATAACCTTCTCGCTACTCTCTCTCTCTCTCTCTCTCTCTCTGTGTGTGTGAAAACAAAGAGAAGCTTATCTACTAGCTATTCAATTTAAAGCTCGTCGTGCGAGTCGTCGTCGTCGTCGCCGTTCTCCGCTTCACCACCCGGGGCACCGCCGCTCCTCTGATAGACCGCCGAGATGATGGGGTTGCAGACGGCCTCGACCTCCTTGAGCTTCTCATCATAGTCCTCCTTCTCGGCGCTCTGGTTGTCGTCGAGCCACTCCAAGGCCTCCTTCACGGCCGCCTCGACCTTCTCCTTCTCCTCGCTCTCCAGCTTGTCGGCGAGCTTGTCCTTGTCGCCGATGGTGTTCTTCATGTTGTAAATGTAGGTCTCCAGCTGGTTGCGGGCGTCTATCTTCTCCTTCACCTTCTTGTCTTCCTCTGCGAACTCCTCAGCCTCGCGAACCATGCGCTCTATCTCCTCCTGGCTCAGGCGGCCCTTTTCGTTGGTGATTGTGATCTTCTCCGACTTGCCTGTGCCCTTGTCTTCTGCCTTGACATTCAGGATACCGTTGGCATCCACCTCGAATGTGACCTCAATTTGGGGAGTGCCCCTGTTTCATGAACAATAACTTTGTTCGGATCCAGAAAAGAAAACTGATGCAAAATAACTTTGTTTTGTTCATACGAGGAATCAGGATACAAACCTGGGTGCTGGAGCAATTCCAGAGAGATCAAACTTCCCAAGAAGCCTGCAGTCCTTGGTGAGACTCCTCTCACCCTCAAAGACCTGGAGTCACCAAAATAACAACCATTAATTTCCCTTCAAACACAGTAAGATTGCAGATGCATGATGCTAAAGATTCAAAAACATTTGACAGAGGTTGAAATTAAATGGAAAACGGAAAAATCCGTTACCTGAATAGACACGGTGGTCTGCTGATCCTGGTAAGTAGTGAAGACCTGAGATTTCTTGGTTGGGATGACGGTGTTTCTGGGGATCAACTTGGTCATCACTCCACCGACAGTCTCAATACCAAGAGTAAGGGGAGCCACATCCAAAAGAAGAATGTCTGCATTGAAATAATAGTGACCCATAATTGAGAACACTATGGTTTAAAGATTCAAGAAAACGAAATGGAAGCAAATATACCTTTAGTTTCTTCGCCACCCTCCCCGCTGAGAATGCTACCTTGAACAGCAGCACCAAAGGCGACTGCTTCATCAGGGTTCACTCCCTTGTTCGGCTCCTTCCCTTCAAAGTAGTCCTTGAGAAGCTGCTGAACCTTGGGGATCCTCGTGCTTCCACCGACAAGAACAATCTCATCAATCTGGCTCTTTTGCAGTCCTGCATCTTCCATGGCCTTCTTCACGGGTCCCATGGTCTTCCTGAACAGGTCGTTGTTCAATTCTTCAAACCTGGCCCTGGTCAGCGGCTCAGAGAAGTCCAAGCCCTCGTGGAGAGACTCAATCTCCACACGGACCTGGTGCTGGTTGCTCAAAGCTCTCTTTGCACGCTCACATTCCCTCCTCAGCTTGCCGAGAGCACGGTTATCTTTGCTGATGTCCTTTCCGTGCTTCTTCTTGACAAGCTTGATGAAGTATTCCATGATTCTCTGGTCAAAATCCTCACCTGCACAACAGAGAGAAGTGAGCCAAAATCCTCAAACTTGCAATTTATAGAGTGAATCAATATACAAGTTATATCCATGCACCACAGGTTGACTCCAAATCCCATATTAGACTAGGTCCAATTATTATTATCCTAAATGCTTTTAGAAAAACCCAATGCATGAGAAAGATATCCTTATAGTTCTTTAACTTCTGTTCCATTCATTTGACAACAGATTATGTAGTTGACAATGTTAAAATGGGCAGGGGTAACAGAAACTAAATGAGCATGATCCTATATACTGAAGATAACTTAATCTTTGTTGATGATTATATAAATCTAAAATTGGCCTGATAAGAACAGTCACTACGAGAGGATTGCTCAGAGAATTTGAAGTGACGAGGAACAAGGATACATTACCTCCCAAATGTGTGTCACCATTTGTAGCCAAAACTTCAAACACTCCATTGTCAATGGTCAAAATACTGACATCGAATGTCCCACCACCGAGATCAAAGACAAGGATGTTCTTCTCACCACCCTTCTTATCGAGACCATATGCGATGGCAGCAGCTGTGGGTTCATTGATAATTCTAGCCACATTCAAGCCAGCAATTACACCGGCATCCTTAGTTGCTTGCCTCTGAGCATCATTGAAGTATGCTGGAACATTAAAGAAGATTGGTGTGAGGATCTCTTTTCTCCATTACAAAGAGCAGGTATTGTAATCATAACAATCAAATCAAAGAAAATAAAAGTACCTGGGACAGTGACAACAGCATCCTTAACTTTCTTCCCAAGGAATGCTTCAGCTGTCTCTTTCATCTTAGTCAAAATCATGGCGCTGATCTCCTCTGGACTGAAAACCTTGGTTTCCCCATCCTTGATCTTGACTTGAATGTAAGGTTTTCCATCCTTGTTGACAATCTTGTATGGAACAAGTTTCATATCCCTTTGAACCTCCTTGTCTTCGAACCTATGGAGCACATATATTAAATGAAACATTAGTCAGTATATTCTCATATTCCAATAGGATGAATCAAAACAAAAAATTTAATCCAAATAGTGGTTGAGGAGAAGAAGCTTACTTCCTTCCAATAAGTCTCTTAACATCAAAAATGGTTCTTTCTGCGTTCGCAGCTGCCTGGTTTTTTGCAGCCTCTCCAATAAGTCTTTCACCATCAGTGAAGGCCACCCATGAAGGGGTGATACGGTTTCCTTGGTCATTGGCTATAATTTCAACGTGACCATTCTTGTACACACCAACACATGAATAGGTGGTCCCAAGATCTATACCGATGACTGTTCCCAACTTGGTGGCTTCCTCTTTTGCAATTGAGAATGCAAATAAACATCCTGGGAACAAATTCTTCCAAATCAGTATATTGTTGTTTTAATTAAGTCCTGCCTTGGTATTATGACATAATCATGAAATCCACCAATCACACAATCCCAATTATTAAAAAAAACCAGACAAAATTTTAGGATAATTATGCAAGGAACATATAGGATGTATCTTACAATACCAACGAATGATCAATACATCTTACATACCTCTCAGTTGTAATTTGACACCTCTACATAGAAAAAATCCAATAAAGAGGAAAGGGCAATAGGAAAAAACATTTAGAATGACCTATGAGAAAGATGCATGTTTACTAACATGAAAGCAGAAATTAGGTGGGCATGAACTACAGCAATAAATTTGCAGCTTAATTGTGGTGGGTTGTCATAAAGAGTGTAAAAACTTTACTAGATGACCTGGTGCACAGAAGTAGAGCATTGATTTATTAATATTTCTTGAAGTTACAATACTCTCAACAGTTCATTATCCTAACAGATGTTTTCTTAGGGGATTATATGCTAATCCAAATATCCAATTAGCTGGAAGACTGAAACCAGCTATAAGATAATCAATATAGGAATAGATGTGCTCAATTTAAAAAAGGACGATATATCAGTATTAACAAACAATGTTTTCCGGGCATTTTTTACCTGAGGTTAAACTTTAGTTTAAATCTACCCAACTTTTGAAATAGGGAACAAATGCAAAAAAGACAAAAAAAAAAAATCTTAATTTGAGACTGAACCTCTTTTACATTGCATATAAAGAACTCCAAATAGTATTTCATTTACCCGAAACCCTCCAGGCTGAAAATGATTTAACTTAACATAGCATATCGTACACATTAAAAGATTGGCCAACACTACTATTATAAGTCAGGAACTTAACAGAACAGACAGTCAGACACTTGACTATTGGCATTTTAGCATAATTTGAATAAAGTTGTGTTATAATATAATTCAGTGCCAGATTAGGAAGCTGCTGGCCTTACTCTGCTGCAATTAATTTACAGAGACATCAAGTACAATAGATTGAAGAAAGGATAGAAAGATATAAGTATAAAACATTTAATTTAAAAATAGTAGAACTTTATGTCTTTAGACCTTCCAGAACTAGACAACCCTAAAATTTGTCTTCCAAAATGACATATTCTCCACGTTAATGATCTATAGTAATTCAAAAGTTCTATGTGTTCTAGTCAAGGTTATTTAAGATAACAGGTAGCTCTCTATTTAGGTTCAAATAAGATTCAGTCTCTGTGCCGCTGCCCCTTCATCCTTCAAGATAATATGTGGTAGCATCCTAAAACTATCAACTGCAACAGATCAAATAACGTACTACAAATAAAGTAAACAATCAAAACTACATAAATTGCGTCCTGATTTATAAAATGTTTCCAAGTGATTAAACAGAAAACAAATAAATATACACATCAAATCTACAGTTATAAAACCACTAGATCTGCCGTACGTTCTAGCAGTAACCTCATCACGATTCATCGTTTTCGGTGATTTCTAAAAGTAGATTCAAAGCAAGAAAATGGACACAAGACTGCTCAAAACTAATATCTAAACCTCAATCAAACCCTAATTCTCAGTCCACATAACAGATCTCCAAACTCAAATCAGATCACGAATCATAAAAAAACGCACAGTTCTAAGCAGTCGAATCCTATAACCAGATCAGATCAACTACATTCATCAAGCAAACGCATCACTAAAAATCTCAGGAAAAAACGCAATTAATCAGGAAAAATGAACCAATTCGGGAGATCAGGTCACCACGTACCTGCAAGAAAAAGCCCGAACAAGATCAAAGAACGATTCCTCCTGGATCGATCCATGGCGCCCTTCAGGAGCTTCTCTCTCTTCGCGAGGAGGACAACAAGCGAACAGATCTGAGATCAAAACACAGTCTCTCTCTCTCTCTTCGAGAGATTTAAAAAGTTTTTGTTTCCTTTTTCTCTCTCTCTCACGAGTTGGCTTCGCCCAACGCATCGAACTCCAAATTTATAGCGAGATTCGTGAGCCCAAACCACGTCCGAATGAATCTGAAAAAACGAACATGTCATCTGTGGTGACGTGGACCAATCAGCTTTCGAGGGCGCAAGGGCTTGGCCAATCGCTGAGATCTCGTTGTTGGGTCGATCTCTGCCATCGGTTTCTTGATCGTACGGTCTACACTGCTTCACGTGTCTTAAAGGAATGGGTCGCTGCGGAGGTTGTAGTAATTTCTAATAATTATACATTTTGTTTAGCTTATAAGTTAGTATTATTAATTAATTGATTATTAAGATTGGCTCCTAGTTCTTAAGAAGATTAATTAATAAAAACTAAGTAGAATTATATGAAATTGTAACTTCACGTTGGTATATCAAGAACAAAGAAGATAACATTTATTCAATAAAAACATAAATAGGATTGTTTTTTTAAGACAACCTCTCGTTTTGAGTTAAACCTCAGTGATTAAACATGAATTATAAACTTAATATCAAAGCCAAAACTTCTCATAATTGATTAGTTTAAATAATATGCTAAATAGCAATTCTTTTAATTAATACAGAGGTATCTCAGAGGGCTTGTAATCACCCCCGACTAATCCCCTGCACACCATAGCCTGACCATAGCCCCGTAAAGAAAATATTCTTAAGACAATTAAAGTTTCTTACTTCTGTTCTGCTTGAACTTACAGAAGATGTCTGAGACTAATCAAGATAGCTCAAGTAAGGCACCAAACATGCTACAAGCATTGATGCCTACTCCACTTCCTAACCCGAAGCCGGAGAAGCCAGGAAAATTTGATGGCACAGAATTCAAGAGGTGGCAACAGAAGATGCTCTTCTACTTGACCACTCTTCATCTGGCCAGATTCCTGGAAGAAGATCCACCAGAGCCTGTAACTGATGCATGGACTCAATGTGACTTCCTTTGCCGAAATTATGTTCTTAATGGACTGGATGACTCTCTTTATAATGTCTACAGTCCAATCACTACGACAAAGAAGTTATGGGTCAGTCTTGACAAGAAGTACAAGACTGAGGATGCTGGTACCAAGAAGTTCGTCGTTGGACGATTTCTGGAGTACAAAATGGTGGACAGCAAGACTGTAATCAGTCAGGTTCAAGAGTTCCAACTTATCTTGCACGAGATAGAAGCTGAAGGTATGATCCTACCTGAAACCTTTCAGGTTGCTACTATCGTGGAGAAACTCCCACCTGCGTGGAGAGATTTCAATAACTACCTTAAGCACAAGCGAAAGGAGTTGAAGTTGGAAGATCTCATTGTGAGGCTTCGTATCGAGGAGGACAACCGCAAGTCCGAGAAAAGGAGCAGTAAGAACTCCTACGAAGCAAAAGCCAATGTGATCGAAGACTCAAAGGGGATAGCGTCTACTTCCAAAGGCTTAAAGCGGAAGAAGACTTCCCAGGGGTACAAAGGCAAGGTCCAAGAAGGCAAGAACATGCGCTTCAAGGGAACTTGCTACATCTGCAACAAAGAGGGGCATAAGGCGAATGAATGTCGCAGCCGTCTCAAACAAAACAAGAATCTTGTTGATGGTCTTTTTAAGACAATGTTGCAGTGGTAGACAAAAAGTCTGTGTATCTGTACCCGAAGCTTATAAATAAAGAAAATTCTTCTGTTTATTTGCTTGAGTCTCCTATTTTGTGGCATGCTAGATTAGGGCATGTAAATTACAAGTCTTTGAAAAACTTGTCTAATCTGGGATATATTCCTAAACTCAACTTGGAAGAAATTCGCAAGTGTGAGGTTTGTGTTGAGGCCAAGTTGGCTAAAAATTCATTTCACTCAATAGATCGAAATACAGAACCTTTAGGGTTAATTCATAGCGATCTATGTGACTTGAAGTTTATGCCAACTAGAGGCGGTAAAAAGTATTTTATTACTTTTATCGATGACTGTACAAGATACTGTTATGTGTATCTTTTAAACAGTAAGGATGAGGCAATAAATATGTTTAAAAACATATAAGGCCGAAGTTGAGAATCAACTCAACAAGAAAATCAAGATTCTAAAATCCGATAGAGGCGGAGAATATGAATCAAATGATTTTAGTGAGTTATGTGCTAGTTTTGGTATAATACATCAAACTACAGCACCATACACTCCTCAGCAGAATGGAATTGCTGAA
Organism: Agave tequilana; assembly: GCA_038442645.1. Taxonomy (NCBI): domain Eukaryota; kingdom Viridiplantae; phylum Streptophyta; class Magnoliopsida; order Asparagales; family Asparagaceae; genus Agave; species Agave tequilana. The sequence goes on from JAVJIF010032282.1 coordinate 150,341, forward strand.
CGGAAGAACAGAACTTTGAAGGAGATGGTTAATTCCATGCTCGTAAGTTCTGGAGCTCCGCAGAACTTGTGGGGGGAAGCTCTATTAACTGCAAATCATATTCTAAATAGAGTACCCCACAAGAAACTTGGTCTTATACCATTCGAGTTATGGCATGGAAGGACACCTTCCTACCATTACCTCAAAATGTGGGGGTGCCTTGCAAAGGTGCTAGCACCATTACCTAAAAAGACTAAGTTGGGAGCAAAAACTATAGACTGCGTATTCATAGGCTATACCTTGAATAGTAGTGCCTATAGGTTTCTGGTTCATAAATCAGAAATACCTGATATTCATGTAAACATGATTATCGAATCTCGAGATGCTGTGTTTTTTGAAGATATCTTTCCGTACAAACGGGAAGCAGATAAGACTTCTGGGAAAAGAACACACGAGATGGCGTTCAGGGACGAAAGCCCCGAGGGACGAAATGTAAATGCGGAAATTGAACCAAGAAGAAGTCAGAGATCTAGAATCTCAAAATCTTTTGGTCCAGATTTCATAGCATACGCTATTAAGAGCGAGCCTCAAACATTTAAAGAGGCTATGTCAAACCCAGAAGCACAAATGTGGAAAGAAGCTATAAATAGCGAAATAGAATCCATACTAAGTAATCATACTTGGGAATTGGTAAACTTGCCTCCTGGAACTAAACCAATTGGGTGTAAGTGGATTTTCAAACGAAAATTAAAACCCGATGGATCTATCGATAAGTACAAGGCTAGATTAGTAGCCAAGGGTTATCGACAAATAGAAGGATTTGACTACTTCGATACTTATTCACCAGTAACAAGAATAACGTCCATTCGGATGTTATTGCAATTGCAGTATTACACAACTTAGATATCCATCAAATGGATGTCAAGACTGCATTCTTAAATGGTGAATTAAGTGAAGAGATATATATGGAGCAACCTGAAGGATTTAAAGTCAAGGGCCAAGAACACAAGGTGTGTAAATTAGTAAAATCCTTATACGGTTTAAAGCAGGCTCCAAAATAATGGCATGAGAAATTTGATAGTGTCATGATCAAAGATGGATTCACTATCAATGAATGCGATAAGTGTGTTTACACGAAAACAGTTGGAGATGCATGTATCATTGTTTGTCTTTATGTAGACGACATGTTGATACTTGGGACTAATATTGAAATTATTAAGTCCACTAAAAGAATGTTATCCAACAGTTTGATATGAAGGATCTGGGGGTTGCTGATGTAATTTTAGGAATTAAAATTACTAGAACACCAGATGGAATCAGTCTATCTCAATCTCACTACGTGGATAAGATGATAGAAAGATTCAAGGATCATGGGATAAAAGAGAATACAAATCCTTTTCTCCCACACATCCACCTTCATAAGAATATAGGAACTGGAATACGCCAGTTGGAGTATTCTCAGATTATCGGAAGTCTAATGTATTTAATGAATTGCACTAGACCCGATATTGCTTACGCTGTAAGCAAGTTAAGTAGATATACTAGCAACCCTAGTGATCTACATTGGACCGCTCTACTACGAGTACTGGGTTACGTATCACATACCAAGGAATATGCCTTGAGATATGGAAAGTATCCTCCTGTACTGGAAGGATACAGTGATGCTAATTGGATTGCAGATTCTGAGGAATCAAAATCAACTAGCGGATACGTATTTACTCTAGCAGGAGCAGCGGTATCATGGAAATCTTCTAAGCAAACATGTATTGCCCGTTCCACTATGGAATCGGAATTCATAGCCTTAGATAAGGCTGGAGAAGAAGCAGAATGGCTTCGACAATTCTTAGAAGATATACCGTTATGGCAAAAGCCAGTGCCCGCTATATGTATACACTGCGACAATCAAGCAGCTATATCTAGGGCACAAAATGTGATATACAACGGTAAGTCTAGACATATTCGTCGTAGACATAATACCGTGAAGCAGTTGCTCTCAAATGAAATTATCTCTATTGACTTTGTATCGTCAAAGGATAATTTAGCGGATCCGCTTACTAAAGGTTTAAGTGGAGAGCGTATAAACTGCGCATCGAGGGGAATGGGTCTAAAAGCCTAACCTTACCGAGTCAGCTTAATGGAACCTCACTTAGCGACTGGAGATCCCACGGACTAAGTTCAAGAGGAAAAACTAGTTATGATTAACTCAGCAAGTAAGCACTTGGGAGCTTGACTCCAATCCATTCCTAAGGTGCACATAAGTGCTTTTCTACAAGTGGGTTAAGGATAAGCTTAACGCTTTTAATGATGTCTATATCTTGTTACTAAACAAGTGGAGTAGAGTAGACTACTCTTAATAGGTCCATCACCTATGTGAGTATAGAGTTGGGTCGGCTCTTTGGGAATCTCTATGGAGGCTGTTATTCCCTAAAGATACTCTCTGAAACCAAGAATGTCCAGGGCCAAAACGGACACAACAGAGAACCAAAGTTGATTTGGAAAGTTACTGTGTGAAGCTTGTTGACTTGACTTACACTAACGGCTAACAGTTCAAGACCTAGTTCACTGATTAGCCAGTAAGTCCGATAAAGCTTTCACTATGGAAGGTTCAAGACCTAGTTCACCTATCCTTATGCAGTTTCTTTTCTCAAGTACCTTACACAATAGAGTCAGTCTCTTGTGTGTCATTCCTTGAATCTCTCATTCATTGTGGGGGATTGTGGAATTGAAGAATATAAAGGTGAATCTTCGAGTTGAATTATGGCAAGATCCGTTGATGGAATCAACCGGATGATGGTTGGAGTGTGTTCTCCTTCCATTTGTGATGAACGTGGTATATTCACATGTTCAATTCCGACTTCGAATGAATGAGATATTCAAGTCCAAAGTTTGCCTAATTCAAAGCCAAAACGGGACTAAAGGTGGCTTAAAGCATTTAGTCCCACATTGGCCGTGGGATGGAAGTTTGTGGTGTATATATAGAGAAAATTGAGAACAAAGGGCGTGCCCTTTGGGTACTTGGAGTTTTCGCGCGCGAAAAGGAGGGAACTATGCACGTACATACGTGCGTGCGTGCGCGCGCGCCGCCGCTGGCGCCGGTGCCGGAGCCGGGCGCGGGCTCGGGTCCGGGTCCGGGTCTGAGTCTGAGTTCCCTACCTGGCCTGATTCTTTTTGAATCAGGTTCCAAGGACCCGCTCTTATTGCGAACCTGTTGGACTGCCAAAGGTTGCGCACCTGTTGGACAACCAAAGGTTGCGAAACAGTCCGCTCCGCGTCAACGGTTGCGACTGTTGGGCTGCCAACAGACACGTCTGCTGGCCAAAGGTTGCAACCTTTGGTTTGGGTTCAAACCTGTTGGCCCTCTCCTGGAAAGCTATATATAGCCCTCCATATTCTCAATTGAAACATACAATCTACAACACCAACAACAACAACTTCTCTTCTCTCTCTCTGAGTTCTGAACTTCAATTTTCTTAGAACTGGGAAGTAGAGTTCTGAAGTGACTTCCAAATAGGGAAGTGGGAAATCCGTAACTCGGTTTCCGAAGCGACTTCCAACGGAGATTCTGCAAAAGTCATTCTGAAAGAAGGCTTAGAAAATTCAACATATTCTTTTATAGAATTGTTGTCTGAATCTAAGACTTCTGAAGAAGAATATTCTTCAACCTTCCATCGTCCTCAACAGTGGGTGCTCCTCCAGAAGAGTAAAGGCAAATATTCGTTTGAAATTTGTCCTTGTACCGCTGCTTCAACGATCCTGTGAAGGTACTGGTTGACTACGGTTCGACCGTACGGTGATTTGGTAGTGCTATCCAAATACCGTGAAAGAGTGTTGTATCTTGGGAGACCAGCGTCCATTATCCCGTTAGCACCGGTGCGGGGGACGTAATTGTCTTAAGGAGATTCGCTATAAGTGTACCTCACTCTAAATACTGTATAAGTGGATTAAGTCCTTTATACAGGGGATATACTTTACAGTATATCGAGACTGACTTAGATTCAGTCTAATTGGTGCTTTAACCAAGGAAGGAAATTGAAAGGTGGTTCTTAAATTAAGGAACGTTCTATTGAACGGAAAACCTCCCACCTGATATTTGCCGACCTGGCCAATTAGATTGTTGATATCTCAGTGATCTTGATTAGTTGTCAGATTGATTCTTGTTAAGCAAAATACCCAACAAATATCGCTCCTCACAAGATTCGAATCGGCGTCCATTAAGGAGCAATCCCGATGACTTATCATGGGCCACGTGAGAATTGACAACATGCTAAATAGCTCAGAACCACATAGTGATTTATGGAGGTTTATTGAAACTTGCCTTTGCCTTTCATTTTATATGCAAGGTTTTCTCATCAGTCCATCAAGATCTATTTGAATGTTTTACTTAAATGCTAATTTTCATATAAACAAGAATAATTATTTGTTTGAACGTAAAAATCATAAAAAGTCGTAATTCATAAATGACTTACAACCCAATTATAACTATGGTGTTTGTTTGAACCGTAATTCGTAAAAGATTTACGCAACCCAACTACCACTCACTTGCAACCCAATTACCACTCACTTACAGTTCACACACAGTTATTTTTGTGGTCATGCAAATTTGCATTATTTTTTATGTTAATATTAATTTTTTAATATTTAACATTTTTAATATTTATTTACAATATTAAAAAATTTAAATCACCAAATAGTTAATTTTGTGGTCAACTTTTCCGCTTACAACTTACACATTACGACAGCCAAACACCATAAAACACAATACATTTTCCCACTTACAACTTTATATTACCAACCAAACATCGTAAAACTTACATTCATATAAATCATTTACAACTGTAAAAGAATTTACCAATTACTGCTTACGAATTACGGCTAATAACGACAACCAAACAAACCCTAGGAGGACGCTCCATGAAGCTCTGCAAATTTTTGCTCAGCCATCGTCATCTTGGGGTTGGCGTTCTCAACACCAGTTTCAAACTCAGAAGCATAAAAAAGCATGGCAGGAGTTTGATCGCGGAGCTCCTCAAAACTTAGCTTACCATCTTCATTTTGATATATTTCTCTGTAACCATGCACCAAAGATCCAAATAAAGATACAGTTAGTTCCTTTCTACAAAAGAAATTAGAACATTATCTACATGTAACAATTGTAATAGATGTCAATGGAACAGATACAAACAACGAGAGAAGTACGAAATTGTTCTTCAAAGATTGAGTTAATCCCATTATGTAACTAGAAGAGATCATTGTACATGAGATATAGATGTAAACTTTTACCTTAGTTCTTTCCCTTTGGAACCACATTTGAACTTTTGGGTTAATAGTGTCTTCAGGGTGCAAGAAGCTGTAACATCAGAAAAAAGTTGTAAGAAAACAAATTTTTTTCCCTTTCATTTTAACCGTAAATTTTCATAAAACAATGGAAGGTTTGATTATAAGCCTTACTCATTGAATTAAGTCTTGTCGACGTCTGCATTCACAAATAGACCGTTCCACCGACCAGACTTGTCGCGTTCCTTGTCGCTCCAATCTGTATCATGATCATTTCCAAATAGCCAATTTCATCAAGGAATTAGATGAAGCAAATGTATATATCAAGTGGTCTAATTACTAGAAAATGTTGCATTTTGCAAATAGAATTAATATGACACACAAAGAAAATAAAGTTTTTCAGGGATGAAATTTCTGTCTTTTGCCTGCCACCACAAACGGAGGCAAAAATTGCTACACAAAGTAACATGAATCATGAACCAAGGAACCAATGACACACAACACACACCATATTGGAACACATGAAACTATAGCTGCTTGCAATCAGCTATTCACTTGTTTTGTATTTGAGAATTGAGATAATCACCAAAACTATAGTCATGTATGTTACATAGCTAAATATCCAGCAAACTCAAAGTACAAGGGACACAAGGTTCAGGAAACTTGTTACGGGTCGAAATGTTTTACGGTTACGAAAGTATAGAGAGAAGTGGGGAAACCAGGACTAATGTTTATTGAACTGGCTTCACAGATCAGAGAACTGTAAATGCCCATCCAAACAGGAGTGCTACTAGGAGAATGAGATGAGAAAGTTACAATATTGAAATTGTGATGTTTTGATTTTCCACTGTTCTTGGATTCGGCTGCAGGACGTGTTGAATCTCCGCGGATCACATCCCAGAAAGACTTTGCCCTTATAAAGGTTGCTTCAGTTTCCAGTTCTAATATTGCAGAGGATTGTATTGGAGATTCCATGGACATCATCTCTTTACACCGGTCCTTTAGATCCTATAAAGAATTTTAAAACAACAAAAAATGAAGAGAAGTTAGCCTGCTTGATTCTAATGCCCAGCATCAAAAGAAGCCTCCTCCTGCCATGAGTCATGTTTTTCCTCTCTTTTCGCTTTCTTTCTTCCTTCCTTCCTTTTTTTTTTCCTTTTAACTAATCACAAGTGGAAGAAAAAGAAAAAACATACCTCAAAAGTCTCCCTTGGTGAAGGAAATCACAAATTAAGATGCCCGCCAACCACGGAACAAAAACTCTTCTAGGGAAACAGAGGTAATAAGCGTTCCTGTTGCCAAAAAACGTGCACTAAGCCAGTAAGTCATAGTATTTGAAATGCTATGCCCGGTCATGAGCATAAATATAAATGTTTAAAGGGAAGGAATAATTTTCTAGATAAAATTTTGATGACTGTAGGTATGCAAAGAACAAAAGATAGGCATTGGCACTGATTAAATACTTACGGAGTGCATGAAGAAACTAGACCAACATTTACTTAAGATGCCTAGATTTTCCAAGGCTGCCATTACAGCAATGGACGCTAAGGAACTTTGCCTAATCAATTAGATAATAACTTGGGAGCAGAAATGCAAGCTCAACAGCTCTAGATATTGTACACAAATGAAGTGCCTACGTAGTGGTTGGGAGAAATATTACCATAAGTTGACATTGCAAGTGAAGGAATAATGTAATAATACAAGTAACTGAAAGTACCAAAAAACCCAATTTAATTTGGTTAGAAGAGATCAAGATATGTCCTGTGTAGCAGCCTAGCGTAGTTAAACACTCATAAACATCAGAGCAATCAAACGTGGGAGGGCTATGAAGGCAGCACACCAAATCAAATGTGGAAGCCAGAGTAGAATTGAGTTTACAATGGATGCACAATTGATATGGTTCTTTCTACATGCTTCAGGCACTCTTGTCCACAACTTCAATAAATTAAAGCAACAGCCAGACCCCCTAGCATGGTTGAAAGGTATTAGCTTCTTATGATAGATCAACTGATATTGAAACTTTCATAAAGATAAATGGAAAACTAACCAGCCAAGTAGAAAGGTCATATGGGCCTTTTAAAAAAAAAAATCAAAAAAATCTGAGTATTGATGAGAGTTTTACATTCAACATAGAGTAAGTGCCAGGTGTACCTCAATGATAATAAAATAATTTAGTGGTGAGATAAAATATGTTATTATTTAATATTTATGCTCAGAAACATATCAGTAGCACAGAGTCAATTGACCTCACTTCCTGCAAATTAAGTTGATGGATGGCCTTCTCAGCTAATATACCACAAGTTAATTCCTGGCCATTGTTACTGGTCAATTCCACCTTATCTTCTGCCTCGTCAGAGATGATATCAAGTCTACTTTGCAAACTTGATATGATATCTCCCTAACAGAAGACATCAGACAATATTTTCCAAAGAAAAAAAAAACAGCAAGGAGAAGGATGAATGTTTTGATGCAACTAAACAAGTATTCCAGAGGTTCTGAAGGGCAATAATAAAGAAACATTAGATGACTATGCACAAGATATGCAGAAAACACAAAGTAAAATGTATGGGCCTCTGTATCTCACACATCAAAAATCTAAAATCGCAACGGAGACTATTGGAGTAACTACTAATAAAAGTTTGCAACATGCAGTGATGCCTACGCAGAAGTAAATAAGCTCATAATAAAGAGTTCAAATGGCATATAGTTCATAAGATTATGCAGATATTGATGCCTAAAAATAGTGGATAAGCATAATCTTTCATCGGTGCCCTTCTATTTAAATGTAGCACAATAATAAACAAGAGGAACTAAACATTGAATGACATGAGTTCACGGCAGGCAATAAAAAATTTAACTGAAAGCATGAATCAAAACACACAGGATTTATCTCACATCATAATCAGATACATAAAAGAACAATTGTGAAACATGATATAGCCATGTCTTTTCTGTTTTCTCTTGTTTTAGCTCCACCATTAGCATGATACTTTTTACTGGGACTAGCATAAGAAAATGGGTACAGTCGATAAAGGTTTTCTACATAAAAGGCAATTCCACAGTATCAAGACCAAGTAGGATAAAGACAAGGGTTTGAAGTATTATGGCCAGAAAGATTCAATATCCTCCCAGTAACATAGCCAGTTAGCCATTAGATCTAAGCATCTAACCCGCCCTGCTTGTCAGGATTCAGCTTTATTATCTCCGCCAGACCTATCAATTCCTCAATTGATCTTCTCAAGTAACCCATTTGGGTAAATATGTCTAGATGTAAAGAACCTAGCAGAATGTGGAACTGCTGAATGGTTATGTGTCCCAGAAAGGTGACGTTAGGTATAAACATGGTTTTACCATCTGCACCACCATGTGTTTATGAAAAGAAATCTCTGTAATCTTCAAAAAAAATGTTCACATGTGAACAACTTATGCATCCTAAACACTTACTAATCATTCACTATGAAAAGTTTACACCACCTATGCTTCTGAATGAGGAAAGGTTCAGCAGTAAATTAGCATAAATATTCTATTGACAGTTGAAAACTTATCAATGGTCCAAAGTTAATGATAAAAAGGATTCTCGAATCTGAATACCTTTAAATCAGAAATAGCTTGTGAAACAGGTTCTTTTGGACCCGAGTATGCAGAAGCGCATGTAGAGCCAGTCAAGACAACTAATCCAGCAACGTCATTTGAGCTGCATGCTTTACATGCAAAAATTCCACAACATTAGCCCTTTCAACATAAATAAATAAAAAGAGCATAAACTAAATACGATCATAGGTATGATGCTTATGCTTATGAAACTTATGAAAGAATCTGTCCTATACCAGTTAAAATCCTGACTCATCTTCCGCAGATGAATCTTTCATAAAAGGCGAAAGTAATTCAACTTTATGTATGCCCTCTGAACTTATATGTTGATCTTCAGTCACCTGCATGATATATGTAAATATGAAATTAATAAGTGCTAGAAATAAAAGAAAAACTATACTTCTTCATTGCACAAATCATTTACTGGTTAAATTTCTCAATACATGAGTACATATCAAACAGTCAGATAAACCAAGCATCATGTGTGGTCAAAGATAGATCCAATAATAACAGTTGCATTGCCCTAGAGCATTCATTAGAGAAAATTAAGAAGTAAAATTCCACTTTATGGCTTTGGACTGTATAGTTTCCTTATGATTTAATTCTGAGCAGTTCGTAAATTAGATTCCACCTGCCTCTAACTTATCCAACCTAATGACCTGTTAACACAAACTAAACAAGAGCAGAAGTATATTCACACTAGTTTGACTGTAATATTCCAGAAGATTTTCTGTAAATTCAAAATTCATAAATATACTCATATTTCAGCACAGTGGCAAGGCCAAGAGCCAGAGAAATTTTTTTTTTGAGAAATAGCAGATATGGCATCTGCACGGTTTGCCAAAAAAACATAGACAAACTGCTAAATTTAACTTCAGTTAGCATTGTAACAATAGGGCCCAAAAGATAATTTCTCCACATCACATCCCAGGAAACACCAAAATAAATTTAAGAGTGATCTTACCAATTTCCCATCTACTAAAGCTTTAGCATTTTGCAGCTCTTTGGCATGATGAATAATTCCACTGCAAAGAACATTCCTGAATGTACTGGCAACGGATCCTCCCACATTAAAAATGGGTAATCTGTGACAGATATATATAAAAGAATAATTAACTACCGAGTTTCTGCAATTCCAGCTAAGCTCCAAATGCATGTATATGTAGGCTTTCCATGAGAAGACCATGGGAGCACCACTAATTAAATTTGTCATTCTGTATAGGTGGATAGATCTATAGGCTAATATCTCAGATGTGAGGTACGTTCAGTTTCAACATCAGCACCACTGAATATAATTTTACAAACAAGCATTGCATTCAATGAAAGACATCACCATTAGAACAAATGCCAATTAGATTGATTATTAAATTTCATGAATCACCACATGATCTAATCTTTGGGTTGGCTACAAAACAGAAGGCTAAAGATTGGACAAAACTTCGTGCCCAACAATCAACAAACCTTTAAATGCAAATGCATCACCCATAGAAACATAGAGAAGAGAGGGAGCCAGTAGGAAAATCCACCTCATTGGTCATGCGGTTTATGGCTTTACACCTGCACGAACCAAGTAGTGTTCTTGAATATGAAGTTCTTTTTTTTTCCCCCTTACCATGACTAAAGAGTATCAGGCTATAATTATATAAAATAAGTTGTACACAAACCTAACTATAATATACAAACCGGACTCAAGGCGTTGTATATTTATCAATAACATAAATTATCTGAAATGGATTACATGAGAAAATAGTACTTCAAAAAATTAGCTCCGTCTCATGAGCGCCACAGTACAACTACAATGACAAGAGCATCACTCCGCCTATCCAAACTTGACAGTTATATCACCTCAATGGGATTGTCAGTACAAAGATCTCTTATGCCGAGGAGTTGAAGTATCAATTGCTTCGGCTACCTTCATTGCACGTTTTTATGTGGGCATGAGATCAATCTTCCTGTATTGCTTATATATGTATATTATACTATTTTCATTTAAAGCTGAAAGGGTATGGGATCCTCTTCATATTTTTTCACAGTTTTATGAAATTGACTGAATAAAGATTTCAAAAGTAATTTACCTGAGTGAAGGTTGTACACTTGTTCTCATGCCGACATTTTCTTTTAGAAAGTAAGGTCAAAGGCAGAAACATGAAATGTTTTATGGTGTTGCAATTTAATTCAGAAATAAAGAGTCTTTGCTGTGCACTAAAATGAGCTTTATACTAACAAATTGAATTTGGGTTGAAGTAAACAACTTCCTAATATTACATTGGGTTTTTTTTGTACAAGAATCCACAATTCATTATTGACTGTAACAAATAACCTGCTGGTTAAAGTACAACCACATTGATTGCAATTAATATCAAAATGGAAAGGCCTTTAGGTACAGAAGTATAGTACTCAAAGTACACGTATGAGAGAACTTAAATAATACTTTATGTAATACTCCCTCCGTTCGGAAATAGTAGTTCACTTTTGAAGGAAAAAAAAATTGTCCCAAATTATTGGTCCATTTTGAATCCCAATACTACTTTACCATTCTCAATATAAAGTACGGAATAATACCCTTACTTTTTCTCTTTATAACAAAAATACTCTTCTTCTTTTTAACTAGTTGTAAGGGTAAAAATGAAATTTCCCTAATACTCAAACTTTCAACTAGAGTTTTTAAAATTCGTGCCCAATCAAAATCCGCCCATAATAAGCGGACGGAGGGAGTATAACTGTCTATCCATATAGTACAGCAATCATATTAGACGAGGACTAGAAATGCTAAAGATCACGACAAAGTTAGTACCTTATCTCAAAATTGAACATACATCTATAGGTTTGAAGAGAAGCCAGCAGCTTGCCCATTTTGAAATCACAAGGCCACATATTGCCTGATCCCACCATGCAGTTCCGACAAGCCCACCTATCCAACATAGTGAAAATAAGTGGATTTACAGAAACGAGATATAGACATAAATCAATTTTTTTTTATAGAAATATGATTGATGATATGTGTGCTTGAGTAATAACAGTCTCCATGTTGTAAGGCATACCTAGAGCCCTATCTATATCAAATAATATAAGATCAATCAGTTTCTCAATAAGAATGTCAACGGAATCCAATGCAAACTGAAATAAACTTTCACAGGAGATCGAGCAGTGAAAGGGTGAAAACCGTGACTTACTCATTCCGAAAAGTGCACTTAATGGTTGAAGTTCGAATCAGGCAATTGTTTAAGGCGGAAAAAGAATTGAGAGATGCCACCTAGGAAAGAAATTACCACCAGTATCTTGCTTTGATCTGAGCATGGGGCAATGGCTAGCTTGTTACAAAATTTATATGAAAGCTTGAAATTAAAGTTTATTAAGTTCTTCAACTTCTTTGTTTTCTTTTTCTTTGATCGGGTCTGATTCAGCATTTATGTCATGTTTCATGCTTTAATTTTCTTCATACTCTTCCTTTACCTTTCCCCTCGTTAGTTGATATTTTCCAATTATTTTTACGGATAAAAAACTCATGACTTTCACTATATATGTTGCATCCTCAGATCAGATTTAGGTTTAGGTAAATGGTTCAATTTTCAGATATAAACTGAATTGTTTCCAAGTACTTGTGGATGTCACATTTTGTGCTCATTACTACCAATCATAAAAACAATATATTTTATCATGGGCTATGAGAAAAATCCATGGTCTCATATTTTATTTACCAAGAGCAAAACTCCAATTAGACCTCCTGATAAAGCAAATTAACAATTTAGATCAAAGTTCCAACAACTTCTGCATTGTCCCATCAGATACAACACATTAATTAATAAGATTGTGTCATCTTTGCTCATGCACCAATATCAACCACCACTTCCTCTACACAACTATGCCTCAGTTCTACATCTTTAGTTATGATCCTTCTCCGTAGACATTTCTTCGTTAATATAGCTCTAACTTCACCTCATCCCTCATGTTCTAGAAATGTCTATGTCTGCCCCTGCCCCTCTTCTTGCTAGATAAGGGTGTTCCTCCCCTCTCGAATATCCCAATCATTATGAAACAGATTGCAGAATCCATGAAGTGTTTTGTATGAAGTGATCTTTTCCTACCGCCTCAGTGGCTTGTAATCGCAATAAGGCGTGTGGCGTCACCACCTTTTCATGCAACTCCTCACTGATTCGTTTTTCTCATTAGAATGACAAAAAAAACCAAAATTTATTTAGTCAAGTGCAGCAGTAAACTGCAAGCAATTTAAGTGTCTGGCAGCCTGCAAAGTTGGCAATATTTGAATATCTTGAATGTGTACAACCCAGTCACAAGCAAAACAACCTAACCCCTCAAACTTCCATCACTAGCACCAACCTAATTTTCCATAACCTTTACCTAATTTTCCACCACCTTTCCTGTGCATTAAATGCGACCAGAGTTTAAGTTGGAAGCCTCACTCAGATAAACTGTGTCAATGGTCTTAACTCTGTCAAACAACTGGAGGTGGTTTTGAAGGCAAACAGTAAAAGGGAAGGAACTGATGTTAATAACTCTCCTATGTTTTTAGATGTACTAAAATTACCAAGCAGTACAACATCAATAAGAAAACAACAACATTGCTGACATAACTGGCTATTCAAAGGAAAAGGCAGGAGAACAGGGGTGGGGCGGGGTGGGGGTTGGGGAGTGGGGGGCAAAAGAAATAGAAGGCAATAAAAGGATTCTCGTTGTAAATATGAAAAAACAGTGTAACACAAAAAACTTCATAAGGTGCACGTTAATAATCAATGTTTCAAAAGGCCAACTGGATCGATTACTTTTTTCTAATAATCAAAATTACAATCAGCCAATCAGGAAATATAGTCAGTGAAGTAATGTAAATATCAAACCTGCTTGGGCTATAAGAGATGTGAATCAACAGCCTCTCACCACTTTCATCATTGTACCAAAGAGCTGCTTGTGCAACTCCCCTGATTGTCTGCATGAAAAGCAATTTCCTTAACAACTAATACACACTATCCACATCTACTACTGTGCTGACCATAAGAACTGCCAAAGAAAAAAGAAAACATTGTATTTTATTTTCCAAGTGAGTGAGAGGATTAACCATTATTTTTCCAGTAGACATCATTAAGTACACAATAAATGAGGAAAATGATTTAATGATAGAAGGCTAATAGCAGGCTTGCTAGTGGCTAGAGAACTGTTTAGACTAGTGATATACAAAACGGGATCATGTAGAAAAGTAACCAAGGTAAGCTCATAGCCAGTATAGTTATGCCAGTACAGTTGGTACAATGGCAGTAGAAGTCTCGAATGTGAAATTTGTTGGTCTCCAGTTCCAGTTAGCACTTGCAGTTAGATTTTCCTTTTTTTATTCCCCTCTCTTTTTCCTCTACTCATAATTATATGAGCAATCATCTGCTCATGTTCTCGGGTGTCTATTCAGCTTCGCATATTCCATCATTTACAAAACACGCAATCTAAGAGAATTATTTGGCAACCACACAAACTCCAAATGCAAAAACTATCATTTCTCGAATTACTTCAACAAGCAAACTTGTCCTTAGATAAATTGCAAAAGATGCAACCTTTGCATAAATGAAGATGGCAAGGAATTATACTTTTCTCCAACCAATCAACAAACTAAATACCTGCGTGATTATTGAAGGCGATGTAGCATTAAACGAAGATTTCGCTGATCACAAATAAACCCCAACCACATTCATACCACCCATCAACATTCTCGAAACCTAAAAAAATAAAAAAAAAACCAATCCAAAAGACTTCAATTTTAATTTATACCACTCCAAATCCATCAACAAAACCTGCAAAAATTCCAACTGAGCCCCTCTTACCTGTCGAGCGTGCTCGGCTACCCAATCCCTATCGATGGAGATCGAAGGCGGCGGCGGCTCGTTCGAAGACTTCCAGCCCTTCGATCCCTTCTTCTTCTCTTCTCTGCCCGTGGATTCGGACTTCAGAGAGCAAGCGGGGAAGCCGCTGTCAGTGAGAGGAGTTGGGATCAGATCGTAGACGAAGCCTCGGTCTGATTTAGGGTTTATCTTCCCAATTATAATGCCCACCAGTCGAGCAAGTAATTGAGAAAAGAAATATAGGGGGAGAGAGATTAAAATTGAGATTTTTGAGAGAAAGAGAGAGTACTTGAGATGGCACTGAGGCTTGAAAAAGGCGATTCTCTAGGGATTTGAGCTGAGACTCTTCGCCCACGACTGATTTCACCATTGCTGATCTCGGAGAGAGACTAGAGATCGGCTCTCGAGAGCTCGAAGACGGCGTTATTTTCGTCAGGGTGTTAACGGGTCGTGTTTGGACTGGAGTGGGTCTGAGTTTGACCGTTAAGATGACTTTTGGAGAGCTTTGGGCTGAAATGGCTAAAGTCTTGGGCCACACCAGAGGACATTTTTGGACACATATTCTGAAGAAGAAAAAAAAAAGAGTTCCGAATTCTTGGGCCCAATTGAGGGAGCGGATATTGCCCACCCCAAAAAATGAGAAAGACACTCAAAAACATTTACTAGAATACCGGGAGAGGGGAAGAAGAGAAAGAAGGAGCGGGGTAGTGGTGGAAGGCAGTGGAGGAAGAAAGGAGAGAGGAGAGAAGGAGAGAGAGGGGGAGGGCAGTGGAGGAAGAAGGGGCAGGAGAAGAGGCAGAAGGAGGAGGGTGAGGGGAGAGAGAAAGGACAGCAGCGACGATAGAGAGCTCTTCTTCTAGTAGATGAAAACGTGGGGACAGATGGACAGATCACCAAAACATAAAAAGAGGGGAAAAAACGAAAAAAAAAATATTTATGGATATCATTTTTTTAATATAATATTTGGCATCCTTGCGGTGGGGATAACAAAACAGGGGGTGCAAGCAAAGCCATGAAGGAAGGAATTGAGTCCCAGCAGCCGACAAAGATTCCTAAAAGCGCACATGGTCAGGCCAACACAATAATGAGGTACACGCAAGCGCAACGCCTCCTTCATCCTCAAGTCATCGTGTCGGTGAGATTCTCTCTCCTCTCGTCTCTCCGAGGGAGATCCTCTACTTGCATTGCATTGTTTAATATGCTAACCTAACAAAAACAAAAAAAAAAGACAGATGATTTAATACTCCTTTATTATACCACCTCACATATTTTGTGTAGGGGGGAGTGGGTGGTGTCATGGAACCCTACTTCTCCTTCAGAGGCTGTTTTAACAATGTGACCCATGATGGTAGTTTTTCAGTTCCTTTTCACCGATTTTATAAATAAAAATCTCTTGGTTTTTTTATTTTTGCAGACAAACAGGATTTGCTTGTGGGCTGAAAAACTGACAGTGGGACTCTCTTTATCCACTTATCTACCCAACTTTGTGCAATACAAATGGGCCCTCAAGAGATGACCTTCAGGAGAGAGAAACGGTCAGTATAGATAACCCTCAAGCCCTCCGACTCTATTAGTTGCTCATGCTGTGGCAAAGGCCCCTCCTCGTCATATCATAGTTATCCGGGTCTTTTCAATTCAGTCATCTACCAGTTAAGATTACGAATCTCACTGACTCTTTTTTTCTTGATACATTGGTTGTAGCAGAACTTGAACATAGACTCTCTGCAACTCACTCTCACACATTTACCAGTGAACCAAGTCTCATCGGCATACATCAACTCTTACAGTTTTTTTTATGTGAAATATAGGTTGTAGCGTAGTGCAAGTAGGATTTGCACCGCAAATCTCTCGTCTGCTGTTAAAAAAATTACTATTGTGCTACAGTGACACTTACATGATCCACTTTGTAATTCCCAAAAAGTTGTTAAACTTGGACGATCAATCTTCCAACTTACGTCCTCCGGTGCAAATATTATGGCGTCCACAAGGTGGATAATTCTAATATTCTTTCAGTAGATGCATTCAATCACAAAATACATAGAAACCAGGCTGATATTTTGATAACATCAGTCATCTCACAAAGTTACCGATCCACTCTCAAAGAAGTCTGGAAAAAAATTCTGAAATTACCAAAAGATGTTAGATTGTCATTGACCCTACAAGCACACCAGCAATGCAGCGTGTACGAGACCACTATTCTTGTAGTTTTGGATAAAGTCTCGGGAGTCAGTTCTCTTTAAAAAAAATATAAATAAATAAATAAAAAAAGAAGGGGGTTAGATTTATTGATGGGAGTGGTTGTTGTATATAAAAATAAAAATAAACATATTCATTATTGTTTAGATAAGACTGGACGAAGGGGAAGACTATTGATTGGTCTTTTGCAATAATAAATGCGGGTCTAAAGATCTTGAGATAACCTGCATTGTACTGCAATTAGCCTGTCCCCAACGGTTAGGGACGGCTAACGGGACGAATCGGGTTGATTCGTCCCGTCAGCTAACGAATCCGTTACCCGTCTCGTAACGAATCTAACGACACGAATCAATTAATCGGGGTCTGCCCGATTCGTTACCCGGATTCGCCGAGACGGGTTGGCCCCGTTTCAGATTTTATCATTATTTATTTTTAAAATTTCAAATTTACCACAATTGGGAATATTTTGCGCTGTTGAGGGCTAATAAAAAATATAAAAATAAAATAGGGGTCTAAAACTAATTTTCTCGTCTCACAAATATAATAATATAGGACTTTAAAAAATAAATAAATAAAGAGGAGGGGTCGGGGAAAATTTTCCCCGACCCGATTCTTCCCGTGATTCGTCACGAGACGAATCGAATTTGTCCCGTTTACACGGGACGGGTCAACCCGTTTTGACCCGCCCCTAAACGGGGCGGGTGCGGGTTGACCCGTAATCCGCCCTGTGCGACGCAAACGGGTCGCACAGGGCGGGGCGGGGCGGGTCGACCCGCCCCATTGGCCATCCCTACCAACGGTTGTCCAGCCGGTTGGCCTAGAGCAGTCGTACGATGTTCTTCAGGGTCATCAGTTTGAATATCATATTTTTTTCTCTCCTGTCGTGCCCTCTTTCGGGCTCTGAGTTTATTCTCTAGATATCGCCGGTGAATCTCGTCGGCGGCTGAGTTAATTAGCGAAAAAAAAATAGTATTCTTCGATCATAATCATGTATAAAATAATATTCTTCTAAATAGGTCACGTATCCGTATTCGATACATATCTTGCATGATTATCATTGGATAATCGTTGAATTATTGTTGGATAGTTCTATATTAATTCAACATGTATTTAATTTAAAAGAATAATATAAAATATGAACAAGATGTTTTATGAATTTTTCCATCAATGATTTTAACCTCAAAACCCACAAGTTCTATGCAGTTTTCACCATTTAAGTTATCTCAAACATGTCTCAACACATTTTTCTCTACCATCAATCAATGAAATGTCATAATTATGCATATATAAATACATAAATAATATTACTGAGTTACTGTATTCAGGACGTATTCATGTTCGTGTTTTTTTTTTCAATTTCTGTGTTCACGTGTTTGTATCATATCGCATACGATACTCGTACCACTATCCATGCAACAATAGTAGATAGTCTAAATATATATCACAACTGAATACTATTTTATACATGGTTATGATTCCTTTTAAGTGTAAAATAAAACTAAATTATTATAAATACTACGAACTTTCAAGCTTTTTCAGGAAACTATCATAAATCTTATTTGTTAGGATTAAAAACTACGATATTTTCAAGCAACTACCTTTCGTCAGTCAACCGTTAATTTTTTTGCCAAGTAGTTCCCACGTGATCATTTACGCCCAATTAATGACAAAAATTCCCTCACTATCATCATCTCTTAAAATTCC
Source organism: Agave tequilana (assembly GCA_038442645.1). Taxonomy (NCBI): domain Eukaryota; kingdom Viridiplantae; phylum Streptophyta; class Magnoliopsida; order Asparagales; family Asparagaceae; genus Agave; species Agave tequilana. Next base: position 168,925 of record JAVJIF010032282.1, read on the forward strand.
TGAGCCCAAATAATTTTACTCCAAAAAAAAAAAAAAACACCTCTTGAAAGCCCTAGCTTGCTCAACCCAACACCCAAGCAGCTTCGATGACCACTTCGACCTTCAAAGCAGCGGATCACTAACCACAGCGGCCGATCAACACCCACGGCGGCGATTCCGGCGATTTCAAACAACTTCAGAGAGGTTCGGTCCCCCGCAGGTGGGAGCTCGGTTGGCCCGGGCTTGTTAGAGCACAGCTCAGCCCTGAAGTCCCGAGTTCGAATCACATCGCCCGCAAACATTAATTACTTCTTTCTATCTCACCGTTTCTGATCGCAGTGCGCGGTTGGTTTACTGAAACTTCGTAGAGGTTTGAAAGGCCATTTTTTCGTCCAACCTTGAGGGCAATCTAGATAGCAATAGATTATCTTAAAAACTAATAAGTGATTAAGATAATCAGTTTGATCGTCCATAGGGATGGCTAATGGGGCGGGTCGACCCGCTTCGACCCGACCCGCTCTGCCCTGTGCGACCCGTTTGAGTCGCACAAGGCTGATTGTGGGTAGGGGTGCCATCGGATCGGATACGGATCGGATATTACCTTTGCCATATTCATATTCGCACCCAACCTTCGGATACAGATACGGATACGGATATTGGCGGATGTGGAAAAATGATATCCGTATCCGCCAAAATCGGATATCAGATATAAATCGGATATTAGCGGATCGGATACGGATACTAATCGGATATGTAAAAAATGGATATGGTTAAAGATAAATTAAACAGAAATACTTATATTACTTTTATCTCATCTACTACAATATTAAATGTGATACATACTATGATATTATTGTGTACATATCAATACATTCATCATATTCATTGTCATTCAACTTCTATAACAATAAATTACACGTCCTCCGGTGCTAAATGCCGATTCGGATGCCATGGTTGATGTCGAAATACTCAAAATATCTTATGGTACTCTTGCAAGAATTGAATACTTTCCACTATTACTTTTTCACCAACTCAAAATATCAAAATTTAATGTCTTATTCCATTGAAGAATAGTCTCCTCCATACCGATATCATTATGAAGCACGCAACATTCGGATATCGGATCGGATATGTAACACTTGCCTTAATTAAGCATCCTTTTTCTTAAATATTCATACCCTAAAGAGTAATGGGAAATGGTATGCATGCTAGATACCCTATTTAATTCATGCTTATTAAGTGTGTATGTATATAAAATGAATACATAGGTATGTATTCACCTATGTATGTAGATATAAAAAATACCCCACATGTGTTTGACTTACCACCATCTCTCTCACCATACATGTACCTCATGGAGAGGGGGGAGGCATGGAGCTTGTCATAGGGCATGGTGTAGGGTAGAGTGATGGGTTGTATAGGGGACACTTGGCACATTCTTGTGGGAAGTTAGAGGCTATAAATAGGGGAGGGGTGAAGAGACTTACCTCATTTGATCAAACTCCCTCTCTCTTCACAAACTCTCTCCCTCTCTTCCCTTTTCTGCAGCAGCAGCAGCAAAAAAGCAACAGCAGCAGCAACAAAAGGCGGCAGCAGCAGCAGCAAAAGGCAGCAGCAAAAGCAGCAACCAAACAGCCCTATTTGTTCCATTTCCCTTTCTTAAAAATACTCCTTTACCACCTCAATTCCCCACTTGATTTCTTCAGTCCACATGCAAGAAAAGTTCCGTATTCCTCCAAGAAACCGTTAGAACGAGTCAAGGGGAGTGTCATTGGTCGAACGGTAAGAAAACACTCCTAGGACTATACCTCTTGTATCATTTTCGTTAATTACGAACTAATATTGGCGTTATGACTTGTAGACTCCGTTGTAGCGGGATATCAACTTGAGGAAGAGCATACCACTTCAAAGGGTGAGTAGAACATGTGAATCCTAATGACATGATAAGTAGAATAAAGTAGGAAATGAAATAAAACATAAGAGATAAACAGGGTACTTGACACTATGTATATTTTTGGGGTCATGCATATTTTGTGATATCAAGAAAGGTTAGCTACCTCATAAAGACTCATGTATGTACAATTCCACAAGTAGTTACTCATTCTTGTTAATGAATCCATGATATTGTTATATGTTAAAATAAAGACTATAAAGCTCGCATGTTGTTGCCACCTTATATGTCTTTGCATATTGATATTATATGATGATATGATTGTTGTACTCGGGAGGAAGGGACCGGGTTGAACAGGAGGTGTAGAAGGGGAAATAATACGATAATGTATTGGAGGAAGGGACCGGGTTGAACCGGAGGTGGTTGAAGGGGGAAATTTATTGTGTGAAATGATTATGGGAGGAAGGGACCGGGTTGAACCGGAGGAGGCCGAAGGGGGAGCCCAGTGTGTGTTTAATAAGTATATGGATGTTGCTAAGATAGAAATCCTATGATATACTCATACATAAAATCCTAAATATTTAATCTGGAACAATTCCTTATACAGGCAAAATTTGGTATAATCAGTCGACTAAGTCCCTGGTATAAGTCGACTATAGGTATGATTTTTGGGCAGACAAACTGCTGGAAAAGAGAGTTAGTCGACTACAGACAGGCTGTAGTCGACTAACCCCCGATACAGAGAGCAAACAGAGAGTTAACAACCTGTTTTGGACATAATTAGTCGACTACAGTCGACTAATAAATTGTGTAGTCGACACACCAGGAAGGGTAGTCGACTATAGGTGACATACAGAGAGTAACACAACTTCTGACCCATAACTAGTCGACTATAGGGGACCTTCAAGTCGACTAGTACTTGAGTAGTCGACTATATCAGGAACGGTAGTCGACTACATAAGTCACTGGCAGCCAACAGAGAAGCAGATACGTGTGGAGTGAAATCAGTCGACTATAGTTTTAGAGTTAGTCGACTTATAGGTAGTCTTAGTCGACTATAGGGTGGCCTAGTCGACTAGGAAAGCCTTGCTAATGTGTTCTGATTGGGTTCTTGGCTAATAACAAAATTTTATAAAAATAGTATAATGACACACTTGTCAACCGGATAATTCAGCCATGTAGACCTACTTGATAGGCATGCTTAAATATTATTTTACTCACTGAGCTGTCAAGCTCACTCTATTCTAATTCCACCTTCAGGTTTGGACAAGGGCAAGGGACCCGTTTAAGGGCAAATGTGCGGGACAAACGCCACCGGAGCCATTGCATTAAAAGTTACCTTTATATGTATATGATTTTGTATAAACATGCGCACTTTTAGTTGGATGTTGTCTTTGACTTGTAAATCTTAAATGACCTGGTGTTAGACTCTAACCTTGTAATATATATACTTTGTTATGATAATTGTTGACTGCGTTTCTTACGGACTATCGAACCATATGTGTTGGCATGATAAGTCATGATTAGATCATACATGTTATCTTAGTGGAATTTCTGATGTATAGTGTAGAGTTTTCTGATGTTAATAATGGAAGTATTATACCTTGATGGGTCCCACGCTTGGATTGTACGAGATAATTGTGGTTGAATGAAAAATTTTAACTGGGACCGTTACAGGATACGAATAAGATATTACGTTTACCATATCCGTATCCGCACCTACCTTTCGGATACGGATACAGATACGAATATTGACGGATGTGAAAAAATGATATCCGTATCCGGATTGGAGGTGGATTCGGATGCGGATATCCGCGGATAATCCGTATCCGGTGGCACCCCTAATTGTGGGTCAACCCGGACCTGCCCTGTTTAGAGGTGGGTCAACCCGAATTGACCCGCCCCGTTTAAATGAGACGGGTCAGATTCGTCCCGGGACGAATCGCGCCGGCCCCTCCTCTTTCTTTTTTTTCCCTTTTAAAGTCCTATATTATTATATATATGAGACATGAAAATTAGTTTCAGACTCCTATTTAATTTTTTAATTTTTTTTAGCCCTCAACAGCTAAAAAAATTGTCTATTGTAGTAAATTTGAAATTTTTAAAATAAAATAATAATAAAATCCGAGACGGGTTGGACCCGTCTCGGTGAATCCGGGTAACGAATGGGGTCAGAGACCCGATTTGCTACCCCGATTACTTGATTCGTCTCGTTTAGATTCGTTACTCAACCCGTCTCGTAACTGATTCGTTCGCTAACGAGACGAACCAACTTGATTCGTCCCGTTAGCCATCCCTCGTTCGTCCATTAATCTTAAGACAGCTCTAGTTGATTTTGACTCCTCCTGTTCCAAGAAGACATGGACAAGGCCTGACATGAGAAAGTGAAACTTGCATGAATCACATGCACGCAAACAAGGTTGGATTATTCAGTTGCAGTACCACTTGATAATTTGCTCTTAATTTCTTGCTGGTGGGATGGATAAGATCCAGAGTCACATCAGGACCGGATTGGGATTGGATTGGATTAGATGCATGATGTGGCAAAAGACAGGCTTACATGGCCCACAAAAATTATATAGAAAGGGAACTTTGCATAGTTTTGAGATGCAATTGGATAAGATAATTAATTATGAGAGAGATTCATGTCCAGGTCAAGAAATTAAATTATAGAATGTGCCACCATTTGCCCCATTTTTTGTAACTTTGATGTCTTATATGTCTTTGCCAGCTGTACCTTCCTTGAAAGTTAGCTAAAATATCTACTTTAAAACTTGGTGATCTTTTTTCGCGATTCAACTGGCGACTACTAGACATGAACAGTGATTACGATGATTAAAATTAAATATATTATAAATATATCGTTGACGAGTCTCGAAATGGTGACCGCCCGGTGGGTGAGCGCGGGTCTTAACGAACCCAATACCACCACTCAAGTCACATTCGCTGAACAATCTGAATTTGATTGCTGGCCACAAAATTCATTTTGATCATTTACGAAATGACCTCATTAAGTAAATTTAAAGGATCAATTAAGATATCTCAGGATTTTTGAAGTGAATTTTTTTTAAAATTTTTTTAGATGATTGCTCAACTTAGAAGAAGAAAAGAATGTAAAAGTTTAAATGAATTTCAGCGAATACTATGTGAATCCTATGTAATATGTCACATAAAACTACTTCAAAATTTATATTCAAGAAGAAATGAGTATAGAAATATATACAAAGCAGAGAAGAAGAAAAAAATCTTTGAATATATTTTGATTAAAACTAATTTTTATTGTTATTGGAGACTCTAATACCTAACGTTAAGATATTTCTATCTTTGCAAGAGTTCTCTGCATAGCAAACAGTTACTCTTTCTTTAGACTTTGGGGCTGTTTGTTTCACGTAAAAGGTCATAAAAATCTGTAATTTGTAAATGACTTACAGCTCATTACATCTACGGTGTTTATTTGGACAGAAATTAGTAAAAGACTTACGCAACCCAGCTATCACTCACTTACAATCCACTTATAGTTAATTTTGTGGTCATGCAAATTTGTATTATTATTTATATTAATATTAATTTTTTTTTGATATTTAGTATTTTTAGTATTTATTTGTAATATTTAAAATTTTTAAATCGCCAAACAGTTAATTTTGTAGCCAACTTTTTCGCTTACGACTTACACGTTACGATAACCAAATACCGTAAAACACAATACATTTTCCCACTTACAATTTTATATTACCAACCAAACACCGTAAAACACAATACATTTTCCCATTTACAATTTTATATTACCTACTAAACACTGTAAAACTTACATGCATGAAACTTATTGACAACTGTAAAAGAGTTTTTCATTACGAATTATGGTCAATTATGATAACCAAACAGACCATTTATAAAATAAACTTTAAGGGCTTCAGCTTCCTCGGAAACAAATAAAAAACAATTGAGATAACTAAACTGACTTTTACGCAAGATACAAAGTATTTCTAATATTCTCCTGTTGAAAATCTTTGTTATATCTATTCATAGATTGATCTAAATAATTGTTTCACTATTTAGTTAGATTAATATATATTTGTATATGTTGGTTAATTGATAAGTCGTGTGTGCGCATGTGCACGCGCACGCGGAAAAAAAAACTGGCATAGGAGAAAATTTTCTCTTATGTCGCAATCAAAATTTGTCTTTTTCATCAAAATTTCAAGATCTAAATCATTTAAACTAATTCTCATATCATGAAACGTGTATAAATGAAAATTCACGAGTTTTAAACATCTCTCATGCATCAAATGTCATAAAATTATTGATTTTTATATAATAGAACAAATGCGAGCACGAGAACCATGCAAATGAGCCCTTGCTCATCGACTGATGGAGATTTGATCCTTTGGTATAACTCAAATGGGGCCTTGTTTTCTCTAATGAAAATGAAAATTTTCCAAAGGCAATGGTTGACTTGATGAATTATTTAATTATAAGGATGGGCAAATATGATGGAGAAAAAAAAAACATATGATATATTACCATAATTTAAATTAGTTTGCAATTAGACCTAAGGGACCTAAAAATGTTGACCTTGCTCTTGAGCTTATTTTCCTAAGGTCTTGGCCATTGACATCTCCAAAGGCCGATAATAAATTACAAATCTCATAATTTTATAATTTTATTTTACACCAAAAAGTTAACAAAAATATATTGGAATTTCTCAGTTTTGTTTATTTCAAAATGTTCATGCTATATTTAATTAGTAGACATGTATAAAAAGAATATGAAATTAAGAAAATATTTCAACTTATTTTTGATATAACTTTTAAGAAAATCTTGATGTAATACAAAAACTCTCCAAGCCGGTAAATTAAGAAAATAATTTTGAAAAATAAATTATTTTCGTCCCCCTCGTCATAGGTCTTGAAGTATAAATAATTCATTTATTTTCCTCGAACAAATATAAATAATTCATTTATTCTGTACTATTGGTCCCTATTCGATCTCCAAGTACAATTCCTTGTCGAGTTGACTTACAAACAGCTCTCAACGCGGGAGTTAAATTATTATAGATATTTTATCTGACAACAGTCATGTTGAAATTCAGGTGATTTGGGTCTTTCGCATGACGATGGTCGTCTATCACAGCTGACAGACAGCTTAATAATGAGAAGAAAAAATAAAAACATGTTTTGCATGTCCCATGCAACACGCGTCTCTCTCTCTCGATCCGTCCATCAGCTGCGATGGACGGCTCACAACGCATGAAAAAGCTATCCCGTTCTCAGTGGTAAATTTTTTCGTAGTGGACAAAATCTCTGGATTTTAAATATACCTAAAAAAAAAAAATACAATAATAACACGAATATTTTTAAGCTATCCGAAAAATCAAATAGATATTTAACAAGGGAACTAACTCTCTCAAATTGAAACAGAACAAAATAAAGCAAACGGAAACTTCTAGAAGCCAGACAACCTTTACCCACAACCAAGGAGTACTGTCATTAACTCCTAATTATCTTTGATAAGCTTGACTTACAGAATTAATTAACATTAACAAAGGAGCGTTTTCCCATTCGGAGACGTTACGTGATTAATTAGTGACCTGGCTAATCATAGAGATGCAAGTGTGCTAGATCCACCGGCCACTCCACTAATTAGGGCTTAAACCTCTGTGCTTATCAACTTAATTTGAGGTCTCCCAAGTCCTAATTAAAAAAGCCCTGGATTTCCTGCTTCTAACTTACTTATTTCAGGGCACGTGGTTTTCCTACTTCCTCGAAACCGGACTTGCACCGAACTCTAGCTCAACCGTATTCGGTAATACTCGGGGACTTTGATTTTTCTTTTGAGAGAATCTTTTTCTATAAATTAATAGAAGCGTCAAATAATAATAATAATAATTAAGAAAGTGATTGATTTGGATTATTTTGACTTAAATGATCACTTTGCTCCACTCTTACGTTTCTCCTCTTCAAGTCTCCGCGTGATTTGGGGGGAAAAAATATTGCCATTCTCATTGACTCTCCTCTTTTGGGACGTTGACCAGGCCACTCTTTCTCACTTCCTTCTCTTTTCCTTTTTGTTTTTCTTCTTTCTTTTCTTCTTCTTCTTTTTGTTTTTTTTTTCACCGAAAAAACATTTTCCCTCCTCGGCCTCCTTTCCAATTTCTATGAGTTATAAGAATTAAAAGAAATTAAAATATGACAAATTTCCAACTCGCATCATAATTTTATAATTTTCAGATCACTGATGAGATTTCAATGAAGTACTAGAGCAACTCACGTTCAATTTTTATCTCTCCAGTCCCGTAGTTAAAAGACAGCTTAAGGAAGAGAGCTCAAGTTCTGAATCATTAGAAAAGCATTTAACTCGAGAGAATTTGAAGTTTGCTAGTTAATAATTTATTATAATAATTAATAAAACTTTTAATGTCATATAAAAATTTTATATTTTTTTTTCAACTCTTTAATTTATATAATCCCTCGAGTCAACTCTACGCGTCTGGCTCCAACTGCGCCCCATTATTGAGTTTTTATGTCGAACATGTCCAAGTAATTGAATAAGTTTCATTGTTATGTTTGTAATCAAAACTAAAAGAAAAGATAAATGAAAATATTAAATTTGTTAGATGAAAAGAAATTTAGTCCTCCTACTGATAAAACAAATTGGAAATTATTAAAGTTAAAGATTTCAACATGTCTCGTCATAAAATAGTTTTGGAAAATCAAATGTGAATCATAAATTGAAAAAAAGGGGGCCATTTTGCATATACACCCTTCAAGGTTACATGCATGATATTTTGAATTCTAAATATTTGCATGTACACCCTTGTCATGTTCTTTATGTTTCCAAAATGCCATACCTAATAAACCTTGAGGTGACATAATCCACCTGTAGTTATCTCAATAATTGAGCTAATTCTTGCTAATTTTATCGGATGATCAAAAGTTAGTGAGGATTAGCAAGTAATGATGACCCAAAATTAGCCCAAAATAATCTCCAAGGACATTCAATTATATAGTTGCTAATTCTACAAAAAAAAGTTTAGAATTAGCCTATCTTTCTATTGTTCTCTATCTAGATTCTCACTCTTTTATTAATATTGATCAAACACTTAACTCAAATTTAATTTCTAACTTTTCAACTGTTTATCTATAAAAGATCCCAACTACAACACCCCAGCACTGTTTGTCAAACAAACCGAGAAGCACTTTAAGACTTGACTGTTGCGTCGTTTCTTTCATATAAAACTAAGATTTTTTTTCCTCGAAATGTTATAAAAATAAGAAATTAATTCAACAATTTTATATTAAATTAGACAACTGGGATGTCGCTTTTAAAACAAGTGAAATCTATTAGAGAATTCTACTATGACTATGTCCTATACTTTAAAATATCAAAGAACCTCTCGCTTTTTTCGGTACCCTTTTATTCTCTCAATCTTTCTACAGATGTTTGGAAGTCTCAGCGTAAAGCTGCATGTCAACTTAAAGAAATGAGAGTTAATTTGTATATTTTTAAAGTTTCATAGTTACGCATTTTTAGCAAGCTTCCTATTAAGTACAAAATATTTTCTTTAGTCGCATCGTTTAATCATATCCAAAATAAATAAGATACTTTTAGGGATTTAAATGCAAAAACTTCCCAAAGAAGCGAGTTAGCCGTGGCACGTGGGAAGTGAATTTGCCCGTGTCGTGTGACGTCACGCCTACCCCACTTTCATCGCTATAAATAGAGAGGCGGGCGAGGGTCGACCCCTCCTCCCTCATCGCATTCGCCTCGTTCGCCTCTCTCCCTCTCGCTATTCTCACCCCCTTTTTCCCCTCCAAAGTCCACCCCACACCTTTTGGATTTCTAAGAAGCAGAGAATCTCAAATCGGTATGTACCGCTAAAGCTCCGACCTTTGGATTCGATTCTCTTTGTTAAATTTATTACTGGGTGCTGCTTAAATCCATGTTTTTTTGTCTTTCTTTTTTTTATGTAAGATTTTTGTATGGATTAATGAGGTTTTCAGTACTTTGTGAGCTGTTTAATTGGGATTTTGGTGAAGGGTGGGGAAAAAAAAACCTAACAGCCCAAGTTGCAATTTTTGCTAAAATTAGACCTTAAGAAACCCACTGAAGTAATCAATGGAGAAAAGTTATGTAATTTTTTAGTGAAGAAATACAAAAAAGAAAAAAAAATTAATGAGGAACTCTACTAAATTTCAGTTTCTTGCATTTTAGGGATTACTGTGAGAATAGTCTTAAAAAAAAATGACCAAGGAATTAATGTGACAATCCTTTTGTTGAACTTATCGCAAATCTTAATGGAGATAAACAAAAATCACAGCCAAAAATAATGCATGAGAGACAAGTGTTCCCTCTTGCACTTTGATAACCTTTGTACCCTCAAAAAAGATTCCTTTTTTTGGTAAAATTTTGGTGGGAATGGTTGTATATCTTTAAGATTGTAAATAAAACTAACCGAACAATGTAGATTAGTTTTGTGATCATGGTTTGTGAGTTTGAGATTCGATCCTTTATCTTAAAGAAACAAATTAGTGAACAATTTTGCCCAAGGTGATATGTCAACTACATCAACCTAACTTTAAAAGGGACCTATCCCCTAATGTCTATAATTCCATTAATTCAGATAGCTCACAACTTAAGCAACTCTTTGTTCGTATGATTTCTTGCCATTTATTCAGTTACAAGTTCCATTCTTGTCAACATCAAAATTCGAATTACAAGAGAAACTTAGCTATGCGATGCGTAGACCCAGACCAAAATATACAATAAGTAATCAAATTATAATTAAAAGATAAAAGACCAAAATATACAATAAGTAATCAAATTATAATTAAAAGATAAAAGACCAAAATATACAATAAGTAATCAAATATGTTATCAAAATATAATTAAAAGATAAAATGGGTTGGTGGTGTTTGGACCATTGAGGTCTAAATTGCTAGGATCTCACTTAATGTAGCCATCAATTGTTAGTCAAATATGTAATATACAATAAGCAATCAAATCGAATAATATCAAGCATTTTTTGTAGAAGATACAAAGTAGCAAGGATCAGGCCTTCAAAATTTTTGTAGCTTACGTAAGAGATTAGAAGAAAGGGAAAGATTATACGAGGATACAATTTTCTAAATATTTGGGGAAACGTTCCTTGAACGTTTTCTAGAAGTTATTCTATTGTTCTTGGGCAATGTACCTTGAACGTTTTGGGTTGGCGATCCTTATCTCTTTCCTTACAGTTTCCTTGTTTTGGCTGCACACCCAATTGCATGGAAGATGGTTCCTTTATAGACTACATCTCCATTTGGCCTTGCATCACTACCTTTTGTCTGTTGTTCATCTTTCTCTAATTTTTTCTTGGTTCCATTATGATGGAACTAAGCAAGCCACCTTTGATGCAGTTCTATGTGCTGGGGTCTGGACAAAGGCTAGTTTTGCTGATGCTTCAAATATTGGCAGTTTTTGGCTCCTTTCATTCAATTACTGCAAAATTAATTTTGCAACTTTGTGACTCTCCTTTGGTTTGTATGACAGAAAGATAAGATAATTTATACACATAATGTTAGTTCTAATTAGGAATGACTCTGCTTTATATAATGTTGGATAGGTTTTATGTCCTATTGAGTAGTCCACCGAATTGAGACATAATCAGGAACTAATTTGATATTGTCATAATATTTAAGCTAATGTTGAATAGTATTTGATTGCCAAATTTGAATCTTGACGTTCTATAATTTTTAGGAGAAACTGGTTTCATGATGTTGTCTCAAGCTTTTTGGCATCGAATTTAATCTGCTCGCTCTGTGGGTCTTGTGTGATCTTGTTATTTTCATTTAAAACTTGTCCATGTGTTCATGCAAGTGTACTGATCTTCCTCTTTCCTTGTATTTTTGATAGGTTGCATCACCAATATACACCAATATACACCAAAGCAGATAGATGGAAGCAGAAATGGGATGCTTTGATGATTCTGTCGGCAAATCTTTTGCTCATCAAAAGCCATCGAAAAGCCACCGCTCAGTTGATGCCTCTGCGGCTGATGCACAAGCATCAGCGAATGCATGCTTCGACTGCTGCATCTGTTTGGACTTCGCAGTTGACCCAGTGGTGACCCTTTGTGGCCACCTTTACTGCTGGCCTTGCATTTACAAATGGCTGAATGTTGAGATCACATCCCCTCAGCAGTGCCCTGTCTGCAAGTCCCCTCTCTCTCAGAATGCACTGGTCCCCCTTTATGGCCGCGGCAGTAGCAACCTGACCACTAAGAGCAAAGGCCTCGACATCCCGAATAGGCCTGCAGTTCTGAGGGATGTGATCGCCTCGGTTTTTGATGAACAACAACATCCATCCAATATAAACAATGACGAATACATTGGTTTGCATCGGCCAATGCAACAGCAGCCACTTCACCATCACCATCATTACTACCCTTCAACACTGGGAGGAACGGGTGTGCTCAGCTCGACGGCTGGGGGAGTGCTAGGAGGCCTGGCCATCGCGATTCTCCCCTTGGTGTCGAGGAACAATCAACGAGGCGAAATGCACCTGTCAAGACCGAACCAACTTATGCTGAGTGGAAACAGTCTGAGTCAGAGGATGCAGGAGAGGAGAGTGGAGAATTCACTCCACCAGCTCTGGGTCTTCCTCTTCTGTTGTGCTATTTTGGGCCTGCTGTTCTTCTGACTTTGGTGATGCACAGTGTAAACAAAGGTCAATAGTGTTGTTATCAATGTTAGGTTCACACTTAGCTTATTTCTGAGTAAGAGCAGTTGTATTGTATAGAAGGAGGGGATAGTTGTGAGGTAGTCAAGCTGAAAATGCTGTGTAATTGAGGCCAGCCATTGATGTCACAATGCCTAGTAACATATAATTCACATGCTTGTAATATGTTGCTGAACTCTCTTGCTCTTTTTGTTGATATGTTTGCAAAGAAGCCTAATACTAATGGGGCTTTATTAACCTCAGCAGTTCAATGTTTTAGTATTCATTTGAATTGGTGAAGCCTAGAGCTTTTGTCAGTGATAATTTCAGGGAGAGATTGTTTCAGTGGAGGATGGTGACTTTGTGAGGGCTGTTTTCAGTGATTTGCTCATCCCACTCTCTCTCTCTCTCTCTCTCTCTCATTTGCTGATAAAATTACTGATCCAAGAAAGTATTGGCTTAAAGTCGTTGTTTTTTCCCTTTGAGTTGAAAGGTCAGCAGGGAATGGAAATGAGTGTGGATTGCCTTGATGAGTCTGAGTATTTATGAAATCATATCTCTCACTCTTTTTTATATTAGAAACAAAGGATTTGAGATAGGGTTTCCTTTCTCTCTAAGCTTGAAGATGAGAAGTCCCCTCTAAAGTCAGAAGATGCTTGATATTTTCATGTGGTCCACTCAGCTATGATGGTGACGTTTATCTTCTCATATTACCAATCATGTGGTCCACTCAGCTATGATGGTGATGTTTATCTTCTCAGATTACCAAGTTATTGAGGGGGCAAAAAAAAAAAACAAAAAAGAAAAAAATCTAGATCTTGTGATCCTGTCTTGAAACTATTTCTTTGAACCTTGTAGCTTGAACAAGTTAATTAAATTTATTGCTAATAAAATTCTCAAGTTGTATGATTTTTATATGAATAAAATGTAATATATTTATTGATTCTATCCACAACCTATTTCCTATCACATATCATGACACACGTGCAACTTATGATAGTTAACATATTAGATGTGTCTAATGGGTACACTAAGTTATAAAGATCTGTGAGACCTAATGCTACTCTCTTATTAGAGTTAGGGGCATTATGAGAAGACCACTAATCAAAACGTTATATATATAGAGAGGAAGTTCTTTTCTGCAATCTCTACCCATAAGAGGGTAGGTTAAGCAGAGAGAACGTTCTCCATCTCCTTCTCTATAGCAGTGATCCAGATCTCGGTACAGATCTTCATCCTTTGAAGAGGTATGTTATCTAAAGTCTCATCTCAAAATCTGTTATATACGATGCATAGAAGCAACCGGTCTTGTTTTATTTATATTAAATCTAACAAAAAAATATGCTAAACGGTGAGAAATAGATGAAGGCCCAAATGACGAGGCCTGCTAAGCTCACAACATCCTATTTTCATTTATTTGGGCTGGCCCAAGTGGAAACAAACCCCCTTCTAAAATGGGGCTAAATCCTCTTTTAAGCGTAATATTAATCCCTTTCTTACAATCACATCTACGGGTTGCAACGGAAACCCTAACCCCTTTACGCAAAAATGGTGATATAATCCCGTTCCTTTTTTGTGTAAAAAGTTGATTATCAAATATATTAAGTTTGATGTCAAAAGTAAATTAACCAAATATTCAATCATCTTTCCTCTTAATATGAGATTAAATTTTAACCTTATTATTTTAGGATTTGTTTGGTCATAGGTGCAAGGGTGCGAGCTTAGGGGCAAGATCGAGAAATGGGTACTTCTTCGAAGAAAAGGCAAGATAGTTAGCCCAGGTTGGAACTTAACTCCTGCTAACTCTTATCGTCAAACAAGACTTCAATCTTCGTAACTCATGGATCATTTTGCTCTAGAAGATTACAAGTTGTTATTCTTCACAAACCTGCGTGTGTTCATAAAAAGATTGAATATTGCGTGTAAATTGAGTCATTTCATATTGGGAATCAGACCAACTCTGAAAATCCTCAATAACTGACTGTTTTTCTATAACAAGTTGAATGCGAGACATATATTCTAATAAATTCTACACACCACAAACTAATTCAATTTTTAAGGCAAACATGTGTGCCCTGTACTTTTTTGATTAGCTTAGCTTTTGACACAAAAGTTGCGCCGAAGAGAACAAACAGTGGGATGTTGCTTTCAAAGATCAATAAACAGAACACAACCATAACTATCAATTCACAACTCTCACATAATAATTGGTTGGCCATCCACTAACAACCTTTTCAAAAATGCTTAGGATCAGATTCTCCCCTTTTGGTCACCTGTTCACTTGTTAATTCACTCAATTATTTGTACTTTGAGCCAGTTTTGTTTCACGCACTTAAATTAAATCAGTACATTGAACTGAGGGCGTTACAGTGGCTTCGTTTTTTTGTTTTTTTGTTTTGAAAATGAGCAAATTGTTAATTCACTCAATTATTTGTACCGCGACAATAATATGTTCGGATAGATCTAATACTAGATTTAATGAAATTACAGTAGTCATTGAGACTTGGCTCAATGATAAAGAGACTGTTGGCTTAAAAAATGAGAGGTTTTAGGTTCATAATCAAACTATAGTTATTGTTCAAAAAGAAAAGAAAAAAAAAAAAAACTAGTAACGCATGTTTGAGCTCTTCTTTGTGCTTTTTTTTGGTTTATTTTTCAAAGGCTAGCAAAATGAAAAAAAAAAAAAACTGATATTAACCCCATTGAAAAGATTGATGAACAAACCTAGTATTTTTATTCTCTCTCACTCTTTTATTAATAATTAACCAAAGATACAATTAGCAAAAAATTAATTATGAAAATAAGCCCTTTTAACATCAAACCGAGTCAAGAGCAGAGACAGAGAGACAAAGATCCGTCCATTAGAAAAAACCCTGTCTTAATTTTTTAATATTTTTATTTTTTTAAACGCAAGCTTTATTCTCAACAATAATCCACCGCCGGAACAACATATCAACTATAATAAACCCAAGCAGACAAGACTGTGTGTTCTCTCTTTATGGCAGCTGGATTTTGTCTTATGATAGGTAAAACTGTTTCGGCGGAACAGAAGACACTGCTGCTTTATTTTCGGGCATTCACACTCGCTGGTCACTATCTCTTCTGCTTCTGCTGCTGCGGCTGCGGCTGCTTCCCAAAAATCTCTCTCTCTCTCTCTCTCTCTCAAACGATCGTTTTCTCTCGCCTGTTCTTGTTCTCGAAGGGGAGGGAGAGATGGGGGGGCCACTGGGGGCGATCATTGGGAGGTACCCGAGCAGCGATGGGGATGGGCAAATGGGGAGTGGGATCATAAGGCACAATCGAAAGTGTAGGGATGTGGTGTTTCTTGTTATATTCATTGCTTTTTGGGTGGCTATGATCGTGAATTCGAGCTTTGGGTTCAATCAAGGGAACCCACTGAGGTAATTTCTTGCTACTATTGTTTCCCCGATTTCCTCCCTTTTTTTTGTAATTTTTTGAGGTGTGAATCTTACCCAACTGAAAAAGGAAGGGTTTTTTAGGGGTACGTGAATGTGGAATCTTTGGATTGGCTTTGATTCAGCAAATGGGTCATTCTCAAAATTGCTTTCTGAGCTTTGTTTTTTTTTTTTTCCTCCGAACTGGCCGTTTGTTTTTATTAGGAAAGTGTAGTTACAGTGAGTTTCCTGTTGAAACCTCAAGAAATGGGCTTTCATTTTATAGAGATGGAGCTTAGTGTAGATGTCCAAAGTTGTAACCTTGTAGACTGAAACCCTTAAAACAGTGACTCTTCTTAATTCGTGGAAGTAATAGGTCCATATAGTTTGAAGACAGACTCTCTCAATGTTGTAGATGAATGCATTTATAAGTCCGTTCATACTTTTGCAAATAGTTGATTTTGGTATTCGTTTTAGTATCTTTTTTCCACAGGTGGACATGATTTCATGCTTTCTGTCTGTTCATTTAGTTTGTTTATTCTGGTGGTAGTAGTAATATAAGGCAATTTGTAGGAAAGATTTTCCTTTTTCCTTGAGAAACGGTTCATTGTCATTATACGAGTTTAGTTAAAAGTTGATGTTTCTATTTGTTTACAATTTGATGTATCTTGAATGTTAACTCCTTCAGTTTCTTATGGTTGTCAATTGCTTAACTAATCTAAGGCAATTGTCTTATTTAGGCTGACATATGGGCTAGACTACAAAGGAAACGTGTGTGGTAATAGGCATGGTGACCCGGATCTACGCGAATTGGAGGTTAAGTACTGGATGAATCCAAATCAGGTCTACGAAAGTGGACAGAAGAGCAGCCAGTTTAAGTTAACTGATGCTAGGAGCATCTGCTTGATGGAATGCCCCACTCCTTCCGAAGATGGTCTAAACTGGGTATGTGATTATCCAGAAGGGGATATCCACATGTTGATGGATGATTGGATCGATCGGGATTATGATTACTATGAGTTTCTTACACCAGAGATGAGGAATAGCTCTCTTCAGCTTCAAGGCCCATGTTACCCAGTTATATTTCCTAGTGAAAATGGTAAGTATAACTAGTAGCCATGATTCCTACCAACTGAAGTGAGTAATATTAGATTCTTTATTTTTCTTCATAAGAATAAAGGTTTCCTGAAAAAGTTAAAAGATGGTTCCTTGAATTTTCAACATAGATTGTGTGGGTTGCAAGTCCATGTTCAATTATTCATGACCATGCATGGTATTATATGAATGCATAGATCAAAAAGCCAAGTGATGCTTAGGCTTCTTGCATGGTTTTCTTAGACCTTTTAAAATCCTTGGCTTTATATTTCTGCATGATATGAAGTAGGGGGTTCTTTTCTTCTTAGACGAATTAAATAAAAATATGTGTAATTCTTGAAAGTTTCTTGTCACATGTTCATCTCAGTTCTACTCTCGAAACTATAAGTTCTTCTTTCGATTTTCTTTTCCTCAGTCTTCTGGAGCTGCCAATTTATAGCACGTGCATCCAACTCGTCTATGCGACATTGGCAACAGATGGGCGGAGTCAGCATTGAAGAGAATATTTTAATTGATAAAACAATTCACAAGGAAATCAATTCCCACTCTGCTGTGTTGAAGGTCGGTAAAGTTTCTTTTTCATCATTTTAAGTTTGTCATGAATTTTTTGCATTTAATCTATTATTTTCTATAGTTAATTCTATAATCTGTATGGTTTTGTTCTTTAACAAGTCATATTAGAAATTAACTGAGTTATTGACATCTTTACTCAAGAACTCACTCAGAAAATCCTCCATGGCAAATTTTACGCAAGCCCATTTTCTAGAAGTAAAAATTGGCATTTTCAGGGACACAATGGCTTTAAATTTAATCAAAGCTTAGGTGGAAAGCAACATTTTTTGGCATGCAAATAAAATTCTTGTATTTAAATAAATTAGGCTTATAATATTGATTAAATTTACATGTACGATTTTTTATGATCGACAGAGGTATGTAGCAGATATTGGGAAGGCCTGGCCAGTGTTGATTGTTTGTGGAGGAATACTGCCACTCTTTTTGTCTGTGATCTGGCTACTGATGATTCGATATTTTGTTGCTGCAATGACGTGGATAACTGTGATTATCTTCAATGTTCTTATAGTATCAGTTACAATGTTTTACTATGCAAAAGGTTAGCCATATATCTTCTGCGAATTTATCAGTTTTATGATCTTTCTGCGGTAAAATTTCTGTCATACGTCTACTCACATAAAATCTCCTCTGAGTGTTTGTGCATTAGCATTTTAATGTTGCAACTTCTTTTGGTTATATATGGAGAGTTCTTATTTATTTATTTATTTTTAGCTTCATAAGAAACATCCTAATTTTGCTTTTATGATGTTAACTATGGAATAACCAAAGTGGGAAGAGAATTGAGAATAGAATGGAAAAAAAGCCAGTATGAAAGAGGCACTATATAAGTAAAATGAATGACAAGAAGCAAGTTCGTCAAAAGGACACAGGTTCTCCAAGCACTGAGCCTCTTCACTTCATTGTCAGCATGTATTGAAACCCGGTTAGAGTTTCAAATCCTTATTATTATTGATTTCATATAAAAATTATTATTTCTTCGCAAAAATTTACTTGGTAAAGTAATTATGAATCTATTATGTAGGGTTTTCAAATGTAGAAAAAATATAAGTAATCATGTAAATATTTTGTTAATTTTGATATAGAAAGGACTAAATAAGCTGGAAGCCTGGAAGTATCTTCTTGCTTATTATGCGTATGGAGGATTGCTAAAAAAGTCTGCCGCCACTTGGAATGACATAACAGACCGAAAACAGAAATGCACATAGAAATTGCTCGGGTGTGATTCGTGTGAATAGGTTTGGGTCTTCATACCATATCTTAAAACATTCAATTGAAAGACCAAAACGGAAGATGACATCAATAAAGAAATCTAGTATAGCCAATTGAATGATGTACGGTACTTAACAAACTGTTTTACTTGAGAGTTGAGAGTCCATGTGATTCTGTTATATGGTGTGAAACTTAAAGGATTTGATGGGTAGAGTCCATACTTTTGGTCCACAAAAGTAAATGGACTCAGCCTGAATGGGAAGGTGATGATCTCCCAAAAGTTTAACTAGGCTGTAGTTTCCACTTCTTCTGTTTAAGGTAACATAAAGTTGAGTTTTCATATAATGTTATTGTTGGCTACTCTGAAATGTCACATTTGTGCAAGATTTAGCCCATATTTGGGAGAGGCAACCTGGGAAAAAGGCAATATATATCTCATGCTCAGAATATGGCTCTCTATTTTAATATATTTATTTTAATACAAGTGTCAAGTCTTGCCATATAACTTAAATAGGCATCAGGTATGCATGTCAGTAACATGAATTAAAGTGTTAACCTAATCTTTTGAGTATTATCTGTTGGCTAAATTCAGTCATGGGATGAAGGATGCATTCTCAGTAATGTGACTAATGTCTGAGTCTCTGGCTTTGTAACCATCTAAATTTAGAAAGGAAACTAAAATTGATAGCATTCAAGTTCTCGATCTTCAACTATTTAGGACCTCAAGCTTTATTGAGGGGACTTGGTCAGTGAATTGTTTCATTCACTATATTTGCTTTTGAGCTAACATCATAAGCTTACTGGTCTGAATTGGCTATGGTTTGACTATTGCTAAATGTTCAGCTTAGCTGCACTGATAGCATGAGATCATGGTTTAAAATCTCGGTATCGGTATCAATATTGTTTAGTATCAATATTGGCAATATTGGCTGTATAAGCAATATCAACCCTGATTATCAGCTGATATTATAGGGTTAATATCGTATCGGTATCTCAAAATCTAGTAAGATATTGCCGATATATATATATATATATATATATATATATATATATATATATATATATATATATATATATATATATATATATATATATATATATATATATATGAGAATTTGCCGATATTTGAAACCATCATGCATGAGATAATTTAATAATCAACAAATTAGCAAGTCAGTAAGCATGAGCTACTAAGTGAAACATTTATATATTCATGAAGATATAAATGTTTGATGGACCTTTATGATTGTCCCATCCATTAAGAAAAAAACAAAAAGAAGAAGACAACACGCTTTCGCATGTGAGTGCCTTGATTTTTTTTTTTTGACTCATCAAAATTGTTAAATGTTTCAAATTTAAAATATTTAATGCACAAGTATGTAACTTCAGTTTGTTAAATGTGCTAGTCCTTTCCCTCATGTTGCTAATTTTTTGTGCTAGTGGTTAAGTTTTCGTTATGAATTTCCTGATCAAGTAAATTCCTGATTTTTTTTGTGCTTTTAGCTGGGTGGATTGGGAATGATGCTGTTTCAGTTGTCATTGGTGAAAGTGATCCATACTTCAATACGAGTGGGAGGGTAGGTTCCTATTGTCTAAAGTACTGCTTTAGAAATCAGTCTTCCTCATTGCTTACCTCTCTAAGTGTTCCTAGGAATTAAATCACCTTCGTGCTGTGGCTGTTCTAATGACATTTGTGATGATTATTGCTGTTCTCTCTTCAGTAGCCATTGTCCGGCGCATCCTTATGGCAACATCTGTTTTAAAGGTTAGTTATTTCTGTAATAGCTGGCAGTGCAAATTTAATAAGCATACAAAGCTTGTATTTCTCTCAAATGTGCAACAAATTCAAAATGTACATCTGCCTACTCTGCATTTTAAAATCCATTTCTAATTTACACATGCATTCACTTATGCGTAAATGTAAGGATATACATGGATACTGAAATTCACTCATCAGATTACAGATTCATACGCAAACATCAAACCTTTTTAGAGTTGTTTGTGTGGTTTTGTTGTTGCTAACCATTTTAGTACTCATATAGGTAGCTGCAAAGGTCATTGGCGAAGTTCAGGCTCTTATTATTTTTCCTGTTCTGCCATATGCTGTCCTTGCAATCTTCTATATGTTCTGGCTTTCCGCAGCGTTGCATCTTTTCAGTTCTGGCCAGATCCTCAGGAATGATTGCAGTGCAAATTGCTGCTCATATGACCTGAAGTCCGGCAGGGTTAATTGTGATAGTTGCTGTGGCTACAGTATCCATTACACTCCTCATATTGCAGTTTCCATTCTTTTTCACCTATTTGGGTGTTTTTGGGCAACACAGTTTATCATCGCATGCTCTTCAACTGTCATTGCTGGATCAGTTGCTTCGTATTATTGGGCTCGTGGGGAAATATCGGTAAGCAACTTTTGTGTATGTATATACATTAGACATCCATATATGCTTTTTGAGGTTTGTGGCTTGAATCCGGCTTCAAGGAATCTGTGCTAAATAGGGTGCATAGAAAAAATGCAAAGGATGTGTCTTTACTCCTTTCATATTGAACAAAAAACATATGAATAAATGGTTAAATATGATTGGATTCAATACCCAAAAAGGGGTTTCCATTTTGGGCCATATTGTTGTGTGTCTTTTAGCCAGATATTCTTCAACTTTAACGGGCTTTTGTCCTACAGTGCATGCCCTAACTTTGATGCATGCCACTCCAATTTGCTTTAGAAAGGCTAGATGCACGAGTATTTTCTCTAAAAGCGCAAGTGCGATGTCCATTGTGTCAACTTAGTATGTGAGAAATTATCTTAGAACACTTAATTAATTTAAGTGGTGTTTTTGCATGATATGCCCGTAACTTATCTTCTGGAGATAAAGAAAAATATGAGCTTCCATATATTTGTTTTTTTATTAGTTCAGTTACATCAATGTGACTTACAAGTTGCAAGGTCCGGAGAAATCTTTTTATTGCAAATAACTGAATTTGCAATTGTGAATTACTCTAGGTTGTAGAAATTTGATTCTTATGCTTAAATTTTTACAATTGAAATATTGACCTAAACATGAAAAATTATAAATTTTAAGCTTACAATCACCATCTATACCTTTTCTCATCAAAATGGGGTCTGCTAATGAGGCAGAGCTATATAATTGAGTAGGCTGCAAGCAAAGCGAAGGTCTTTGGCTACATGATGCCAACCTGCTGAATTGGTGCTAAAATTCCAGTGTGGGAAATTATGAGCAAGAGTAAGGCGGTTCTCATTAGTTATCAAGAGAACAGTTGCTGGCTAAGGGACATTACTGGTCCTTCAGCTTAAAGCTCACCAACCACATTGTGGTCCTCCAAAACTGTCTTAGTTTCTTAAATTTTCATATGGTCTTTAAAACAAGATTCTAGATGATGGGAAATGAAGATAATTTTTGCATAGGGAGCAACATTTATCTCTTGTGCATAACAATGATAACATTGATCAAAGAACCAAAATGAAACAGATTCGCGTACTATGACTGTATCTGACAATATTTTATCATGCAGGAGGAGATTCCTTTTCTTCCTGTACTTGCTTCTATGAGACGTCTCTTGCGTTATAGCCTTGGATCTGTGGCCTTGGGTTCTCTGGTTGTGTTTCCTGTTGAGTCAGTTCGCTTTATTTTGGAGACTCTTCGTCGCAGGCTGAAATTTGCTGATACAACATCGTCAACCCGATTGGGGAGAGTGACATCTGCATCTTCTCAGTGCTGTCTCGGATGCATTGATTGGACCATTAGGTCCGTGAATCGGAATGCATATATCATGGTAAGTTTCTGATAAGTCGTCTTTGGAATCATGTAATAATTGTTATCCTACAGCCAGACATTCGGTGCAAGCTAGATAGTTCTTTTAGTTGCTTCTTCCCATTAAGGAATATGTTATTTTGCGATTCTTCGGCGGCTGCTGCCATGTGATGTCAGTTACCATTTTTTTACGTTCAGCAAACTTGTATAACTTTAGCATGCCAGGGAAGTTCTTATGGCTTCATTATCTATTTTAACAATGACTGTATAAAAATGCAGAATTTTTTTCCCGCATAAGTCCTGGTTTCACTTGTTTACAAAGAGATGGATATTCTTTTGTTTTTCAAAATTAGTACACTGGCAGTAAAACCATAGTTCCTGTCATGCCATTATATTCCACAATACCTAAATAGCTAGCTAGATTTCTATTCAGTTTTCTGATGGTTTTAAGGTACAATATACTGAACAGTGTTCCTGTATTTAAGTATCAGCGGGTAAACCATAAGCAACAGTGCATGTCTATTTGTTTGATATTTAGCCTTAACCAATATTTGATTGGATCTTGTTTTCTGCTGGTTGCAGACTTATACAGCATTAACATGGAAATTATAGATATTCTAATACTTTTCAAATATCTAAAACTTATTTTATTATGATATCACTGAAACAAATCCCTTCTGATGATGAAAGTTAGCAACTCTGAACAGGTTAAGGAGTAAAAGTACGTCTTATCAAGTTAGATTGTCTGGAACATTAACAAGTTTGTTTCATTCTTTCTGTTTTATAATCAATCTTCTAGAATATGCTTAGTTGAAAAATTCACTGCTCACATGAAATTCTCCCCTTTTCCCCATGCTTCCTCCATTCATATAGTAAAGTTGGAGGAGTGGTATTTACTTATCTTCGAAGTGGGTTGATGACTCTTTTTCACCTGATGTGAACCTCATCATTATTCTGCTTTTCCTTAACAACTGATTTTCTTTATTTCTAAAGAAAAAAATCATTTTCCTTTTGATGAGTTTTAAACTTATCGCAGTACAATTCTTGCAGTATGAATACGGTGGATTATGAAAAACAACTCATGTAAATACTGAAGAGAATGAGCATGCTATGATGAACCTGTTAATCACCCTGCATATATTGTTATTTGTCATGTCTTAAGAAAACTTTTTGAGGCATTGTAACTAACATGCGTTATTGATATATTATGCCATTCACAGATCGCCATCACCGGCAAAGGATTCTGCAAAGCTTCTGAGATTGCAACGGGTCTAATAATGAATAACATTTTGCGTATAGGGAAAGTAAATGTTATTGGAGATATTATTCTCGTTCTTGGCAAGTTCTGCGTTAGCCTTTTCTGTGCCCTCTTTGCATTCCTCATGCTGGACACGCACAAGTACAAATCTGCTCATAATAAGATCTCCTCCCCGTTGTTCCCTGTCTTGGTAAGATTCTTACAATTCAATTATAATGTAGCTAGACTGCTCCGTTTTTTTTAAAACTTATTTACTCATCATTATCATTATCTAAGCCTTCCGATCAAAATGGGTTCGACTTTGGAGCACTATCCAATGTAAAGAAAGCTCCATATAGGAATTGACCAAGTCCTCAACCCGTGTGAGTTGCTGCTAAATTCCATGGCAACATAACTAACTGCAAAGGGAGGGTCCTATCATAGAACCTTGATGGTTACTTTGGCTGGCAGGTAAATCTACTGTGTTTTGCTAATGCTACCAAGGAGCCAGATTCCAAATTCTCCTAGAGTGAGAAATAGCCCTAGGCAAAGAGCTAACATGATATGATTCTAAATAGGGCATTACATTTGTCTTTGATCTACACATGTCAAAAAGGCATCCCCAGTTTTTAAACCTGGCATGCAAAATTTGGAAATTGGGTTTGTAATTTTTTTTGTTAATTTTTGACTTATTGAAGATAGTAGCATTAAAAGTTGAATAAAAACTTCCTATTATTTTCTCTTATGAGATGAGAATAATATAGGATTAAACATGGAATGATGGACATGCTGAAAAATGTCGTTTTTGGGTTACTGTTGCATTGGCAATACCAAACAAAAAGAGTAAGTTACTGGATTGGAGAGGCATTCTGGGTACATTATAGGGTGTGTGACATGTTGGATCTGAGTGTTTGCAGATACGAGTGTAATGCTAAGATCAGATACAAATTTGGTTGTCAAAGATCAAATCACTTGTTGGTCTTTCCTCATTTGCAGGACAAGGGGCATAAAAGGCCCCATCAGATGTGAGGATAATAAAGGTATAACCCAAGGTTGCGAGCTTGTGAGGCTGACCTCAGTGTCATCAATAACCGTTCTGTAGACGTACAATCAAATCAATATTCTAAACTTTACCATGAAGTTGACTGCCGTTTTTTCACTTGTGCTGGCAGATGTATTTGCTTCATAAAAACCGTTTTGAGCAACTGCTGTGTCCCCATTGCCAGGCTCACCGTCCCTGAATTTTCTTGATTTGAAGGAAGGTTATCATAATCATCATTTTGTTTTCTATAATTGTAAATAAAACCCTCATTAGTAGCTAGATCGGG
This sequence comes from Agave tequilana, assembly GCA_038442645.1. Lineage (NCBI taxonomy): Eukaryota > Viridiplantae > Streptophyta > Magnoliopsida > Asparagales > Asparagaceae > Agave > Agave tequilana. The sequence goes on from JAVJIF010032282.1 coordinate 194,094, forward strand.
AGCAAGAGGTCTCCTATTTACACCTACAAGAGAAGGAAAAGACAGTTAATCATGGGATGAATCATTTTAGTCTTTTCTGTGTTATATAATTGTTACTTCATTTTAGGATTGTAGGAAGGAAAGACTGCTCTTGCTCCCCAGGGTTGCAATAAGTATAGCATTTATACCAGTGCAATCTGTTTAGCTTCTAACTAAAACACAAAGTAGAAGCTAGTGACATGTATTAGAGTAAAAGCACGTCAGCAATGAGGATGGACTCAATAATTCAGCCTTCCATAAAAATTAATCTTTTCTAGATCCTAAGTCCCCATCTTAGATATAAGATCACATAAAAAAAACTATCCAATCTAGTCTTCTGGTTGCTACAATAATCCAAAAATATGACGCCAATGTTGATAACCACTTGACTCAACCACTGACAAGTTTGGTGAAACAAAGGATCCTTTACATTATTCTCAGGAAGACACAGAAAAATAGTCATGTGGAAGCTATCACAAATAGTTGGACAGGGTATGATAAAGGACATGAAGATGGGTAATGGAAATGATAGGCATCTGGTAACGAGGTCTTGTAATTTCTCAAACCGAGAAACATAGTAACATCAATTGGTCAAATTAATCCCCTTCGTATAGGCTTGCCTTAAAAACTAAACACTACATGGAAGGGTTGAAATCTCAATACCGATATTGGTATTAGATGTAGGTTTCTGGTACCGAAACTGGCAGTGGTTGGCAAAAGGTTTTTATGCCACTAGTCACAACTTCATTCTCTGCATGAATACCCCAACTTACACTCAGCAGTTTGCGCACTTTGATCTTGAATACAGTCTGTTGCTCATCCTAGTTGTTTCTTTTAACACGAGTTATTAGCTGTGTGTGTGTTAATTTCCTTTGTTCCTACAGGTGTGCTGGGGACTTGGTTACATTGTCGCGACCCTCTTCTTCGCAGTGGTCGAGATGGCAATCGACACCATCATCCTCTCCTTCTGCCAAGACGCTGAAGAACATCAAGGGACAGCGCAGTTTGCACCTCCTCTTCTCATGGAGACACTTGATGGCCAAGGAGAGATGCAGAGACTAACCCAAGGATCTTGAGCCTATGCATTTTTTTTTTTTCAATTTCTTTCTTTTCCTTTTTTTCCCTTTGGTTTTTTTTCCTCCTCTTGTTATATTGCTCAGTTAAGCAGTCAGAATGCAAAGAAATCTGATTATGTTTTTGTAGTTTGATGTGCGAGTTCATTTTCTTAATCTTGTAGCAGGTAATGTACTTGTTTGTTGCAATCAGCAGTTGATGCCTTTTTCAGTTGCCTCCTCCTCTTTGCTCTCTTGCACACTTGCATGGAATTTTACCATATTTAATTATATTTAATTAGTGTTGAACTAAGCATCAGCTCACTAGTGAAATGTAGCCTTAAGCTTCACTTCAGAATGAATGAATGTGGCTCAAGGTATTAATCAATTTGTACGGGTAGGATGCATGGGAAATATTTCACTTCTACAAGGCCAACTAAATTCGAGTATCGCTCTCGTGGTTGGTTTAACTGATTGGTTTGAGTCGGTTAGAGCACGAGCTCCTCACGAGTCACCGGTTTAAATTTCACAATGCGGGCCCTGATTAGGTGCCAAGTTTGCTCACCGGAAGTCGCTGGTGAATGCGTGCCGTCGGTAGTTGAATTAATTAGCAAAAATTGAGTTGGTATTGGGTTCGGGTTCGGATCGACTTGACCCGCTTGCACGTTTTTTTCCAAATATATGTTAGAAAATTCCAAATTTACACTCTTTTTCCAAATAATGATTAAACAAAATTAAGCAAAATTAAGCTGTGAAGTGGGTAAACTTGACTTGTAGAGGGTTGTATGTAGAAAAGAAACAACAATTTTAAAACCCAAAATTTCTAGGGTTTGAAAGGGTTTTGCTGCTGTCTCATTTCTGAATCTGAATCCAAAATCAATGAAGCTCGCTGGTCTCAAATCGATCGAGAACGCCCACGACGAGTCGATATGGGCAGTGTCCTGGATCCCCGCCACTGACGACCGCCCATCTCTCCTCTTGACCGGATCCCTCGACGAGACCGTCCGCTTGTGGCGGCTGGACGACCTCTCGCCGGCGGGGCCGCCCTCCAGTGGCCACTCGTTGGGCGTCGTCTCCGTCGCCGCCCACCCCGCCGGAACCTTGGCCGCGTCGGCATCGCTCGATAGCTTCATTAGGGTCTTCGATGTGGAGTCCAACTCTTCGATTGCCACCCTCGAGGCGCCGCCTTCGGAAGTCTGGAACATGCAGTTCGATCCCAAGGTAAGCATTCTTGAATGCTTGATTTATTTACTTTCTGGGGTTCTTTAAAATTTAGAATTGGTAATTTCTTTTTTTTTTAGTAAATAATGCTCATTAGTAAGTTTCTACAGACAAAAAAAAAAAAATTCTAAAATTTGGGTCTGGGGATTGCACATTAAATTTAAGGGTTTTGTATCTTCTGTGTTTTTGAGCTGTTAAGTTTGAGTTGGAAAATTTACTCTTGTTTCATGTGCTTGTCCATTGTTGTTACTCACTTACATAGTTGAAAAAGGAGAAAGAGATGGGAATTTTGATTTGTAGAGAATAGATTTGGGAGCCAAGAGTATGTTGGTTGGCAGGATATATGTTGAGAGGTAAATTGAGCTCTGGAGAACAAAACAGTTGAGGGACAAAATATGTAAATGAATTATGCTTAGAATAGAATTATCAAAATTTTGAAGCCATTGATTGATCTTTCTTTAGGGTTCCTGAAACAAATGTATGCACATCTATTTTTTTTCAACCATATAGAGAGAAAAACATTTGTCAACAAGCGCACAGAGACATCGGTTCATAAGTGAATCTCTCCTGAAGATTTTGGTAGCTAAGATCAGTATGTGTTAAGACTTAAGAGGCTTACATAGTTTTGCTCTTACTTATTCTTGAAGTCATGCTGGAGAAATCAGAATAATTATAAGAAAGGGGTTGTTTTGGTTGGGGGGGGGGGGGGGTTGGAGATACTATAGACATTGCTTATAGGCATTATCCAGTTTGTTTGTCATGATCAAAAGCTGCTAGAACACATATTTTTTGTATTGTATCTCATCAGAGCTTACCCACACAGGGCTGGTATGGAAATAGAGTTTTATGTTCAATTCTAATGCGATGTCAAACCTCATTCCATGCCACATTTGGGAAGTGGGGCAGTTTTTTTGACTAATACAGACATGCACCAGCTAAGAAATATTCACAAAAAGATTTACGTGAAACAGAGTTAGAAATGATAAATTTTTATGAAATTTGATGGAAAGGAACTGTGAGGACAGTCTAAGAGTAATTTCTAGACGTGCCTTTACAATCAGGACCAAGTCAATGATGCACCTTTAGCCTGTTTGGAGGGCAGCTATCCTTCTGTTATTCAGTTGTAACCGAGGCCAACTTCTGTAGGTAGCCATCCCTTACCATCTGCTTTGTCACTTTTATTTAATCTTAAAAGTTTTGAGGTTTTTTCAATCCATTGCCATTTGGGCACATCAAAGAACATTATGACATCAATCAAGGACCAGGTTACACTGTAAACAGTTAAACACATACTCCAAATATCGAATTGCAAGATAGCTTTCTACCTCTGAAAAGGGGACAAGATGACAGATATGCTAATCTAATAGCTTAGACACCAATAGCTCCTTAGATATGCATTCTAAGTCTATGACTATCTAATTTTCCTGCAAGGCAAGGACCTTCAATTAGTTGTTCTTTCCATGGTTCAAAGTCACGGTTTTGACACATCGGTCGTGGCGTCACGGAACGGACTCAGCTGGTACATGCTAAGCGCTACATAGAAAGCTAAAAAAAAAATCTGAAAAAATCACGACAAATTTTTAAAAAATATAGACATTAATATTTATGTATCACATGTCCAAAACATATCACTTAGTACACTAAATATAAAAAAGAACGCATAAATACATGCGTCATCAATGGAAACCATGGTTCACAGTCGCGGTCTCGGCCGCCGACTCGGCGGGCACTGAGACGGATCGGTCTCGGCGACTCGGATCGGTATCGGGCGATACGCGCAAAATGCTACATAGAAAGCTAAAAAAATTCTGAAAAAATCACGACAAATCTTAAAAAAATGTAAACATTCACATTCATGTATCACATGTCCAAAATATATCACTTAGCACACTAAACATAAAGCGAAAGTATAAATACACGCGACGTCAGTAGAAGCATATCAAAATACATGCACAATATAGTAAATTACACAAACTATATTCATAAATATATGCTAATGTAGTTATTTCCACATTGAATTGCGATGAGGCACAAAATTTTCATCATAATGCTGAGTCGACCGATTCAACTCCGATTCTCGGCTTAGTCGGTCTCCTCTGAGTTGAGTCGACCGACTCGTGACTCGGACTCGTCTCGGAGCGGGCCGAGACGGATACGACTTGGCCGACTCGTCTCCGACTCGGCCGAGTCTTTGAACCGTGATGGAAATATACCAAAATGAAATTATATTTTTACTACATATATACTTTTATATTAACTTTAAATAATTCTATAGCTATACTATTAAACTAAATTAAAATTATACTAAATTAAATTTAAACTAAGAGAGAAGGTGAGACAGAGAGATTGAGAGAGAGATCGGGTGGGTGAAAGAGAATGACACAGAGAGGGTTGCAGGTTAAAAAGAGAGAGACTGAGAGAGAGACTGTGTGAGAGATTGAGACAGACCAAGACTCCCAGTCTCTCTGTCTCACCTGCTCACTCTCTCAGTTTGAGACAGAGACTTACCTGGAACTAGAGGCGGGCGAACAACAGGCGGGTGAAGATCGGGTAAGTCTTAGATCCAGCCGTGTTGTTTTTTTCCTTTTTTGCATGAAGAAACGCGTCGGGTTTATACTGCTGATCCGGATCAGCAGTATAAACCCGACACGTTTCTTCGTGCATAAAAGGAAAAAACAACACAGTTGGATCTAAGACTTACCCAATCGGCTGAGTCTACCCACATCTCGTGATACTGAGTTGACTCGGGTTGATTTCGACCGAGTCGAGCGAGTCAAGACCGATTCCATCAAATTTCGCCCTAAAACGTGGCACTCGGCGCGTTTTCGGATTGGCGACTATCGTTCCGGTTATGACTCGGCCGAGTCGAGTCGAACTCGACTCGACCGAGATTTTGAACCCGGTTCTTTCTCTCCCTGCACACAATAATTTGAACGGTAACTTTTCCATGTATGATTTCATGTCTTCGTCAAATTTTGTGGGCAATCACCACTGCATTGTTATAATTATTCCATAAGACACCTTACTCTGGTAAGGTGATAAGAAACTTCAATCTGGCTGCTTGGCATGCATGTGAGCTTCCATCCTTGTAGACGTTAGATATCTCCAAAAACTAAGAAATTAGTTGAGCTCATCATTATCCACTTAAGGCTCCTTATATGAATGAAATGCATACATTGTTTACTGTAAATTTTCCTTTTGCTAGTGTACTAGTGTTTTTTTTATTTACTCAGGGAGCCTTGGAAACAATCCTAGGTTGATATCCATGGCGAAGAATTTTCAGTGCATAGATCACTACGTTTCTCGTGTAATATTTACCACAGTTGCAAAGCTCGCTTATATAGAAGAACAACACAAAAGAGTTACTTTATTTATTTATTTATCCTATGATGAAATATCCATTAGTAATGCCGTCTTCACCATCCCAGAAGCCAGAACCTTGAAGGGTTTATGTTCTTTTTCAAAATTTTCTCCGAACTTTTGCTCTGATCGATTTTTGTTTATTAAATTTATTGCTGGCCATTTATTATCTTTGGTTTCTAAGTATGCCATATCATGTAGTTTCCTGGTAAATTAAGCTAGAATTTTTGACACACATGATATCTCTATTGTATTATTTCTGAACCCCTTATTAGTACTAACCCAAATAGAAACTTATTCTTAGGGCACCATTCTGGCTGTAGCTGGCGGTGGTAGCGCCTCAGTCAAATTGTGGGACACCTCGACGTGGCAGCTGATTGACACCCTCACTGTTCCTCGTCCTGAATCAACCCGATCATCTGATCGGACTGGCAGTGGCAAGTTTGTACTCTCTGTTGCTTGGAGCCCTGATGGCAAACGATTAGCCTGTGGCTCCATGGATGGTACAATCGCAGTCTTTGATGTGGCCCGTGCCAAATTCCTCCACCATCTCGAAGGCCATTACATGCCGGTCCGGTCCATGGTGTACTCCCCAGTGGACCCTCGGGTCCTTTTCACGGCCTGTGATGATACCCACATCCACATGTATGATGCTGAAGGAAAAAGTCTGGTGGGTGCAATGTCAGGGCACGCGAGCTGGGTGCTAAGCATTGATGCCAGTCCGGATGGTGCAGCCGTGGCGACTGGGTCCAGTGATCGGACAGTCAGGCTGTGGGATGTGGGCATGAGAGCTTCAATGCAGACAATGTCAAATCATACAGATCAGGTGTGGGGGGTAGCCTTCCGGCCACCTGGTGGGACTGGAGTTCGGGCAGGGAGACTGGCCAGTGTCTCAGATGACAAGAGCATATCATTGTATGATTACTCATGATGAATTGCAGGGCAGGTGTTGGTAGAGTTAGGCCAGGACTAACTCATTCCTTTTCTAGTGAAACTGACCCAAATTCGATCAACTGATAATTTTTCTCTCTGTGTTGTATGAAATGCATATTATCTGCTGATTCTTGTAAAAGGCAGCTGAGTGCAGGAGGCTTCCGCCATTGTGGGGCTAGGGGAGAGTACACAGCCTTACCCTTGTAGAGTCGAGGCTGTTTCTGTGACTCGAGCTCATGACGGGCAGGTCAGAATGGAGCAAACACAATAGTGTTTCCTGCATTTTTACCATTGTTGCTGGTGAATGTATTTGTTTTGTGGATTTCAACTGGAGCAGGTTTGATTTGGACTGTTGTTGCTGATAAATAGATGTATTTCTGTATTTGTTCCCCTCCAGCTGTTTTTTCAGCAAAAGAGAACATGTTTCTATTTGTTTGCTTTTCCAGGTGGGGAGAATACTGTGACTCCTGATGTAGGTTTGTAATCAATAAAACTTGAAGAACCCATATATCATTATCTGGCTTTTTTGAAGTATTTCAAGCAGCTTCTTTATATTCAACCGTGGATTAACTAGTGAGTCTTCCTAACATTACTCAAGTCTTTTCTGTGTATCAAAGGAAATTTCTGCATAACAGGCATCATTTGGTCCATGATGTGATCGACACGCAACAATATTTTGTCGCAGAAGTTCGAAATGTTGAATGTCAACGATGCATCTGGCAGTGACTCCGACTCGTTTATGTGATGCTTTGATGATAATGTGTCTGTTGCTGTGCTCTTGGGTTCTGCTGCTAGGATTCCCAGTTTAATGGGATCAGTTTGCTTCATGACACAGGTTTTTCCTCAAGAGTTCTGTGTAAGCTTATCCTTTTTCTTCTTTTCCTATCATTTTGTGGGAATCCATTGTGTTACAGTAAAGGGTAGCAACGAAAACAAACTAATTTTCAGCTGTAACATCGCGTTAAGAGACGATACAAGTTTTTCTTTAAATTTTATTTTAAGAATTATGTCTTGCTTTCCTTTGATTCCATATATCTTGGATGTTTATTTTTTGAAGGATTTTCCCAGTAGAACATGTAGGTTGAATATTAAGACATAAGATTCCAGATACACAACAAGAAGCATAGGAACAAGAAATAAAATGAAGGAAACAAGAGAGACTCAGCCTCCTCTTTAGAGATTATCAGCGGCGAATTAAGATTATCTCTAATGAGAAGAAACACTGGACTTGAAACAATTTCTCAGTTGAGATGGTACATTCATTGAAAATTGCTGTGTGTGCATGCAATGAGTCCTTCATTCTCATTTGTCACTTCTAGAATCTATTCTCTCTTGAGCGTTTTATGCTATTTTGTTTCTATACTTTTGAAAACTTTAAAAGTAATCTTGCGATGATCATCGTTCACCAATTCAAGCTATGATTCTTTGAACAAAAACTATGCGAGGAGAATATTATGACAATTTCTGGCAATCACTTGAAAACGGTACAGTGATCGATCATTTCCTCGGCACAAGAAAATTTATGCATCCAAAATATAATGTCAATTAGTTAAAAAGAACAACTCTCCAATTACTTTTCCTTGTTCATTCTCCAAATTTGTGGGTACAAGAAAATTGGTAATGGTTACAGGCTACCCACAATACTAACAAGTAGAACAAACATGCAATCAATCACACATTGCCTGCAGAAATGGAGAGGGGGAGAAAAAGAGGGGGAGAAAAAGAAGGGGAGAGGTTGGGGCTCAACAATGCACATAATCAGAGCTTTATTCGGCGAAAACTATCCGAAGCTTCTTAACTTTCTTCCATCCTTTCTTGCATTGCTTGCCCAGCGCCTTCGCCCCTTTCTTGAGAAGGCTGCCGAGTTCATTTGTTCGCTTCTTCTCCTTCATCCCCATCTCTTTCTCCGCCTCCTTCTTTGCTTGCTTCTTCGCTTGTTCCTGCATCATCTTCTCAAAGCTCTTCACCATGGCGACGAGCAGGAAAGAATCAATAAGAGGGAGGAGGAAGGACAGGTCAGGACTTGCCTTCTTGATTTTCTCTTCTTCCTATTTGTCTATGCATTGTTATGATGGTTAAGAGAATGTATACATACAAGCCTGAGATGTCTCCCCTCCACTCATTACAGGCCATTTTGGGTCAATGGTGTTCCTTCAATTTCTCACTAGTTTCCTGTAGTCAAGGAAAAACCATAGACAGTGGGACAGAATGTATTTCGCATTTCAGTCCACACAGATTCAGTTATTGCATGTGAATCATCGGTGTTTACCTCATCGATACGTTCTTGACATTGGACATTAAAAATATCGGTATAATTGCAGAAAGTTGATACATTTCCTCCACATATCGATGCTATACATGTATTCATATACAAGTATATGCAAGACACTGAAAAACAAAAACAAAGAACAGAATAAATCTATACTCAGCCAATTAGTTAAGTTTTCCTGTGGTAGCATGTTATATAAATCTTAACTAATACTGAAAGCACCATATATTCACCGATTTTGGTTCATCGTCTCTAAGTATGCGGCATTGAGTATGACCTTGAGATCCCATTCCCCCGAGATGAAAGGGATGGAGACGAGGGAACAGAAACCGATGACTGAAGGAGAGGTACACGAGAACCAGTATAATTGGAAGTCCCACCAAGCGCAGGATGGTCACTCATCAACGGAGTTGTAGCAGCAGTTGTCGTGGCAGTAGTGTCTGTAGTAGGCTGTAACTTGATGAGTACATATGGGTTTTCAGAGGGGTTGTCGAATAGCTCCTGGTCACCTTCTTCGAGCGAGCAGACAGTGCTTGTCTCAGTACGTATCGTTGTTGAATCATCAATGGAGCGGCGGTGCTTCCTCCTCTTCCTAGCTGCCTTTCCCCAACCATGCATCGTCTCTCTGATTCTGTGTGGAATTAGTGCAGCTTTGTAGTTTGACCCCATCTGGTTTCATGGCGGCAGACATTAATCAGAAAACAATCTTATATGCAAATGATAATGCTGAAAGGTTAAATTGAATTGACAGAATCAAGAGTAAATCATGTTTTCTCTGGCATTTAAAAGATTGGAATACAATGAAAAAGAATAAACAGGTATTACTGAAACTAACACGACGCTGCATAACTTAAGAATCATCAAGATAACATGCAGCTGCATAGCTAATTGTATTGCATCGACAGGGAGTATGAGACAGGGAACAGTACTTATAAAAATATCATGATTTAGTACCTGAGTGACCAGTGCATAAAGGGGCAATGTACTGTAGCTGCAAAGGAACTGCCCAGCAAACCTATACAATAACCCGATTAATCCTCAATAGTTAGTGTTCTCTGGCAATCGAAAGATTTAAACAAATAAGTTCAATGTGGCGGAGAAAGCATTGTGCGGATGTTTGGCAAAACTATAAAAAGATAAGCCAATGTGGAAATGTTTGGTGAAAAGGTGGTGATGAATCGACTGAGATGTTGTAAACAAGTGCAATGAAGAGCTATAGAGCCACCACCTAGGGAAAATGCTTGAGAGAACCTGAAGTTAATGATGGAAGTTGTGAGCAAGGATTTGAAGATATTTGCAGAGACATTGGCCGTAGCCATTAGCGGATGGGGAAAAAATCATAAAAGCCAAGTAGCAAGAATAAAAGATGAGGTGTCATGAAGGAAGCTGGTTCCTAGGGTTGAACCACATTACTCAAATAAGCAACAAGTTCTATGCAATTTCATACCCCAGAATAAGGCGCACGTATACTAGTTGATGGTTACTGATGAAGCATGAATAATACCCAAATTGCCACTGCAATAACCAACACCACAAAAATTATTATCAAGCACAAAACCTAGCTAGTAAACATGATTATTTTCTGAGATGTTTGACATAATAAAAGCAGTTATCTGATCTTTCCACTATATCAAAATAGAAAACAATGAACTGAGGAAGAGAAAGTACCCAAAACCAGAAAAATGAGGCCAGCTCAAATGCATTCTGCACAAAGTTAAAACACCATAAGGTAACCTCTGAACCAAAATCTTCAAACCTTAGATTCTACTAATCGAAATGAGACATTTGGAATTATGACCTTTTACAACTTGAAGAAGAACTTACCTGGAAAAGAATAAAATGGATCAAATACAGCAAAAGCTCTGGCTTTTTAAACCAGAAAAGATCATCTCGAGGCTTTAGTTTTACCCCAGTAAAAAGTCCACTTATGCCGACACTCTCCAATGCTAGAGTTGCAATGACGTGCTGCAACTTTGTACCCACTAGCAGAACTAGCTGTGAACAGAAAGTTGGAATCAAAATAAACATTATAAATAATAAAATGATATTTGAAACAACTGAGAGCTAATTCAGTAAGCACTCACAGCAATAGGTATGACGGCTATCCAAAAATAGAGATTTGAACCTGCACGCATAAGGTAATTAACATTAAGTAAACATTAAAACCTTACATAAGAATAAAAAGTAAATATGGGGAACATTTTGTTGTAGTTGTTGGGGTGGGGTGGTGGTGCAGAGTTGTTTGCTATATAGTAAACTAGAGCTAGAGAATTATAGTAGGAAAGGCTTTTATGAAAGGTTTACTTAAATAAGGGGTAGAGTTAAATCACGACTCACCATTTATGTTAAACAACATGAAAGCAACGACAAAACCCCACAGGTGTCCACTGCAATTAATTAAAGAAACGAATGTCAGTTGAGCTTTTAAAGCTTTAAGGTTTTCTTCTATTACTTGCAGGCACAAAATCACCTATTCATCTGAACATCAACAGATATGAAAGTAATGAGGTGTCAGTGATCATCACATAACTTGTGGAAGATCAAAACAGACATGGAATAAAGTGGATAAAAGTGAATATCCAAGAACTTACCTTACGCCAACAATCATCTTAAATTCTTCTTCCATGGAGCGTATCATATAGCTATGGAAATCATATGTGGATGAAAGATTGTGGTTCTGCGATGGTTAAACGGAAGGGAATGAGGATAGATATTTTCTTAATATTAACTGAAGTGTTTTCCTCATAACAAATAATAAAATCATCATAATCATGATTAGGCCAGCTAAACAATTTATGCAATAGTCATCCTCAATTGTAGCTTTTCCAGTTTAGGATGGGGACTCAGGTAACACTGTTTTTAGCAGGTGAGCTGTTGCTCTTTGAGCATAAGTTGCAAAAACCAAAATAATTGAAAACGAATTTAAGAAGACAAGGAGAACTGTTCATAAAAGACAAAAAGCAAGTTGATTAACCAGATTTCAAGAGCATGACTAAACACAGATTAGGATCTTGACATGAAAAAGATTAGGTGGCATGACTAATGATGATATAAATTAGAGAAAAATAATAATCTTAAAACAGCAAACAATATTTTAGAATATAGAGGAATATATTACAGGGGATTGAAGGAAATTACATTCATTGTTTGGTGTATGAAAGAAAGTGAAGGGGGGCAAATAGAGAAATGACCAAAATTTGTCTTCTAGGTCATTCTCTCACTTGGAGGTAGCAGTAGTATAATGCTTCATCTTTCTCTATCCTATGTTTTTCTTATTCCCTTCACTTTCTGTGATAACCTAAAACAACCTAGAAGAATAATTGAAAACCGACCCACACAACAAGGTTTTGTTACTGTTGTCATGATAAAGCAACTAAAGAAAGAGTGGTCAGAGTCCACAACCTTAAGCTCTTTCCCTCTTTCTACGATAGGGAAAAGGGTTCTCATACTAATTTTACAGGTCAGAATAGGGTTTACCATGATAAAACCCCTACGTAGGGTAAGGTAGTCAGCTCGCACAACAGACCGTCCAAACTGGCGGAAGAAGCAGGTCTGCAAAGTATAGAATATGAAAATAAAAACAATATTATTACAAGTTCACTTGCAGATTTGAAAGTAATATCGCTAACATTGGATATGAATCAATTGATCCCTAGTAATCTTAATTTTTAGACTTCAATATAATGCATTGATGCCATCCATTTAAAACTTCAAAACAAGAAAGAAGTTAAGTTACAATTGTGTGTGTTAGTACTAACAATATTTTCCCTTACCAGCCAAACAAGAAAACCATTTTTGGACCAAGGACTTGACACATTGAACTTCACAAATGTTGACTGCCTTCTCATTGTCAATGCTCTGGTGATTTCTGCAGTACCATGAATTAGAAGATGGTCAAAGAAATATAGAAGTGGATGAATAATAATTGGTGATGATCTGCAATTTTCTTTTTAGAAAATAAACAGAAAAAAAAAGTATCAGGTTCTTCATCAGGATTCTTAACTTTTGGCTATTTAGATCCCCTTTATTTCCTAGCTTGTAGACACTAGTATCATGGGAATAATGATGGAGCCGAAGTTCTGTTATTAGAGATAATCAATAAGAGATTGTGATGGTATATGGAAAATGGATTACATTTCTAAGTGAGAACAAGTACCAGGATGGCATTAGAAATTCCCATGAGCAGAGGCAGTTAAGAAGGTTCACAGCTAAATACTGGACATTACAATTCTTTAGTATGTATCCAATTATTCATGTAGATGAAATTCTCTCAGAAAAAGGTTGTGCATTAGCAACTGTTGATAATATGATCACTCCAGAGATCTAGTAGTATGAGTGTCAAAAAGCGCAAAAAAAAAAAAACATAAAAAGGTATGAGGAAGAGCGGACACATACACACATTCCTCTTCCTCAGATACGATGGCAAGACTTGAGAAAACAAGAGTAAAGAATTTGCTAGCTGCAAACTGTAGAATAATGGAAAGTGTAGAAGTGTGTAAATGAAACAGAAGAATCATAGGTACTGCTTCTTATGTTCAACTACAGGGAATCACAATTAGCATGTATTTCAGTGTATATGAAGCAATAATTTGTTTAACTACTAGAAGGCTACAGGTAATCACAATTAGCATGTATTTTATAATATATGAAGCAAAAATTTGTTTGTCTACTAGAAGGCAGGTAGATGAGCATACTGTTTCCTTGAAACTCAGTTCAGTATAAAGATTCTTACCAGCATATACATGCCTATCCCTATGAGCCTCTTCTTCCCATTTCCTCCAAGTATGTATCTGTCAAAAATATCGTGTGAAAGCTACAATGTTAGCTACACAACCGCTGATATGAAATTGCAAAAATAACATCTCGGAAACTTTTCTTGTTATTAGAGGAACAAAATAGACAACTAGAAACAGCTTCAATGTGGTTTGAATGTGCTATTTACATTTGCATGCTGGTTCAGAACTAATTATCCTGATGATGGATAAAAAGTAGCCTCCATCATGTTGAAGTATGTAAGCATGTATAACAACTTTCCAAATGAGATGTACATTCAGTACCTTAAGCAAAACAACACATGGAATTGGAAACTAAGACCAACTACAAATGTCCAGAACATGTGAAAAATGCCTGAACTAATTTACTGCTGCCATATTCTGAATGTAAAACTCATGTCTACAAAACTAGAGAAACAAATTTAGAACAGACTAAATGGAGAAGAAACTGAAATATAGAGGAAATAAAGTAGGTGCCTCATAATCCATGTTGATATATCAAGTAATACCATGTCATAGATAAGATGCTATTTTCAAGTATGTGTCGGCTTGCAAACATAACAAGATATGCAAATTACATTTTGATGTATGAATTTTTATTTCTATTATCCACGACATAAAATTAATCTTCATTTAAAAAATATTTGTCCAAGTAAGGAACCTGCAGAAGATTTCAATTTTAGTTTTCAGGCATTCCAGAGGTTATAGTTCATAGCTAAAGCTAGATCAAATCTGAATTTTCAATTAGGTATATCACATTCATATGATCTAGATAAAACCTAGCACTTTTATTTTGTGTGAGTGTCTCTTGGGCTTGCTTGCATGGGCTGACACATGCCTATGCATGTGTATATGCATGACTGCATAGGCTTGCATGTATGCAAGCATATGTGCATGTGCATGTATGTATCTCATGGAGAATAGAAACGTACAATCTAATAAGAAGAATAAGTCAGATCATAATGTGGCGTTCCCTTGGAAGAAATAAATTAATATTTTTGTGAATTATAAAAAATTTGTAATATTCATTATCAGAATGGAGGTGTCAGTATCTTCAGAGCCTAGAGAGGATGTGATCATGCGTACTTCTATAAGAGCTGATATATATCTTCTACATGTACTATAATATATAGGACAATGTGATACTGCATTTCAATTGGAAGATCATAAACAGATAGAAACCTTTATACAGTTAAATTAGCCCTTAGGACCAGGAGGCACGTTTGAACTGCCAAATGTAACATGTGGGTCAATGAAATTTCACAATCGATCTTATTATGTAGGCTATTTTTAATGGCTTTACATTTCTTACTGAACTCTACATTATAGTCATTGTCGGCATATAACCACTTTAGACAAAAGCTTAAGCTTGGTTGTGGACCAAAAAGTTCTATACTGTAACATCCAAGACCCTGCAAAGTCCCCAACATCCAAGACCGAACATCTTGTTTTCCACATGACGATAACACAAATAAGAAGGAAATAAATTATGTTTAACCCAGCATCTTTTTACTCTTGGTGCCTCTACAGCCATGTTAGGTAAGCACTTTACACAGGAGCTTAAGCTCATGTGTTGCGGGTCAACAATTATTTTATATGTTACATTCAAGAATCATCTAGGCATTTTCCCAACAAAATGAATATGCAATAGAGCAGATTTGACGTCAAGAAAACTGCACAAGAGAATTGACCAAGTTTAATGACTGAATGGCTAGCCTGAAATCAAACCTGAATGGCTTTGTGGAAAATTAAGCAACTATGAGCAATTAAGTGTTGGGGTCGTGTCCCGCCTCCGGTTGAGCATCCAGTTGCAATCAATTGAATGATGGAAGTTTTTTTTTTACTGAGCTTGGGCCATTTGGGCCAGGATCATTTAATGGTGTGGGCTACCATTAAGTGAGGGTAGTGTTAGGGTTTCCTTGTAACACACTGTCTCATGAGTGAGATAAGAGATAGGGCTTTTGAAAAGATGCGAGACGAGATGAGAGGGATAGTGAGGTAGAGAGATTGTTGGTTCTCTTGTAAACTCTGTATGATTTCTCTTTCATAGTAGATCACATATTTGTGCTCTGTGCACGTAGATCAAGGTTGGGCAGCCGACCACATAAATATCGTGTGATCTTTTTGGTGATTTGTTCTATCTTGTATGTTCGAGGTGATCAATCTCACGACATATTGAGATCATCGGTCGGGATCACAATCCCCAACGTTAAGGGCACAACCATGAAAACCTTGCTGGTTGGTGGGTAGGTAAATCTTTATCTATTTACCCAATGCAAGCCTGAATCAACCCTCCAATTTCCCCTACATTCATAAATGTATCTAAATGTAGATGTAAGATAATAAGATTTGCTATACTTAATCAGATTTGTCTCTAAGGCACAGAATAAGCGAAGGACCAAACAAAATCACATAAAGAGTATTCCTCATCTTACTTGCTTAACTGATTCATATATTTTTTGAGTACTGAATCAATCATGTAGGAAGGTCCTAACCTTCACAATGGCCAACAACATTGTCAAGCAGCTGTAGGATACATGGGTTATAGCCATAACAAAGATAAACCGGTGGAGTTGTTCCAGGCCCTCATATGAAACAAATGGCTCATGACCCTGCAGGAGTGAACAAAATTGTTACATTGGCATCAAATCAAGAAACCTAAAATTATAACCAACCTACATCCAACTAATGATTGGTCTGGTCGTCTAAATTGAGGTGCATATTCCTACCAACTGGTGAATTGGGGAAGAAATATTTCAGCACAAAAAGGATATGAACATATTGAACTAAACAATTTTAACTGCAGTAGGTAATATTTCGAATTATTTTGATAGATTCCACTAAATACCTCTGCGCAGGTCTTCTTATTTAGTTCGCTCAATATCCTTTTAAAAGAGTGGTGAAGAGCATGTCCTGTCAATTGCTTGCTACCTTGAGGCGAGACATTTTCAACGTATGTTGTGCCCTCGACCTCGGATTTGGAACAGGGCGAAAAGTTACTATTGTAGAATTTTGAATCTATACAAATATTCGAAATAGTTCTTGAGCTGGCCGTTAGGAGCAGAGAGATAAAACCCAACAACATCAGTTCTGCAGCACAAAATTTCAAATAATGAACCAACCAAGAACCACAAAAAAGAAGATCAACGATTAATCTTTGATAGTGTATGAGAGACAATGTATGTTTTAAGTTCTTCTCAAAGATGAGCCGATTGAACAATACCATTTGTTAGAAAAAGAAAATGAGAATCAACAAAAAACTATGACAAAAACACTGTATACCTTCTTTCATCTTCTCCAGGGCTTCGAATAATGGATTCCTACGAGTCTTCTTCAACCACTAGAAAATGGAAGCATAATTAAATACCAAATCCATTAAATACTTAAATTAAGGCTACAGTAATATCAACATGATATTTTCCATAGTTTATATAAGTTCAATCAGGGAATGCAGACATAAATTTAAATTACCGCTATAGTATATTAGTATCAAGTTGCTAGTACTACACATAACACAGTAAGAAGATGATGGGTAACAGTTTTTGATGAGGTAATTCTTTAATTTATTTATAAATGATGTAGAAAAACAACTATAAGCATCAATAATATACACATTATTTATATAGGAAATTGCTATCCAGTCAAATTAACTTAAATGATTATGATCATTTCATTGGCACTCCGAAGAAGAAAATTCCAGTGAAATTAAAAGAGACAAGCACACATGGATCTCAAATCTATAATCTGCAATAAAACTCTAGTCAACAAAAATGGGGAGTAAAAGAGACACCAGCTAGTAGCATATTTCTTCTCGAGAACATCTTCTTTGACACCATGCATATTACATAAACGAGCAACTAGAAGGAGCATGAAACTATAGTTTTCTCGCAAGACTGTCGCAGATCAAATAATCATGGAAGGAAAGCCCGACAACAACACTAGTTGTTCTGCCAATAATCATTCAGTTTCTATATTCTGCAGCAACTTTCTTTACATATATGATGTTATTTTAGCTCATGATAATTGAGTGATGATGAAACAATAAACAGATTTCTAGATATTTTCAAAATATTAAGCCCATTCGAGCAGAGCGTTCTTAAGCCCAATAGACTTGTCTAATCTATATGCCTTATTAGTTTGTCGTATATGGAATATTTCCATGTCCTATTAGGAATGTTAGTCCTGTATGAAAAAACAAACAACAAGAGAAGTGGTACATAAATATTCAAGTGATATTATTTAATGTTGGGCTTAAAGAGAATGAAATAAATAAAGCAGGCAGGAGATGTAGTAACTCTCTACAGCATACAAGAACATGTGAGAGTGCAAAGGCACATTGGAGCATTCTTTCTACAGTTTTCATGTACAGAGCATAATTCGGTCACTGATATTATTGACATATGAATCACATTGGAGAATATTTTTCAAATTACTCACGTGTCCCAAATCATGGAGCCTTGACATATTTGGGAATAAATTAAAATTCTTCTATAATTCATGGGTGCTAGTCTTGGAGAATATTTCCAGCGATATTTGAAGGCGTCTTCCTTGCATGAAGGATTGTGACATAACACAAATGAATCACATTGGAGAATATTTTTCCATATGTCAATAGATATTGAACAGGTTCAAATCATCTCCGTTATTTGTAACTAAATCAAAACTGATTATGTAGATTATATGTAACTAAATCAAACTGAGTCAGATAACTCTACATGGTAGTTGCAACTTTTGAATTCATAGTTGTAACAAGTGTGCATTGAACTGAACTCTATAAAAGGTACAACTTTGGAGGGTCTCCCAAATCTCATTGTTGAAAATGTGGGCAACTACCATTGTCCCTTCAGGATATATCTGAGCTCATAACCTGAATTCTCTACAGAAAATCTCAAAACATGAAATGACATAGAACATACCGGCACAGACCACCCAATTATCAATTAACATTCTCCAATATAACAATAGAAATGGGCAAATGATGATGAAATGTAAAAGTTAACTGAGACTAACTAAAAGAAAGTCCCGGCGTTCAGAAAAAACTTTCCCCGAACCACAATAGAAAAGACTTGTATTACATACAAATAAAGCAGAAGGGAGAATATTCTTGAAGTCCAAAGAAATTTTAACCTACATATTGATTAGTCAACTGTGAATAGAAAGAACAAGAAAGGCTGTGGCAGGAAAGAAGAAGAGTGTGTCAAGCATCCGACTTCTTTTCGAGAAGAACCCTATCTTCGACCATTAGCATACCTCATCCTCAAGGTGCAATAAGGCTAAAGCTAGTCTTAAACTTTTTACATTTCAATGGACATTGCTCTCAGTTCACTACAATGAATCATGTTAGGTTTGGAGGAAATAGACAGCTTGAAGGCTTACACTCAGTGTTCTAAATATCCCCGATATAACCCGGATATTGCGCCGACATTGCGTTTACGGCACCTAGCCGCAATGATTTGGCACATTCAAACCGATATAGCGTTTTTCTTTCAAAATCGTCGATAAATAGGCGTGGACCCGATATATCGGCCGCAATTTCGGCGGATTTTGGACCCGATATAGTGTTTTACACCCAATTTTTAGGTTAGATATTTGGGTAATTCGAGTGATGTGCCAATGTGACATTTTTGAAGATTCTACACTTGGATAGTGATTATAAATTCATAGGCTTAATGCAAGTTATTGAATTAAGTATATCTTAAACATATAAGTATGATGTTTTATGTAAATTTATATAATTTATGCATATAATATCTTATTGAGATGCGATTTAAGACAAGAAGATATGTATATTACAGTCCGATTTGACATCCGATTTTTAAAAATATCCCCGATATATCCCATCTCCGATAAATTTTTCCGGCCGATGTAGTCGCTGTGGCCGCCATTTAGAACACTTCTTACACTAGATGGGGATAGTGATGGAGATCGCTAAAGCTATTATTTAGTAGTCTCTTTTTAATTATTTTATTTTATTTAGAGTGTTTTTTTTAGTCCCACATTGGTTATGATGAGGATGTCTTCTTCGTAGGAGCCTATATAACGTCAAGACTTGTAGTTAATTATTTACACTATGATGAATTGATTAAAATGAAATTCCAATTAGGATGTTGATGTCCTTTTCAAATTTGAATTTTTGCGTGGTGATGTGCAGAGTGGGAAAGAGATCTCCCAGATGCTGAAGCCAGAATTTATCTTTATCCCCTCAAAACACTAATTTCTTCCATCTTTCTTCTTCCCCCTTCCTGTATTACATCAGCTTGGTATCAGAGCAAAATTCCTATTCTTTTCATCCTCCACACAAAAAAAACCTCCACAAAAATCCTAGCTTCCACCACAAATCGGAAAAAAAATAGATCTTCATTTGGTGTTTTCACGAATAAAATCAAAAATTTCCCCAAATATCTTCATCTTCAATTGTTCATCTTAACCCAAATCCTAAAACTCCATCTTCTTCCTCAATCCTCGACCTCGTGATCTCTCCAACCTCAACCTCAGCCATCGTCGTCACATCCCCGTCATGGTTCACAGTCGCGGTCTCGGCCGCCGACTCGGCGGGCACTGAGACGGATCGGTCTCGGTGACTCGGATCGGTATCGGGCGATACGCGCAAAACGCTACATAGAAAGCTAAAAAATTCTGAAAAAATCACGATAAATCTTAAAAAAATGTAGACATCCATATTCATGTATCACATGTCTAAAATATATCACCTAGCACACTAAACATAAAGCGAAAGTATAAATACACGCGTCGTTGGTAGAAGCATATCAAAATACATGCACAATATAGTAAATTGAACAAACTACATTCATAAATACATGCTAATGTAATTATTTTCACATTGAATTGCGATGAGGCACAAAATTATCATCATAATGCCGAATCGACCGAGTCAATTTCAATTCTCAGCCTAGTCAGTCTCCTCCGAGTTGAGTCGACCGACTCGTGACTCGGACTCGTCTCGGAGTGGGCCGAGACGGATACGACTCGGCCGACTCGTCTCCGACTCGGCCGAGTCTTTGAACCATGATCCCCGTCACTGTCGAAAGAGCCCCACCGCCGCAGAGCATACAGACGTCGTCAACGAAGTCCACCGCCAACACCACCAATATCACCAGGCAAACTCAGCTTCCCCGCCAACATCCCCGCCTTCCTTCTCCTACTCAACGATAATCGCCGCTGTTGCACACCTCTAATGCCTTCGCCGACCTCGCCACCACCCTCCGCCATCACAGCCAGCAAACTTCCAACAGCTGTCGACTTCACCGAGCATCACCGCCTCCTCCACGCCCTAATCCTGGACTTAGACGTTGCTGAGCTCTCGTCAAAGTCGTCGCTTTCTCCAACGTCGTCACTCCGCCCTCGGAGACCATCACTGCCTCCGCCGCTGCTGCCAGGGTGTTCCGACCCCTCGGGTTCGATCAAAGCAGAGAGGGAAGCAAAGCGGGTTCAAGTTTAAAGGAGATCGGGTTCAATTAAAACCCAATATTAAGGGTTAGTTGAAAGCGGGTTCAGACTGAGACGACCCGACCTGCGAAGCTAGCCGCGAGCCGTCGCTGATGTCAGCGGTTCAAACGCTGACGTCATCGGCTCAGTCGAGCCGATCCAAGCCAAGCCGCCGAACCGAGCCGCCATGCCGACTTCGAGCCACCTGCTGACGTCATCGGCTCAGTGCTAACGTTCATCGGCTCGCCTGAGCCTTTATTGTTTACTGCAGCAGCCCAACGACATTCCGAAGCCCGTTTCAGGCCCGTTTGGAGTCCTATTTGAGTTCTATCTGAAGCGTTAGATCCGTAACTGACTCTCGGAGATACTGGAAGAATTTCGCAAAATTTGAGCAACAGATCAGACCTTCGCTAGCTCCTGTTTAGTGCCGGCACAGTTCCTGCAGCAATTCAACAACGTTTCAGGACCCGTTTGGAGTCCGATTTGAGTTCTGTTCGAAGCTTTGGGTTCGTACCTACGCCGACGTGAAAGAGAACCTCCATCGCATATTAGAGAAACTTCACCTCATCCTTAAACTAGCTTGGGATTGCAATGCCACATTAAAAAAGATAGAGTCACAAGGCGAGAAATGACATATCAATAGTGTCCCTAGTGATGAGCTAGAGAACCAGAAGTTGTTACTGAGACTGAGATAGAATTAGAACTATTGATAAGCCGAAGCCGGAGCCAGATCTAGAAGTTGGTAATGAGCCAGATCCAGAGTCAGAAGTGAAAAAGTCTCTTATTGAGACCTCTGTAGATCTTCCAGTAGAGCCTATCATGGAGCAATTGCCCTCTTCGCCAACAATGAGGGTTCTCTTATCCCTGAGGCCGCCTAACGCGTATGACCCATTGTTGATCTTTCTATTTTGACAAGTTTGCAGGAGTTTGGTGTCCTGATTGTGGTTCAATTTTTAGCGGAGCTGACTGGAGTTGTTTTGCTGCATTCATCTTACTCGAGCTACCTTTGATTGCGACTGATGTGTCACGGAAGCCAGCTCCACCTCCACCACCGTGACTTAGGCATGATGCATCTGTTGACCCAAAGGCCCATCACTTTAGTTTTGATGATGATTAACTCATGTAGTTATAGTTTACTAATGATCTTGTGTTTTTGTATAATTTCAGCTATTAATCAAGATATTAGTAGGTGTCTAACTTCAACAAAGGAGTTTTGGAGCTAACACATGTAGATTCAAGAGCTCGCGCGTTAAGATCGCATCTAGCACTCGGTTGGAGTCAAGCTTGTTGGATTGTATTTGGATCGAGTCGACTTGGAGGAGTTCTACAAGAAGACTTCGGTTTGTGTTTAGTTTGTTAAAGGGTAGAATATAGTTTTGAAGCTCAAAAATAGACACACACAAGTTCAATATATTTGGTTTTCGGCTTAACCGGTTTTGGATTTCAAGTACACATATATCGGGTTTTGGATTTTAATCAGTTTTAGTTCTGCTGATCTGCTCGACACCCTTTTACATTTCTTATCATAACTTTTTATTCTTATACTCAAATAACATGATTTAAATTGCATTTCAAAGATAACATTCAGGGCTACATTTCTTATTCAATAATCATTTTCTGATTCAAATGTTAAAGATGTCAAATATTTGACTGAAGTCTGTTCTTGTTCTAAAATAGTTTACAGTTTCTGATTTGACACCTTTCTGTAATTTATTGATAACTTTCTACTATGATATGATATTGAGTTGATTCAAGTTGCATTAAAAAGAAGACTTCAAGCTTTACAAATTATTCCTATATACTTATTTTTTAATTCGAACGTTTTCAGCCTGAAAACTGTGCTCAAAGTTGACCAACAGTCTGCCAAAATTGACAGAATGGCTAATTTTTTGGAGGCTGATTTTTAACTATATTTTTAAAACGTGTTTTGTTAAATTTTAAGAGTCAATTTATTCCTTTTAAACCTGATAAAACTATACTATGTTTACTCTTTTAAAAACTTATATCAAGTGGTCATTAGGGTTGAGTTTATCACAACAACAACAATAATTTCATTGAAAATCAAAGTTTTGGGTTTCAAGAGAAAGTTTTCAAGTTTCAGTTTTGTGCGTTTATTTTCAAAAATCTTCTTTAATTTTTTGGTTCTCAAAAATCTCTCTTCTGATTTTACTCTCACTTACAAATTCTTGAGCTTCAAAATTTATTTTATTCTATAGGATTTTGTAAGAGAGTTTCAAGAGAAAGTTTGTGGTTTTTTGATCACCCAGATATTGTTCCATTGTTGTTACGCTACCTCTAAACTAGAGTGTATTGGGGAGTTGTGTACTCCGTGCGGTTGTAATTCCTTTGATGGAAAGTTCTAGTGGATTGAAAATCTTTCACGGTGGTGAAGGCGGAGACGTAGAGCGGTGGCTCGAACCTCGAAACAAATCTCTTTGTTTGCGATTGATTTCTTGTCTCTCTTATCCACTTTATATTCATTCATTCATTGTCGATCTATACTCATTACAATAAGATTGCATTGAGCACCTCAAACTCTTATCTAGAGGAATCATGAGGAAGAAGTTCAGAATCCTTTACGGGGGCTTCTAATCTTATTTTGAGTGATCGTTTGCATCATCTCAGTTTTATTTTACATTGAATATTGAATTGATTAGTCTTACACCTATTCACCCCCCTCTAGGTGTAATTTCAAATGGTATCAGAGCTATGTCTCTAGTTTTGGCTTAACATTCTTAGAGAGATCCTAATTTGCTAATAATTATATTAATTTCTTCATTCATCCACTAGTAAAAATGGCCGACAGTATTAGGATCCCTCCCAAGTTTGATGGCCTTAACTTTCCCATATGGAAAGTTAGGATGACCGTATTTTTGCAATCCCTAGGAAGCCGAGTTGCAAAGACGGTGACCAAACCCTATAGCGCACCCACTGGTGATGACACTTAGTCTGATATTGCCGCCAAGGAATATGAGGCTAATTCAAAGGCTCAAAATGCCTTGTTTCTAGCCTTGAATGAGATGACACTACAAGGGTCATTCATTACAAATCCGCCTATGAGATTTGATAACACTTATTAGTCACTCATGACGGAACATCACAAGTCAAGAGAGCTAATATTGATCTCTTGCGTTCTCAATATGAAAACTTCAAAATGCATGAAAATGAACCTATTGATGAGATGATTACGAAGTTTACTAAAATAACTAATGGTCTTTTCTCTTTAGGTGATGAAATCAACAATGATCAAAAGGTCTGGAAGGTCATTCGTGCACTTCCACCGTCTTGGGAAGTCAAAGCCACTACATTGAAGGAGTTGAACGACAAAGATGAGATGGAGCTCATTGGTCTTATCGGCAACCTTAAAACTCATGAGATGGAGAGAAAGGCCACAAAAGAAGAAGACTATCGCTTTCAAGTCTACTCCCGCCATCTCTGACAATGAAGAAGAAGAAGATGATGATAAAGAACTATCTTTCCTCGTAAGAAATGTAAGAAGAACATACAACAAAGTAAAGTACAACCATAGGAGACGATGGTAAGGAAAGGAGGATAAGAAAATCATCTACTTCAACTGTCGGAAACCCGGACACATCATGGCCGAATGTCCAGATTTCAAAAACAAGTTATCTTCTTCAATCAAGCAAAAGAAGTCATTCATGAAGAAAGCTCTCAAAGCCACATGGGATTCAGAAAGTGAATCCGAAGAAAAGGTAGACACAGCAAATATGTATTTTGGCAAACACACCCAAGGTAAATTCTGAACCATCTATTGATGATTGTGAATTAACTAAAGATGTTATAGTAAATGCATTTGTAGAACTTTCAGATAATTATGATTCTTTAAAGAAAAATTTTCTAAATATGAAAAGGAAAATGAAGTTCTTCAAAACAAAGTTATTACTCTTTTCAAAAAAAGGATGATTTGTCATCCACTCTTTTATCAACACAAAAGGATTTTGATACATACAAGGTTTCATGTAAAGCTAAGTTTCTCAAGATTGATGAAAATGAAATTTCTATCTTAAAAATCAAAATCAACAATTTGGGAAATGTTTTAAAGAAATGTGAATTTAATAAAGCTAAATTAGAAGACATGTTTTTCAAGAAAAATTCTTCAAAAAGACAAGTTCACACTACACATGCTCACACTTCTAAATCACACACTAAGCGTACTCATGTACCACATGCTCATCATGCACATCATGCATTCATGTATGATAAAATTTATACATGTACTTATTGTGGCCGAAAGAGTCACTTAGCTAAATTTTATTTTGATCATATAAATGCTTCAATTAATCATGTTTAGGTTAGGAAAGGTGCTAACCCCCATGGACCCAATAAGATATGGGTACCAAAAGCCACTCTTATTTTATTTGATGTAGGTGTGGGCTCTCACATGACGCGAGAGATATGGTGCCTTGATGGCGAATGCGTTCCGAGCTAAATGGTGACACTTTTGGATGCATCACTTTCAAGGAAAGTTTGGTGAGAGGACCATCATGGTTTGAAGATTTAGAGATTAGTCCTAAAGGTTTTAGTAACTATCTCTAACTCCCATTTAGTTTACATGCTTTCATTGATTGATTTTTAGCATGTTTTGATTTTTTCATGATTATTATGTTAAATGTCATGTTAATTAGACTTGTGATATACATATGTAGTATTTGAGATACACTCATGTACATATGCATTTACATTCTTTTTGTGTTCTCACTATAATTTAGCTATTGTGTATGTCCTAACTCTAAAACATGTGCATTTACATAAAGATCATATTGGTTTATGCTTTTATGCTTCATGTTTTTATTCCTTGTTTAGATGTTGTTTTCATTAAAACTTGTGTTTATACTTGTACAACAAATAAACCACATTTGATTGTTGTATGTTTGTACTTAATTGCTCATTTGTACCCATTAGATATACTTGTATAGCTTAGTTTTGATGATTCTTGTATTTTAACTTATATTTTCCATTTTGTACATATTTTCATGAAAATGTTTTTAGCTTCATGTATATGTTAATTTTGTCTAAACTTTAGATATACATGTATACCCTTGAGTCACTTGCCTTCATGCAAAATTTTATTATGGACTCGTTTATTTTTATGATATGTATGTATACTGTTAGTTTTTACAAAACATAATATACCTTGATGCTTACGTAGTTTTGATGAAAATTTTAGATTTGATGATTTCTTATAAAAGGAATTTCATATGAGCTTTATTACCTATTTTCATGATTATTCTTTTCACATGATTCTTGAACACTCACATTATTTGTGTTTACTCATGACTTTGTTTTATGAGTACATTTTGAGCTTTTTAGATCTTGAGTGACAATTTTGTGTAAAACGCATGTTTCATGAGAAATATGATTTGTTTTCATATTTTTGAAGGATCTATAAATAGTTATTTCAAAAATTATCTTAAACTAGTGTATATTCTTTAATTGGTAGTGATTTTCAAATATGCTAAAATATTTTCAAATCCTATTTTTGAAAACCCCTACCTTCAAAGGGCGATTGGATGGGCGACCATGCCTTGTATGCTCATAATTGAAAATCTTTTACGTATCCACTTATACATTGTATATTATGTTTTATGTGGTTAGGGTCTAGTCATCTCTTTTCATATAATGCATGTATGCAGGGGGGCTAACTTTATGTCTCTCATCTTCATGAATGTATATCGCATATATATATTTATTGCTTGTTTTTCCTTCACCCCTTTGTTGATGAATTGACAAAAAGGGGGAGAAGAATTTGGTGAGTTTATATATGCATGCTTATTTCATTTCCTTGTTTATGCAAAAAAGGAGAGAAGAATTGCTATGCATCTTTATTTCCTTCTTTATGCATATATGTTTGTGTTTGGTTTATGCTTTCATTGAATATCTTTATGTTCATTACTATGCATGAGTTAAGGGGGAGCTTCTATGAAGCTTAATTTTAATCCATGCATATATAACTCCATGAGTTTTGTCATCATCAAAAAGCGGGAGATTGTTGGCCCAAAGGCCCATCACTTTAGTTTTGATGATGATTAATTAATGTAGTTATAGTTTACTAATGATCTTGTATTTTTGTATAATTTCAGCTATTAATCAAGATATTAGTAGGTGTCTAACTTCAACAAAAGAGTTTTGGAGCTAACACATATAGATTCAAGAGCTCGCGCGTTAAGATCGCATCTAGCACTCGGTTGGAGTCAAGCTTGTTGGATCATATTTGGATCGAGTCGACTTGGAGGAGTTCTATAAGAAGACTTCGGTTTGTGTTTAGTTTAGTTTGTTAAAGGGTAGAATATAATTTTGAAGCTCAAAAATAGACACACAAGTTCAATATATTTGGTTTTCGGCTTAAACTGTTTTGGATTTCAAGTATACATATATCGGGTTTTAGATTTTAACCAGTTTTAGTTCTGTTGATCTGCTCGACACCCTTTTACATTTCTTATCATAACTTTTTATTCTTATACTCAAATAACATGATTTAAATTGCATTTCAAAGATAACATTCAGGGCTACATTTCTTATTCAATAATCATTTTCTGATTCAAATGTTAAAGATGTCAAATATTTGGCTGAAGTCTGTTCTTGTTCTAAAATAGTTTACAGTTTCTGATTTGACACCTTTTTGTAATTTATTGATAACTTTCTACTATGATATGATATTAAGTTGATTCAAGTTGCATTAAAAAGAAGACTTCAAGCTTTACAAATTATTCCTATATACTTATTTTTCAATTCGAACGTTTTCAGCCTGAAAACTGTGCTCAAAGTTGACCAACAGTTTGCCAAAATTGGCAGAATGGCTAATTTTCTGGAGGCTGATTTTTAACTATGTTTTTAAAACGTGTTTTGTTGAATTTTAAGAGTCAATTTATTCCTTTTAAACCTAATAAAACTATACTATGTTTACTCTTTCTAAAACCTATATCAAGTGGTCATTAGGGTTGAGTTTATCACAACAACAATAATTTCATTGAAAATCAAAGTTTTGGGTTTCAAGGGAAAAAGTTTTCAAGTTTTAATTTTGTGCTTTTATTTTCAAAAATCTTCTTTAATTTTTTGGTTCTCAAAAATCTCTCTTCTGATTTTACTCACTTACAAATTCTTGAGCTTCAAATTTTATTTTATTTTATAGGATTTTGTAAGAGAGTTTCAAGAGAAAGTTTGTGGTCTTTTGATCACCCAGATATTGTTCCATTGTTGTTACGCTACCTCTAGACTAGAGTGTATTGGGGAGTTGTGTACTCCATGCGGTTGTAATTCCTTTGATGGAAAGTTCTAGTGGATTGAAAATCTTTCACGGTGGTGAAGACGGAGACGTAGAGCGGTGGCTCGAACCTCAAAACAAATCTCTTTGTTTGTGATTGATTTCTTGTCTTTCTTATCTACTTTATATTCATTCATTCATTGTCGATCTATACTCATTACAATAAGATTGCATTGAGCACCTCAAACTCTTATATAGAGGAATCACGAGGAAGAAGTTCAGAATCCTTTACGGGGTATACGGCTTCTAATCTTATTTTGAGTGATCGTTTGCATCATCTCAGTTTTATTTTGCATTGAATATTGAATTGATTAGCCTTACACCTATTCACCCCCTCGAAGTGTAATTTCAGCATCAGTGCTTCATTTCCGGCCATCACCTTGGCCTAATTGATGTGAGATATCATACAGTTCTACCCGATCGTGTCTGCTGCCTGTTACCATTACATTCACCGGAGATGAATGCTTCTAAGCCGCGGAGAATGATGGAGATCGCTCTAGCTATTATTTAGTAGTGCCTTTTTAGTTGTTTTATTTATTTAGTGTTTTTTTAGGCCCGCATCGGTTATGATGGGGGTGTCTTCTTTGTAGGAGCCTATATAAGGCAAGGGTTGTAGTTAATTATTTAGAGTATGATATTGATTAAAATGAAATTCTATTTAGGATGCTGATGTCCTTTTCAAATTTGAATCTTTACATGGTGACGTGCAGAGTAGGAGAGAGATCTCCCAGGTGATGAAGCCTAAATTTATCTTTATTCCCTTAAAACTCTAATTCCTCCCTCTTTTTTCTTCCTCCTTCCTGTATTACATTAGATAGCCTCTCTGTTAAATAGATGATAATAAATAGAGAATTATAATACTATCCTTACTTGCGTCACACACTTATTACTTTAACACTCTTACTCAAACTCACGATGGTATAACATCGAGAGTTTATTTAAGGTAAATAGATATAAATATTGTCACTGTTAAAGTACTAAAAATAAATTCTGAAACCATCAAGAAGTTGGATGAATACGATGTTGAGGAGATATTAGATGATGGAGAGCTGTAGAAGAAGAAAACTTCAAGGGATGCAAAATCAAGAACGAAACATCTACTGGAGAGATGAATACTAATTAAGACGGAGCACTTATGATTTACCTGAGCCTCTTTCACGTGTAGCAAAACGGACTTCGAGCATTTACACAGGGCGAACTCCAAAACCTATAGTGTCTTTTCGCTTGAACCAAGGTGGACATTGAATCAGTGTGAATTCTGTTGATGGAGAAAGAGATCGTGATATCAATGATAAGAATAGTGCTGGAGAAGGAATGTCCGAAGAGAAAGAAAAGAATATGCAACAAGGAGAAGCACTTTCAATATCGACGAGTCGGCGTCGTCAAAAGTGGATGAGGATGACATAAGAGCCTGAAATAGAGGAGAGAACGTCAGTCGAAGGAGAGAAGACGATTGCCGTTGATAGAAGAAGATTTTAGTCGGCAACAATGTAGTGGCTATAAGCTCTGCAAGAAGAGAAGGTTCAGTCGGCAATGTCGAAGGAGAAGAGAAGAGGTCATCTTGTATGAATCTGAATCAAGGTTTAGTTATGAGGAGAATGGAGCGGTTTGGGTCAGATTTGATCACCCGAAAAAGAGCACAACTTGATAAGAACATCCATTTCACATCACAATTGCAGTGGATCCGAATTGAGGAGCAAAAGTGGACTGCAAACGGGTCTAGACTGAGATTCAAAGTGGATCTAGGTTGGACAGAATAGGACGAATATGAAGACTTGTACGGATCATGCTGCTGAAATTTTATCGGAACTCGGGTTTGTTGACTTCATGTCAGATCTAGTCTGCAATTTGGATCAGATCCAAACTGTGCGGATTTAGATCGATGCTATGAGGAAGTCGACGGAAGTTGGAGTTGCGAGAAAGAGAGTGAGTCGAGGATTAGAAATGCAGAGATCAGTGCAAGGTCATGCACTAATCGGGCTGGAGGACGCTGGCGATAGAGTCGTTGATCGGAGCACAGAGAGAAGAAACGACTGCTAGTGTCGACGATGGAATCGTTAGGGTGCATGGATGGCCTCGAAGTCGTGGCGGATGAGAAAGCAAGAGGTGATCTCAAAGAGCAGGTCGGCCGAGAGTTTGGCCGCGGTCGAAAGTCGGATACGCCACGATTGTTGCAGATTGGAGGAAGGCAGTTGTTTCCATTTGAGCGTGCAGATATGAGAACATATTGCGAGGATGCAGACACTGGTAGATGAGATCGAGATCACAGGAGCAAGGTGACATGTCTCTATAGAAGAAGAATGAGTCGATGACTCGTTGAGTTGACTCGGCCACAACTCGATGACTTGGTTGAATAGAATTTTTGGAGATTTTTTAGTAGAATTTTGGAGGAATTTTAATATAGGGTTTTGTAGAGATTAGGGATTTGAGGACGAGAGGGATTTGAGGACGAGATCACAGAGAGCTCTTTGGAGCGATGGCCCAATGCTAGGCACAGCTGCATGAGTGCGGCCCAGCGCAAGCTCGTTGTTGGCGCAACGACAATGATCAATAGAAGATGATTTTAATTGCGAAAAAATTTCAGAGAGATGGCAATGATACCATGTTAGGTTTGGAGGAAATAGACGGCCTGAACGCTTAATCTAGATGGGGATAGCCTCTCCTTTATATAGATGATACTAAATAGAGAATAACAATACCACCCTTATTTGCACCACACACTTAATACTTTAACAATTCAGGTTCATGCAACAGTTGAGTTAACATTCATCAATGGCAAAGCATTCATACAAGAATAAAGGATCTAGTTTGGCAAATAAAGAGGGTAAAGCATATTAATAGGAATTATACCAAAATGAATAACTTACAGAGCTTAGCCGGTGAATGGACCGCTCCACGAGCAGAGAAACAGCGACGAATATCGTCAGCACAGTGGCCACTGACCATGTGGGTGTCAGTGCCAACGATCGCATTTCTTCCGGTTTCTCAGCCATCTTTTTCAGATACCTTCTCCTTGCTTTCAAATCCCCTCAATCATTTACACTCCCAATAAAAAGAAACTCAAGTCCCCCTTCTTCTTCTCCCCTCTCTCACCAAAATACAAAAGGGTCCCAAGGACATTTCTCAATTTCAACAACTATGGGAAGAAGAACCCACATTCCAAAATTGCATCTTCTTTCTATATTTCCCCTCAGAAGAACAAGCTACACTCTCATTACCAACTTTGAAAAAGAACACTTTTTTGTGCTACTTCCTCTCGTTTCTTCAGCAAACTGTGCAGTAGAGAAGAACTCCCATTCCAAAATTGCAGTCTTCTTCTATCTCTTAAGACAATGGACTTTCTTCAGCAATATCAATGGATGAGAAGAACCCAAATTCCAAAATCCCAACTTTCCTCTATTTTCCTCCTCAAAGAGATAAATATTCCAAGAAAACGGCTTCTCCTTTGGTACCCAGATTCAATCACAAGCCGTTCAAGATCCCAGCACCCATAATGATTCCTTCAGCAAACAGCCAACTGAATACACTCTTATTCCAAAAGGAAAACATATGCCCTAAAACCAACTCACCTCTTTCAAAATCCCAACAAACAAAGCAGAACAAAAACAAAACAATTACACAGCTTTTTTCAAGCTTAAAAAGGCCCAACCACAGATCTCAGAATGCACAATTAACCTCTCTCTCTCTCTCTCTCTCTCTCTCAGGCCCTGGAGGTTCCAAGCAAATCTCCTCTCAACTTCAATATCTCCTGTCTCTTTTTTGAAAAAATATGAGAGACAGAGAGGGTTTAAACTGGAGATGTGAAGTAGTTGTTTCTTGGTCAACCTAGTCATACACTTTGGCTAGTATTAAGTTTTTCTTGGAGAAAAGGACAAAAAGAAAGATTTATTTGCATACTAGGACATAAATTAAGCTCTACTGTAAAACAGCCAAGCTCCTCTCTCCACTGTGATCCACATGGGGACACAGTCACAGTGAAAGAGGGCAGAGGGCACAGCAAAATGGCTGGCCGATCCTACAGTCTTGGGTCTGGGTGGGGCCATCTCCAGCATGGCTTTCTAGAACCAAGAGGGTCTTGGTAGGGGAAAACTGTTGCCCTACTTCACCCACTTGATCACCCACTAATTTGAGGCCTGGGGTCCCCACTCTAGGAGGGGCCACCCTTGTTGGGTCGGTCCGGTCCGGTCCGGTCCGGTCCGGTTCATGGTTTTGCAGAAAAAACGAACCATGTCTCTCCGCTCAATTAAGCTGTTTGGATTTAAGGAAGTGAGCGGAAGTGAGAAAGCGGCAAGTGTCATTTTTCACTTTCGCTGTCCATTCAAATACCGGAAAAAGAAAATGAAATTTTTTTTCCTTTTTCCTTTTACACAACCATTTTCTTACTTTCAAAGTGGTACAGTTAATTTTG
Source organism: Agave tequilana (assembly GCA_038442645.1). Classification (NCBI taxonomy): domain Eukaryota; kingdom Viridiplantae; phylum Streptophyta; class Magnoliopsida; order Asparagales; family Asparagaceae; genus Agave; species Agave tequilana. The sequence continues at coordinate 226,855 of JAVJIF010032282.1, forward strand.
TGCTCATGTAAATCTCATTTGTAATAAGTTTTTGCTCAAAACAATTAATTTTGTAGTCATGTACATCTTACTTGCATTCTAATTACAGTTCAAATTTTTTCATAATTAATTTTTATTTTAATATTATTTTACGATTAACTTTATGATCTAACCTTTTCGCTTTTACTTTCACATTATCAACCAAACACCGAAAAAGACATTACACTTTTCTAATTACACTTTTCAACTACGATCCAAGCACCGAAAAAAAAATATAAATTCTCATTTTTTAAAAAGAAAAGAATCTAACTTTCTCACTTCTACCCACTTTCTGGCATTCAAACAGCCCCTAAATTTCAAGGGTTGTTTTATGCAGTTCTGATATATGATCCGTTTGTTACATGAAGCACATGTTCGTCTACCTTAAAACTAACAACTTGTATGGGATGTGAAGTATCATTTTTCTATTTTCGGTACATGGCAAAAGAAAAACAGTTCTTCGAAATTTCAAACTAGATTTTGTTATGTTTTGTTTACAAGAAAAAAAATTATTATAGGTAACCGAAACTCTTAAAAATCAAACTGAAATTGTTTGATAGAAATGTTTCATAAAATTCCATAAAATAAAAATAAGAAAGAAAAATAGAGTTTCTTATAAAGAAAGGGCATATGTGTGATTTGTATCCTCTCATTTTCGTGTTGATTAGAACATCATTCAAAGTGAAATCATAATTTGTCCATGGCTTTGTAGACAATTATGATTTTTCTCTCGTGCAAAATAAGAATGAGGGCAATTCGTAGAGTATATATACCAGTAGTCATATTCGAGTTGAATGGCAATTGTTTGAGAAATAATGATTGGTTAAGATTATTGACTTTGACCCTCTAGAGCAACCGAACATAGGGGTGAGGATCGGTGCGGTGCGGTGCGGATTTTGGCCAAAAATTCAAAACTGTACCGCACTGAATTGAATCTCAAATAGAACAAATTTTTTCGGTTCGATTTCCGTTTCAGAGTTTGGTGGTGGAGGGAGGAGGAGGTCAGCGGGAGGTCAGCAGAGGAGGGGGGAGGCAGGGAGCGCGAGGAGGGAGGTGAGGTGGGGGTCCCGAGAGTCTGGGAGCGCGAGGGGAAGGGCGGGGAGAGGGCGAGGTCGGCGGGAGGAGGGGAGGGGGGTGACCAGCGAGGGTGAGGGAGCTCGGAGGGGGGATCAGAGAGAGGAAGAGAGATTGAGAGTTCAATCTGAGAGAGGAAGAGAGATTAAGAGGGAGGGGGAGAGAGAGTTTGATTCGGTTTACCGAAACCCAAAAAAAATTGAATATCGAACCGAACTCCTTCTTGTCAGAGATATTAATAACAATACATGACTCATGTGAAACATGTGATCCCTGTGGAAAAAACATCTCATTTTAGGATCCGGATGATTTCATGAGGGGTTTATTTCACATGGATCATATTTTCACGTAAGTCACATATTGTCATTGATATCTCTAACACTTCTCAAACCGCACCTCGGTGCGGTTCGAATCGGTTCGTCAGTTTAACTGATCTAATGCTCACCCCTAACCAAACATGAGAGCAACCAAGTTCCTCGGACCCAAAGCTGATGTGGTCCAATCCCCAGGGCCGGTGCCTTGAACCAAGCCGGGTCAGGTCCATATGATCAAGTAAATGATACAGTCATGAGACTCTGTTCAGTTGGGTGAAACTCTTTCTTTTAGGGTCTGTTTGGTTGTCGTAATTGGTCGTAATTCGTAAGTTATAATTGGTAAAGTTTTTTACATTTGTAAATGAGTTACATGCATGTAAGCTTTATGGTGTTTGGTTGGCAATATAAAGTTGTAAGTGAAAAAGTGTATTGTGCTTTACGGTGTTTGGTTGTCGTAATGTGTAAGTCGTAAGTGAAAAAATTGATCACAAAATTAACTATTTGGTAATTTAAAAAGTTTTAATATTGCAAATAGATATTATAAATGCTAAATATTAAAAAAATTTAATATTAACATAAAAAAATAATACAAATTTGCATGACCACAAAATTAACTGTAACTGGGCTGTAAGTAAGTGATAATTGGGTTGCAAGTGAAGGGTAATTGGGTTGTGTAAGTCTTTTACGAATTACGGTCCAAACAAACGCCATAATTGTAACTGGGTTGTAAAGTCATTTACGAATTACAGACTTTTACGCGAAACAAACATCCGCTTAGATGCCTTCATTGTTTCTCTTTGGCAACGGAGAAAAAAAATATGAAAATATTTGTAAATATTCAGTTTAGAAAAATGTAAGTGAGCATTAAAACAAAAGTTGCCTGACAAGTTGGGGCAAAAAACAAACACACACGTGAGAAATCGTGCGGGTTGGTGAGAATGTTTGGTCCCTCTCTTTCTTTCGACCACCCACAAAATTTTCCGGTGGGCCCCGCTGGATCTCTTTTGTCTCCTCTTTCTCAATTTAAGGATGGCAAAGAGTTGAATGCACCGGGCGTGGGTTCCACCTACTTACGACTGTGGGGCCCACCCGACAGCAAAGCGGGACTGACTGTTCATAATCACAGATGGGGTCCACACACAGATATTTGCTGGGCGGGCGGGTGAGGTCAGTGTCCTCTCAAATTCGACTGCTAATGGGTGGGTGGGCATGGGGGTCCACTAAGTACCCAAAATTAACTAATAAATCAATAAAATTAGATGCATAACTATTAGTAGGTATTTAGGTAGTGATTGATATTGTATACGTACATTTAGCGTTACTTTTAGAAAAAGTGTTCTCATTTACGAGGCTAATATTCAGAGAATTCAAACATTCTAAAATGTATAGATCACAGTCAGCTTCTATAAATTACGTATATATTTTTACAGCTCACAAACACTCACTTTGCTTTGCGCTTTGTTGGCCAAGGAAGTCTTGGGTGACTATCACTCCCCTCTCCCTCCTTCCCTCTGCTGCCGACGAGGACCCCCATCTTCTCCTCGCCGCTCCCCCTCCTCTCCTCTTCTAGTTGTCTGAGAGCACATAGAAGGAGCATGTTGGGAACTTGTTTCTGCTCGGAATCTGACTCCTTGTGCTGTATTGATGGTCATCGTGATGACTTCTATTGAGGAGCAATGGATTGCTTGGGGCAAAGTGTTTGCTTCTATTTGATGGCGAACTCTGTGTAGGTTGCTTGGGGAGCTGCCTGTGAATGATGTCGTGCAGATTAATTTTGGGGCTATGTGTTTGCTTTTATTGATGGTGAATTCTGAGTGAATGGGATTGTCACTCTGTTGAGTGCTTGGGAGTTGCCTGCGAATGATACTGTGTGCAGATTAAATTTGATAGTTATGGTGATGGATCAGGTGCATTGCTACTGTGTTTTTTATGTCCAAGAACTGCTCTAATCTCATAGCGAGTGTTTCATCACCGGAGAGCCGATGGATGGCGTTTGGGTGCAATTGTAAGCAACCTTGCGCGATTGGTGTAGTTATTGATGGATATGTTGCTACGGTGACCGATTGGCGGAGTTATAGATAGGATTGTGTTGTTTATCGTATCTATTACTTTAATAATATTATCTCGGGCTAAGGCCCTATTTTACCCTCTAAAAGAAGTCTTTGGTGGCTATTGGCACGTAGATTTGAACAAATGAGCTATCACATTAAAGCAGGAATATAGGTGACCTCTCGAGCAAAAGAGTAGTTTGCGCCTTGCGGCGTATATATGCCTATAACAACTTCTCGAAGGGCCTTCTTTGCAAATACGCTCATCATAAAGGGTGTTATATGCAATTTAACCGCGATCTTGTCATGCTCCATGGTCTGTCCTCCAATTGGTGCATAAGTGGATTGATTATGAGTTATATTTAGCTAAGAGGGCTTGACAAAATGTTAATTTAGCTAGTATTTAGTCTGTTTGATCCAAATCTCAACATGGTCATGTCATAGTTCATGTGCCAACATGCCATGTTCCCTAATTAATATCTTAGGAGTTAAGATTCTGATCAAGTGCAAAATCAATAGGAGTTGGCCAACTGTTCCATCACAATCACAATCATCATAGGAGTTAGAGCTAACTCCCACATCACCCCTTGTCTTGCCCTTTATCAATGTGAACAACTCTCTCTTTGGGAAATTTTACTTCTGCACCAATATTCTCATTAAATGGCTCAGCTCTAATAATGCAAGGATTTTCAGTCATTGATACAGGAACTTTCTATCTGTGGGCTTGAAAGTATTAGAAGTACCAAATTCCTACTCTTTGTCAACTAGCACTCACTCTCTTTTCTATATGTAGTGACATGATGATAATAGAAAAGAAGAATAAACTATATTCAGTGTCAATTATTCTTCGAGAAATTGATGGATGCAAAGTTAGTAAAAACTCCGTTCAAAAAATTCGGAACACAACAGAAGACCAACAAACGAGCATCAATGGTGACGAAAGCCAGCAGAAAGTGAATATGGATTTCTTTTTTACATACTCGACAAAATTTGAACAAATATCATAAATATCAGTTACATATCGATTTTTACAATTTAACTCGAAACCTTTGAACAGTACTTTAATGCTTTGCAAAGTATAATCCAAGGCAAAAGCTATTCTCATCATTGCCAATCCAATCTACCAGAGCTCAAAAAGATCGTGATGACTTGAGAAAGCCTGGAGTCAAGAAAACATGAAGTATCATTTAATATACGCAACTGTGCATCCATAGTTCATGGGACTTTCTTCTTCAAATTTAGCAACACGAGGATGATTCCTAAGTATATTAAGAGCTCGCTCCATCACAGCACCGGTGCCTGTCCCATGAATAACAAAAATAACCCCGTATGACCTGCATCCTGCAATGGCCATGCGAAGGGCATGGGAAGCTTCCTCCACTCGTAATCCTCGAAGATCAACTGTGTTCTTCGAAGTTCTCACAGCTGGCCCAAAAGAAGTCTCTTCAACTTGGTTCTCCTTTGTGGTAGGTCTGGTTTGGAATCTCCCTTGTCCCTGCAGTATGACATGACCCAAAAGATTCACTAGCATGATCAAATGAAATTCTTGAATTGAAAGGAATGATGGAATCTAGCAAAGACGTGAAGTCTGGATACAAGTGCAACTTTCTAAAATAATCATTGAACGATTCAACCAACACATGACTTCAATTTGCATGCTTTCAATTTTATAACCCTGCTTTCCTTCAAGGAAACTTGCCTAGTGGGGTGTTAGCGCGCATATGCTTAGCGATGCATTGTGAAAATAGAGAGGAAAAAAAAAACACTCAATTCTTGTAGCAACTACATGGGTGTGGATGTTCTCCATTAAGAGTGCATGAGCCTAGCTCATGAAACCCTCACTTATTTAACGCCATAATCAAGTTATATTGAGGTTCACTGCGTAGAGGAAATGTTCTGTCCAGTTACTACACAGTCTCATGGCAAGAGCTTCTCTTTCACAACTATAACAAACTGACAAGTCACAAACTTTTTCATAAATAAAGTCTGAGAAATAATCAAACACATATCATACAGAAGCATTTCTTCAGGGGAAAGCTGATTGCAAAAGAGGGTAAATCGGCCACATTAAGATTACCATCTGGGGAGGTCCGCTTGATATCCAAAAACTGCTTAGCAACAGCCAGACAAATGGGAAATGTTGAAATGAACCAAAAACAGTTTGGGCAAAGCCGGATCGAGGTGTTGGCTAGGTAAGCGCCCTCTCGTAAAGGAGTAGTTATGAACCCTGTAGACCAGCCACATGGGGGCGGGCAACGGGCAGCCCCAATTGGTAAAGATAAAATCAGCAACTATCCCTGATCAAACTTGAGAAGGCTTGTTGAAAACGAAGATGGCAAATTTAAGGAAAGAATTGAAACAATGGAATCTGGGTAAGTAAGGAACAGTTTAGTGCCAACTGGAGAAATATGTTCAGAATCAGAATAACATTCCAAACTTGTCCATTAGCATAAAAGTTATGTTATATGGACATACAATTGCATCAAGGGACTTTGTCACAGAAAACCCTAACTCAACCCTCTTGTGCATGGAACTTCTACTGAGGTTAAATTATAACTATAACTTCTATCCATCATCCATAACGGAGGGCATGGCTCAATGGCAATCGCCATGTCAGGGAGAACAGAAGATGGATCCCATAATCTCGAACGCTACTAAATGACCACCATTCCTACAGCATGGAGTCCAAAGGCTGAAACTGACATATTGGTCAATATTGCAGTCCCATTCTGTTGGCCAGAACAATATTGGCATTCTGGTATAGTATTCAAAGTTTGAACAGCCATACAGCAGACAGGTAATCCTGTAAACTCCACAATAGAGGAGTTGATTTTTAGGAGTAAACAACAACACTAACATTATCCCAAATTTTTTGGGTTGGCTACATTAATCATTTTTCTCCATTCACCTCTATTAAGGGCCATCTCCTCTGTTTCAACAACAACTATGTATTCATTCCAATTTTGATGACATGTATCCTTTCTTCCATTCGGCTCTATTAACAGTCATCTCCTTAGTCAAATCAACCACTATCATATTCTTCTTACATGTCTTTATCCAAGTTTGTTTAGCGCTTCCTCTAGTCCTCATTGTGCCGTTAATTTCAATCCTGTCGCTTTTCATTCAACTCCTTTGTCAAATTAACTAAAATTTTCAGAGAATATTGCTAAAAAAACAAATATGTATATCTATTCAGTAGCATGCGCAGTTGAAGTATCATATTTAAAGATACAAGCAATTAAACTAGAACATAAAACTGTTTGACACACAAACAAAATACAGATACCAGGTTCAAATTTGTCTTGATTCAGAAAATTTCAGGGAGAAAATATCAATGTGATGGGAACTTGGAGATTTAAAACTTCAAGTATGTTACCATCTAATTTCTCTTTATCATAAGAATATTCTATATCATTCAAAAGAACAGATAAAAAGCAATAGCGAATAATTTTCTTACTCACCTGCCGTTTTAAGTTTGAAGAACCATTTGGTGTATGCTTCACATTCCTCTGCATCGGTCTTATGTCACTTCTTTTCACTCGTACCTTTATTTTTCCATATTGAACCATGGCGGTCCCATCTTCGGCAGCCACTTCAACAACAGTAGCTAGCTTAGCTCCTAAGCCTCTAACATAAACTCTCTCTCCAACTTCTGGTGTATATGATCTGTCGCTATCTGCTCCTTCATGTAACATATCCTCACTCGGACTATGAGCTGCAACAATGGAGAAAATTGCAGCCTCGTATTCTCTAATTATTGAATTATAATGATCAGGATTTGCATTCTGGAGTTGAATCTCAAAGTTCTTAATTAGAGTATCCATCTGAGATTTTGCAAATTTTAACTCTTGTTGTAACCTTTGAACTTCTTTAGCCTTCAGTGCATCCTCACGCCTATCAAGGTCTGCAGCCTCAGAGCAGATCTGTATAATCCAATAAGAAGAAGAAAATCCAGCATGTCTATGTGATGTGAAGATTTCGGCAAAAACAAAACCCACTTTGTGTGTTTTTGTTTCTTAAACTAGCATGTGAAGCCCCCCCAAAACTAAAAGATTGTATAAGAAGTCACATGACATGGAGTTTGAACTATAGGAAATATAACGAGAGTATTGATAAGCTATTTTACTGATGCTATTTAAAAAGATTCTGAAAGAAAAATCACTTCAGATTGGAGCTCTAACATTGAGCAAAACAGGAGAATGTCACTTTTTTTTTCTGCACCAGATGTATGACTCATAATATTATCAACAAACTAAGATTTTAATAAAGGTAATTGTGTGTGGAAAAAGAATACTCTGAGGTGGCTATATGAAGCAAGGCAGACATATAAGCATGCACCCAAAAAAGAGAGATTCAGAACATAAACAAAGAGATTGAACTTTGTGAGAAGCTAAGTATAGCAGCTAAAGTAATTAGGAAACCAGAGGCAAAAATCTAAGTAAAACGGTTGACTTGCTAACCAGGCGTACTGATGCAGAGCCAATTGCAACAAATGATCAAGTGAAGATTCATATGCCTCTTTTGATCTAAAATTACTCGAGTTAGATTGGACTTAGATTTGTCTATTTAGTTAGAATTTGAATTATTTAGGAGTTTGATTCGGATAAAGATTTATGAGAGTTTGAGATTTTTTAGGATTTATTTCATTTACTTAGAATCGATGATGGGTTAGGATTCTGGTTGAGCTAGGATTATACCTTGATGTAGAATTCAAGTTATGCAAATTTTTGTTGATTAAAATCATGTATCAGACTATAAACATGGCAAGCTTGTAATGATTTCAGATTTATTGATGGTTAAATTTAATTATCAAAAGCTTATTTTGTGTCCCTGGTTAGGGGGTTTATTAAGTTCTTTCTTTCCTCCTCCAAAGCATCCTCCATTACCTACCATAATCTCCTTTAATGTGTTCCTAATTTCTTATACATGACATGAAATGCAGAAACATATTTTTGAGGTATAAGTGAGATACCTTAGCATAAGATGCCATGTTCAAACAGTAAGATAAATTGTCATACAAATTATAAGATACAACCCATTCTAGAGTACAAACTAGGATAGTTTGACACTTTCCCTGCCTATAAATGGAAACATTCAAACAAGAAGTCATGTCTGAGAATTTACATATTACATATCACAATATCTCAAAGCATTAAATAGGACTTGCTATGATTTGTCCCGGTTTTTTTTTTTTTCCAGTTAAGATTATGTGAGAGCTGGGATCAGTTTGATTTGTGTCTTGATTCATTCTGATTAAAGGTTTCTCTAAGCATTGTTTTCTCTGTGTAGGGAAGAGGACATTGCTTGGTTAGTTGTTGATGGTCACAGTGATGCAGACATCGGGATGCAACCTTGGAGCGAATACCATCGTTGGCAAAGACGCATGGCTTCTATGTGATTTCAGTATTGAATCAAAGTCTGTATTTTAAATTTTATACTGAGTCTGTATTTGTCAATTATTTTATTACTATTATTTTCTCTTTTTAGTACCACATCGGTTGTGAGGAAAGAGTCATCATTTTGTAAGCCTATATATAGGCATAAGCTAAATAAAATTGTGATAGATATTTGACTATGAAAATTTGATTATTTTTTCTATTGAAAATTATCTTTGAATTTAGAGTGTGAAGCCCAATTCAACTGATTTTGGTGTGAAACCCTAACCTAGTTATCCCCTCTCCTCCACTATCTCATACCCTAATCCCAATTATATTTCTCTCCACAACCCCATTCTCAATTCTTCAATTCTTCTCCAAAAAAAAAAAAAAAAAAAATTAAGAAAAAGAAATTCCAAAAAACCCCTCAAAATCACAAATTCTACTATTCAGTCATCCCCTACTTCTCTCTCTCACCCAAAACCCTAACCCTAGATCGTCTTTTCACCGTCGGCTTCCCCACCCCTTGCGCCACCACTTTTCTCCCCTGCGCTATCGTGCACACATCCCTCTCTCTCCACACCCTCAGCCTGCGCTTCTCATGCTTGAGCCCTGCTCCTTGACAACTCTTGCAACACCACAACAACATAACAAATGTCAGCCCCCCTCCTTCCCTCTCCTCCTCCCCGTGGTGCCGCCGCTGCCACCATCTCTCGCAATTTCTCCCTCGCTGGTTCTCTTGTCGCCGCCAGCCTAAACACCGTCAATATCCCGATTGTCGCTATCCCCTGCTTATTCCTCGGCCGCCCTACCCTCATCACAGTCACCTCCCCGCTCTCCTCCTTGGCCGTCGCCTAGCCGCGCCTGCACTTCCCTCATCCTTAGTTGTGGCCTTTCCTGCGAAGGGATAGGTCTCTGGCCACTTTGGATTCAACATTGAAACTGATTCGAACCTGTTTCCTCTTGCACCCGAGCCCGCTAAGAAATCTTTGGGTTTAAGTTATTAAACTCGCTAGGCTACGGTACCTGATCAGTTTAGCTACAATACCTGATACGTGAAGAAACGGACTCGAGCCGCTTCACTACAATGCAGACCCGTTAAGCTACGAGTTTCATTTTCGGGTTGTTTCTCGGTCATCTAGAGTTCAAATTCGAGTTGTTCTTGAGGCGTTAGACTCGTAGAAGGCAGAGCTACGCATCAACAGGACATTGAGGTCAACGTGATTCTCAGTAGATACGTTTCTAATCCAGATCGGTTACTTTTTAGTCTGATATCTAAGTTTTTATTGACTTTACTGTTGTTCACTTATATTGGTGAGCTTGTGTGTATATGCATGCATTTAATTCAATAACTTCAATATTGATTGTGAACTTTGCTTGCAAAGCATAAGCCACATCGGTAAATTATTCTTACTTTAAAATTGATCAATACATGTGTATTCTGATAAACTCACCTGCCAGTACGATTAGTTTTTGATCTTTCCCTATCCAACGATATATCTTGTTGGTGAAGCGTGATTTTATCGTTGATTTTCGAACACACGTACACGTTTCACATCATTTTGGTATCAGAGCACGGTGAGGGTAGGATTTGCAGCATCTAAGCACTTGCTAGAATTTTTATCGCTTTCTTACATTTAGAATTTAAACTTTATAATTGGTTTGACATTTAGTTTAGAGTCGTGTCTTCTCATAATGACTCACCATTAGAGAGTCTAGTTAATCCCCCATCGCCCCAATGGCCACAATCGCAAGGGCTCGACTTCTCGCGATATTCACCGACATGACAGCTAAGATTACTGTCATAGAGTCCTCCGATCAAAGATCAATGAACATGGGTGCTCCATCTAGTGAACAACCTACGACTGCACAATCTTCAATGCAGCCATGTGCCACGAGTGATCGCCAATCCGCTACTGATTAGAGAACCCCAGTGTCTAGACATTCCCCACATACCCAACCTCATAGGTCTAGTACCCTTCCACCCGCACTCAAGACAGATGTTAAGGACAAGAACGTCGACATAGATAATAGAAACGGAAGTCCTAAAAAGAAAATTTTTAAGATTGGCCCCGTCGTTAAATGCAATAAGTGCCAAGGGTATGGGCATATAGTTGTCGACTGCGCCAGTCTTACCAGTTAAGACTGTCATTATTAACAGAGTTCTCACTGTAGTCCATGAGTCTGAAAGCGCTATTTCTCTGAAAATCACTCCCGTGATTAAGAAGTTTAGTGTTATTTTTTCAGCTACCGTAATTGTTATCCCTACTATCGCTACCACAGCTACTGCCCGTCCCGGGCTTTACTGCTGACTCCACCTTCTCTTCCACCACTTACAACTGCTCCTCCTTTTCCCTTATTGTCATGACCTGCTTTGATCGCCACCCTCTTACTCCTCTATTGCTGACTCCTATTGTCATTGCCTACTCTGGTCGCCACCCTTCCTCCTTTACTGCCGACACCATCCCCTTCCTTTCTTGCTTTATCCTTCACTTGCATACCCTCGCAGGTGAACACTTTGAAAATTAGGATCTGAAGTTCTCTACCACTGAACTTGCCTATAATACATTTGCAATAGGACAATAGATATAATGCCTCATGAAATTATTTACGGTGTCAGACCTAAGCAACCCATTGATCATATCCCTATAATTGAACATTATAGAGCATTTGAGTCTAAATTGGCATCACACTGCAAGAATTACAGGTGGAAATTAGTGATAAGGTTGTTCAAAATAACGCCAACTACATGTTACGAGCTGATGTTACAAATTAAAAACTTTTAATGTTGATGATGTTATTAACAAATTGCATGCAAGTAGTGTTGATCAATTTCAAATCTTGAATAAATTGAATGATAATACTTACGTTATAGTCTATAGATTTTGATATCAGTTCTATTCTAAATGTTGAAGATCTAGTGGATTATAAAGATTTTTATCTTATCCTACTGGTTGATGAGCCCATCCCTGGGCCTATTTTTTAGAGTCTTCCTTCCACCACTCTAGGATATTTTACCTAACACAGCAGTAAAGTTGATAAAATCTTAAATGATGAGACTATCGCCACCAATGATAGTGGGACTCAATTATCTGATCTAATGGAAAGGAAAGACACCATCTGATGACATGTGGATTGACTGTATCTACTTGCATGCTTTGAAGCAGTATGAAAGTATCTCTCCACCTCTAACTCGATGGCGTCGAGTGCTGTCCCACCCGAGGAGAATGATGCAAACATCGGGACGTGACCTTGAAGCATATACCATCATTAACGAAGACGTGTGGCTTCTATGTGGTTGTAGCATTTGAGTCAAAGTCTGTATTTTTATTTTATGCAGAGTCAGAGTCTGTATTTTTCTTTTATTTTATTAATGTTGTTTCCTCTTTTTAGTACCACATCGACTTTGAGAAGAGTCGTCATTTTGTAAACCTATATATATGCATTAGTCTAATAAAATTGTGATGGATATTTGATTATTTTCTCTATTGAAAATTTTTCTCTGAATTTGGAGTATGAAACCCAATTCAACCGATTTTGGTGTGAAACCCTAATCTAGTTATCCCCTTGTCAAGTTGTAGAGCCTAATTATTGCCTTCATGATTTGTCATCCTATGCAGAGTTATTACTCGGTTGACCTGCGCGATGAGGTCATCATAGGGGTTGGAAGGGGTGGGGAGCCCCCGGATCAAAATAACTTTGAGAAGTCTCTCTTGTAGATCCCGGAGCGAGTGCAAAGCACTCCGGTAAAGAGGTTCGACGAGAACAAAGTTTTAAGTTGAGGACAAGGTCGGAGTTTCACTCTAAAGTAGCAAATTGGTATCACTCAGGAGGAGCACTTAAAAGCATCTACCCAGAGGAGCACTCTGAAGCGACAATGCAGAGTAGCGTCTCGAAGATACAAAAAGATGAAGGTGTCCAATCTGGAAGCTTCGCAACCCGTGAAACTTGAGAACACATGTCAAGGGCATTTTTGTGGTTTTATAACTTGTAATCCTAATTTTCACTATAAAAAGAGATGTACCGTCATTAGAGTTGAGAGAGCAGATGCATGTGTATATGCTGTTGTAAATACAAAATGACTGTAAGATTCTCTCTTCTTTTCCTGTAATCTCTCTGATAATATAGTGGATTTGCGTGCGGCTCCGTGTTTTTCTCGATTTGGGCTTTCCACATAAAATTCTAGTCTCTTTGATTGTGCATTTGATATGTGTCCTTTCTTCTTCCCAATTCATTTTCTCAATAATCCCCTCTTCCCCACTCTTTTAAATCTTAATCCCAATTATATTCCTCTCCACAACCCTATTCTCAATTCTTCAATTCTTCTTAAAAAAGTAAGAAAAAAACTCTGATAATCCCCACAAAAGCACAAATTCTACTATTCATCCCCTTCTTCTCTTACTCACCCAAAACCCTAACCCTATATTATCTTCTCACCGTCAGCTTCCCCACTCCCATGCACCACCATACCCACATCCCTCCCTCCCACCCTCGGTTTGCGCTCCTCACGCTCGAGCCTTGCACCTCCTCCTTGTCTACTCTTGCAACACCACAATATCACAATCAGCATCAGTCCCCCACCTTCCCTCTCCTCCTCCCCGTGGCGTCGTCGCTGCCACCCTCTCTTGCAACCTCTCCCTCACCGGTTCTCTTGTTGTCGTCGGCATGCACACCGTCAACAACCAAACTGTCGCTATCTCTTGCTTACTCCTCGGCCTCCCTACCCTCGTCACAGTCACTTCTCCACCCTCCTCCTCGGCTACTGCGTGGTCGCGCCTACACCTCCACCTGCACTTCCCTCGTCGTTAGTTGTTGCCTTTCCTGCGAAGGAATAGGTCTTTGACCAGTTTGGGTTCAACACAGAACCCGACCCGAACCTGTTTCCTCTTGCACCCAAGCCCATTAAGAGATAAATGGGTTTAAGTTATTAAACCCGCTAAGCTAGGGTACCCGACCTACTTAGCTATAGTACCTGATTCGTGAAAAAACAGACTTGACCCGACCGCTCCATTACAGTGCAGATCCGATAAGTCAAAACAGAAACATTAAGCTATAGGTTTTATTTTCAGGCTATTTCTTAAGTACTCAGAGTCCAATTCGAGCCATTCTCAAGGCGATAGACTCGTAGAAGACAGAGCTACGCATCAGCAAGACATTCAGATCGATGTGATAATCCAGATCAGAATTTTTTTACTTTGGTGTTGTCCACTTATATTAATGAGCTTGTGTATCCGTATGCCTTTAATTCAGTAACTTCAATATTAATTGTGAACTTTACCTGTATAGCAACAGCCACATCGGTAAATTATTTTTTCTTTGAAATTGATCAGTACATGCATCTATTCTGATAAACCCATCAGCCAGTATGATTAGTTTTTTAATCTTCCTTCCAAATGATCGTATCTTATTGGTGAAGCGTGTGATTAGTGATTTTATCGCATATTTTCGAACACCGGTACAAGTTTCACGTCACACCGTTTTCGATATTTTAGTAAATTTTCCTCTTGTTTGCATGAAAAATTTTCTCCTCTTAACTGATTTCTTGTGTTCATCCACACCATGTAAATTATGATTTGTGGGTTGTATCAGCATGCAACAAGATGAACGAAATAATCCTAAAAGTAGTATCACTTGAGCAGTGGCAATTAGCATGATAACAAGAAGACAAACGGGAGCATAAGGGCAGATATTTCACAGATGTGGAGATTTTGATAAAACTAATCTTGAGAATAAGGATAACTAGAAAGTGAAATATTACATTGAAGAAAAATGGTGATGGCAGAACCTGATGCACAATATTTCTGATAGTGTAATGTGCTTTAGGCTTTGTCTTAGTTGCCCGTAATCATTCTACGCCATGATATCATGCACCAATATATAAATCAGTCAGAAAGAGTATTTATCCTCTCAATTATAAAATTTACCTCAAGGTATAGCTCCTTAACTTCCGATAAAACAGATGCAGCTTCCCTAGTTTGAGCCTCCAAAAGGTTCCTTTCTTCCAATAAAGATTGATATAGAAAACCCTGCCGTTCCTTTTGCTTGTCTGGCACTAGTTTCTCAACCCATTCTCGTGCACAGTTAAGCACTTTTGGATCAAATCCAATTGATTTAGCAATGCTCAGGGCATTGGAATTACCTGTACTTCCCCACATTATTCGATAAGTAGGTTGCAAGGTTTCGATGCAAAATTCCATTGCAGCATTCTCAAATCTGGAATCAATAGCTTTCAGAAGACTCAAGTCTGCATAATGTGTAGTCACCAAAGCTAAATTGACACAATCTGCAAGATACTGCAAGATGCTGGTAGAAAGAGCTACGCCTTCTGAAGGGTCAGTGCCACTGCCAATTTCATCAATAAGTCCGAGTGATTCTTCTGATACAACTTCAATTATTTTGCACAGTCGTGAAATGTGCCCACTGAAGGTAGAGAGATTATGCTCCAGTGACTTCAATCCAAGAAAAGTAAGAGTTTCTTAGAGACAAAAACAAAATTTGTTCACCAAGACACATTACATACATTCTCATCAAAATATAGGATAGACTACCTGGTGATCACCAATATCCGCAAAAATCTGATCGAACCATGGAAGCCTTGGTGTATTCTTCGCAGGTAAAAATATGCCTGCCTTGGACATAATTGATGCCAAACCCAAAGTTTTCATAGTCGCAGTTTTCCCTCCAGTGTTAGGTCCAGAGATCACTACCACCTTCATGGCATGCCCTATCTTAATGTCTAAAGGTACAGGACTTTCACCTTTAATTAAGTTTTCAGAGCCCAATGATTCATCCTTTGTATTCAACATTTTTGAACCCGCAACATCTGAAACTGAAACAGAAGACAAACTTCTAAGAGAAGGTTCAAGGAGCAAAGGGTGACGGATGCCTTCAATATCTACTGATAAAGCCTCTCTATCTGATACTATTTTTTCATGGTCCTCACTGAAAACTGGACATGCACCATCTACCCATTGAGCGTATGCACCTCTAGCACATGCGAGATCCAATTCCAGAATCTTCTCCATCAAATGCCTTATCTTTGTTTCTGAAACTGCTACTTCAGAAGTGAGGAAGCCCAGAATGGCAAGTTCTTCAGCTCGCTCAGAATTTGCAAGCCGTACTTCCATGTTATTCAGTTCGACTGCATCTCTTGGCTCCATAAAGTATGTTGCTCCAGAGCTACTCACACCTAGTACAATACCTTCAGGAAGCAAAGATTTGTGTGAAGCCTTAATACCAACACACATTCTGGACCGTCGCCTGGTAACCAAAGGACTATCGATGCCACCAGCCTGAAAAACCTTCACAGATACTTCCTTCAGAAGGGATTCTAGTTTCTCAATGTTCCTCTTCCTTTCCAACCTAATAGTTTTCAACTTTGTGCTAGCCCGATCCGGGATTGTAGAAAGAGTACAATCAATGCAAAATCCTATTTTGTCTGCCAGTTCTGTTAGAAAGTCACAATTCTGCAGAATGTTAAGAAGAGGATGGTACCTGTTCAGATGCAAATTCATGAAAGAAATGATACAGACTGAATATATGCTCAACAAATATTAATAAATGATAACAAAAGCATAAGATTTGGGGGAAAAAGAAAATAACAGAGAAAAAGATTCAAGTGAAATGCTAATTTTAGACTTTAATAGCATAAGAAGGGAAAAGAAGATCCATTGTTTGATGTGTTTTGAAGCATGTACAACCGAGGCATGTACAACTGAGCAGTCCAAAACAAATGTTTTAAATCTCAGTTTCAGTGTTGGTATCAGGCTTTCTCTAAAAGGTTTCGGTTACAGGAGTTTTGACGGTTTTCAGAGATTTTGACACACATTTTCGGTCATCCATACCTTACAAAGTAACAGAATTTTAAAATTATAAAATTCAAAAAAAATAATTGTTAAAATTATTATAAGGTTTTATTCAAAACTGATGAAGGCTGAAGCAAGTTCTGGTGAAATATTATAAGCTAAGTTGCAGCAATGCACTATATGAAATCCTATTCACTAATATTTATATGACAGTTCAATCAAAATATATATTTCCATAATCCAAATTACTTCTAATTTCTTTTTGTAGCTTGTATGAATTTTTAACTAATTCATATTGAGCATTGTTTTTTTAATTTTTTTTTGTTCCCACTTCCACAAACCTGCCATGCAATAACTTTACTTATGGATTATTTCCTCTCATGCTGATCTCCCTACCAAACAAACCTAATTTCCTACGGAAGAGAGAGAAAGTAGCATGGCATCTTCACATCTAGATGGCTTAGAAAATAAGGTGAGTCCATCCCTCTCTCCCCCTCTCCTCTTCTTTCTTTTGGGGCTTTTGGAGGTAGGGTTTTATTTACATTTTTATTCTGTTTTGTTTTCGACTAACTTGAATGGGTTTCAATCATCAATTAAGATCTCAGTATCAGTATCAACCAATTGGTTTCAGTATCAATATCGGCAACATCAAGTGTCAATATTGGCAAATCATCTATATGAACCTCGATGGCCGGCTGATATTATAAGGGCTTATATCATATAAGGTATCTCAAAACTTGAGACGCTATTGCCGATATATATCGAAATCGGCCAATATTTGAAATCATGTTTTGATTATTCCGAATGTCTCAACTCTACTAGTAAAGAAAAGAACATATCTAATTTATGGATGAGTATATGAACAAAAAAAGAAAAAAATATATCAAGTAAGAATCAGATAAAAGAAGATAATGACATATCTTCATTAATTAATAGATATGAATGCATCGGGTAGTTATTTTTTAACTCAGAAAAACGGATTACGCCCAAAATCTTGTGTCAATAATATGAACTGTATTAGAGCGTTATCCAAATAGAAATTTTCCAAGAAGGTCCGCATTACACAACATGTAAAGCTAATTTACTGGAAGTTCTTACACACCTATGAGAACTCCAAGGAAGAAGTGTCAAATGAAGGGTAGACGCATGGACTAGATACTGAAGTTTTAAAAATAAAAAAAAAAATTGGTTATGAAGTTTTAAACATAAAAAGGATTTTTCAGCAGCTTGACATAATCAAAACCAACCGAAGGGAGGTTTCTTCCCGTGACTACTTCACAAACTTTGACCATACGTCCGTCCGTTCGTCCATCTTCATCCGCAAGAGAGAGAGAGAGCAGCAGCAGCAACGCCCCCCCCCCCCCCCCCCCCCCCCCCCCCCCCCCAAAAAAAAAAAAAATTCCTCTTCTTCCCTCTCCACCCCCCGACTACTTCCTCTTCTTCGCTGGTGGAATTCGGTCGGTTACCCACTGCAAACTCGGTATACTAGTACACTCATCATGAAGACATCATTTAAGATGCAATTCTGATGAAAAAAGTGCTGCTATAATCATATATATCCTAAATTAGTTCCCATAATTTGGTCCATAATTGTCATTCCATGTAAATGTCCTATTGGTAACTAATTTCCTTATCAAAACTGACCTAAAAGAGGTTTTCTCCGGTGACTCCTATAGAAACTTTATCCGTTCGTCTGTTCATCTTCATCCAAGAGAGAGATCCTCCTTCTTCCTCTCTCACCTCCCCCTCCTTTTTCCTCCTCCTTCTTCCTTTGCCCATTCCTCCTCCTCCTCTTTCTTTGCCGCTCGGCGGTGGCCGATCGGTCGGTTTCTTACTGCCATCGACAGTATACTAGTTCATACTGTCAGACACTTGCTTCAATGCATGTGCATAGAAAAGAAATAAACTTGACGGTCCATTTTTCCCTTGTTAGTTTTGCTAGAAAATTTAATAGCAAACACAACATTAAAATGCGCATCGCCATCAATAAAGAGGAAAAAAAATTCAATTACCTATCAGAAGGTTCTCCACTTCCTGAAATTTGTTCCAACTGCTCAAAAACCCCTCTCGCAGCCCGAATGCTCCTCTCAACAGCACAAAGATGCGGTATCGGGAGCAGCTCTCCACTCACCGCCGACCTCACGATCTCCGACACATCACCGACGCCGGAGAAATCCAACGGATTCGGCAGCAAGACCGCAGCTTTCGTCTGCTCCAAAAGCTCCTCGCTCTCTTCTCGGGTCCGCCCGATCCTGAGACCCGCGCTCCGGCAGCGGACTCGGCCGATGGCCGTGGACGCAAAGGCCGAGACTTGGGAGCAGACCGAAGGCCATTCGAGGATCTCCTCGGTTTCTCTCCGGAGCTCGTCGGATATCTCTCTCTTGTCGAAAACCCTAGGTTTTTCGCTCGTGCTCTCGTGGAGTTCGTTTTGTACTCTAGGGTCGTCGGAGCTGGAGATTTTGCCGATTGTTTTGTTGCTGTTGATGCGGTTGGAAACCCTAATTCGTGAGGGTTTGAAGAGAAAGGGGAGATTGAGATTAAGCTGAAGAGGACGAGAGAGGATCGGATTTCTGAGGTGAATGAAGCAGTTGTTGAGCCTCAAAGCTTCCATCAAAATTTGAGTGTAGGAGTGCGCTTTTTTTTTTTTTTTTTTTTAGAGTACATTATTTGTACACGTGGGGACAGGCGTTATCCTTTGCCAAACAGACACGGGACTGGACTTGTCGCGAGCAGGAACCAATTCCATTGAGGGGACAGGCCGATAAAATTTATGAAAGAGTCATGAGATAAATTTATTTTTAATCGATTTTGATTAATAAATTTTTGCCTTTGAATTCTTCTCTTTTCAATAAATTTAAGGAAAAACTTAATTTTAAATTTATTTTTCCTTAGTCACAATGCACTCAACATAAATTGATTCCTTCTGACTATCATTTTTTTAATTTATTTTCATTTTCCTCTTTTTATCCTTTCATATTGTTCTTAACGTTACTCTTCCCTCAACTCTGACCCCGACGCAGAATAAATCACAGATCGACCTCCG
This sequence comes from Agave tequilana, assembly GCA_038442645.1. Taxonomy (NCBI): domain Eukaryota; kingdom Viridiplantae; phylum Streptophyta; class Magnoliopsida; order Asparagales; family Asparagaceae; genus Agave; species Agave tequilana. The sequence goes on from JAVJIF010032282.1 coordinate 246,532, forward strand.
CGATCTGATCGCCATGAGGGTTGGAAGGGGGCGGGGTGCTCCCGAACTAAATTTTTTTGGGATCGACCTTTTTCAGATCTCATTTGTTCGTACTCGCGATGAGTTTTGTTTGTATTTGTGATCGATGTGGTATTCAGATATGGATATACGAATATCGAGCATTACTTTATTTGTTTTCTGCTAGATGATGACGATGCTGAAATGTGAGGAATCAGAAATGTGACTCAAGACTTGATTTTGATTTTGGGGAAGTTAGGATTTTTGAGGGGAGTAACACAGTGAGAGAAGAGATGGTCACAGTCCTCATAATAAGGACATCGACCACGAGGACTGCAGCCAGACAATTCTCAAAAAATCGCAGCCGCAATGGTGGAGCACTTCGAAGTCGTAGTCGACAGTTCTCACAAAGCTGGAGTCGCAGTTGCGGAGTGCTTTCAGTTGCAGTTAAAATTTAAATCGGGATATTTTAGTCTTTTTTATATTTCGTGATTAAAACCCCACTTGACACACGTGCCTGCAATCTATCGCCCGGGAAAAGTCGACGAGGGAAAGGCTTGTCGTAGCTCGGTGGATCATACACAACACGCAGAGAACGAATGCAACAGAGTAACAGCATTGCATAACAATGACACAAGGCAGTATCTGAAGATGTGGTCTGTTACTCATCATATTGACAATTTACACATTGTAGAATTATTTCGAAGATTTTATCATATATAAGAAACAAGGCAGCTTGAGCTGAAGAATACAGAGGAATGCATGCAACATGAGCTGCAGGTCGTTGTAATGTACATATAATTGGCTACAAGAAGGAAGGATATACAATGAAGAACAATCATCGACTAGATGGTTGTCGATAAGATAAAGAGAGAGACTCACTCACACAGACGGAGCGGTGGTTGCTAAGAGCTAGGCCTGATATGAGGTTTCTGTGTTTTCAGAACTAATTTTCATCGACTGCAAAATCCAGCCAAGACTTGTATGTTCTCATATGAATATATAAAAATCACTCTTATAACAAATTTCTGACATGCGAGACTAGTTTTCTTTTACTTACCGCGGCTATCTCCTTTGCAAGGATTGGAACACCACATGCTCTTGGGGTGTGATTTCCATCGCCGTACACAAGGTTCCCTCTCGTACTTGAGGAAAGCTTGTACACTAATTTGCATTGCACAGGCTAGTTTGGGCCAACAGAATGAACTGATTTCTCAGTGATCCTGTCTGGATCGGGAAGATGACTCGATTATGTTAATACGATGCAGCGCAAGTAACCCTAAGTAAAGGTTGATGTGATTCCAGAAATGTAACATAAATTTAGGTTTTTGCAGAGGGTGGCTTCCAGCTTATCTTATTTCAGTGGTTTTCCCAAGTGTGTTATGCTCACAGTTATGTATTTAAGCAGACAAAATCAAACCAAGCGAATAATAAAAGGTGCAAGAATTTACTAATTCAATGCTTTAAAAAAATTACCGGATGCTTGTGGTACATTTTATGGTTCTGATCGAGTTCAAATTCCACATCAGGTTCCCAAACAACAATAACCTATAAAGATTTTGATGGACTGTTATTTTTTTTTTTAGTTTTTGGAATGACAGAACTAGTGGTACAATGAAAACACGTTTAGATTCATCAGACATCTTTATGAAGCCTTATTGTGACATGCACCATGAGACCAAACTAAATGCTAAGAAGAACACTGATACAGAAGACTGAAAGGATTTACCAAAGCAAAAGTATGAGTCTCTTTCTGTCAGAAGTCAATGAATGCATGAATGTTTAATCTCATAGGCAACTGGGAATGCCTATCATTCACTTCGTTAAAGGAGCGTTTCCTTGTTAGGAAGATAACACTATCAAAAGGTTGCTCTTAAAGAAGATTGACCTGAGAAGTAGTTTAAAACCTAAAATATACATGGATAGTTGATTTTTTTTCTCATTTTACTTTCTATTCGAAATTATGGAAGACAATAAAGCCAAGTAGATTGGTTTTGAACGGGACAGATCGACCCATCACTTTATATTGAGCCCAAAACATAGAGTAGAAAAATTGAGAAATTCAACTACAGCTTTCTTCTGCTCATTACATTATACCTGTCAGAGACTCAGAAGTTGGTTATTTAATATGTGAAGTAGGAACCCACAATCTTAAGACCTGACAGAAAGCAAACAAACATCCTGCCACAAAAATTTAACCCTCAGGAAAGTAGCTAATTTAGGGATTACAGCATTTCTTATCAGAGATTGTTTAAAGAGAGTGTGAGTGCACGCTGCACACATGTAGTCCTTTCCTTCTGTTTATATTTACATGCAAGTAGAATGCACATCTTCGCGTTAGAAAATTCTTCACACCTCACATGCTATATAGAGTTTGTGAATCTTCCCGTACATGCAGTTGCACACCCTAAATTCTGGTGAGGCAAGCTGGATTTTAACAATTAGATCATTAGTATAGTGTGCATTCAGTTGAGACTTGCTCTACAAGTCCCAAGGTATCAAGCATGAAGTCAGCTGCCTCTCGTTTCATGGAAGTTTCAAAGACACTATATGACCATATAGAACAAGTCTTCTATGGGACACTACCCCTCCTTATATAGTCAAAGAAATCACGAAGAAAAAAACAAGCACATAAATTGAATCAGAAACGAATTCAGAATCAGATTTGAAAACTGAGCCGCTGCAGCTGTAATACCCTAGTCGACTAATTGCTTCTATTAGTCGACTAGGTATTTGGCCTAGTCGACTAGTCTGTAATGAAACAGATTTTCAAACTCTCTGTTTGTATCATTAGTCGACTAGGTCATTACCCTAGTCGACTAACCTTGGTTCCTCCTGTGCAATTCAATTTCGATACGACCGACACGCTCTCGTATTCGACACCATTGATTGCATCACTCTTTGGCTAAACTCCAATAGAGTTAAAAAACTTTTTCAACATGATTTTTATCCTCTTTACCCACATTATCATCGTTATCCTTTGTAAAAACTTGAATTAGGCCATTTTTAACGATTATTGACAAAACCTCACATAGTATACATTCAATAGTTTTAGTAATGTACTTACAATATCTCTAAGAGAAGGCATGCATGTTTGTTTTGACATATATTGGAGCCAACATCATGAGCTTAGGTGTTCTTGCACCAGGTTTAATCCAAAAAGGATGTCTCCAAGTGGGGGAAATTCCAGGAGTGGAGCGTATGAACATGATCAGTCTCCACGTGGAAAAAATCCCAGCAGCAGAATGTGGCCTGACTGCCTGCAGGCTAGCCGACGGTATACCCGTAAGCGAATTCACGTTGATGTCTCCTAGTGGGGGAAATCCCAACAGCAGAATATGCGAACATGGTTGGTCTTTGAGAAGGGAAAATTCTAGCAGCGGAGTGTGCCTGACTACCCGTAGGCTAGTCGACGGGGTGCTCGTGGGCAGATTCACGTTGACGTCTTCGAGTGGGGGAAATCCCAATAGTAGAGCGTGCGGATATGATTGGTCTCCTAACGGGAAAAATTTTAGCAGTTGAGTGTGCATGACTGCCTGTAGGCTAGTCAACGTGGTGCTTGTAGGCTGATGCCTGCGTTGCTGTCTCTAAGTGAGAGAAATCCTATATGCGAGACGTGCAAATTTTGGACTCCGAGTGAGAAAAATCCTAACAGCGGAGTTGGGTTCGCAGTCGCCTCCGAGTGGGAAAAATCCCAGTAGCGGAGCGACGAACTTGGTAGGAATGCAATGTTTAGTGGCAAAAATATAGTTTTATTCGATTAATGAAATAAAATACATGAAATGTAATTGAAATACATGGGGTATCATGGATGGAGATACTACCGTTCTTTATTGGAGATGTGAGATAACTCAATCACTTTGTATTGGGTGATCATATGTTGTGGTTGGACTGGCGGTGAAGTGTTTAGCTATCCTGATCCATAGGTCACTTCAGGGGTAAGGATGTATTCTTGAGGAAGCTCTGGCGGACGAGCTCTTTCAGGTACTTCTAAAGGTTCTTGCAGTGGAAGATTTTGTGCTATTGTTGTCGTGGAAGGAACAATACTCTTCCGCTCTGGAGAGTGCAGGTTTGTATTGAATCGGCCTCAGAGGCGTGACCTATGATTGGTCCTTGATGGCGTTGAAAACTTCGTTGATGAGGAGCCTGAGCGGGGTGAATTGCTCTGTCGGCTTGAAAGTCTGGAGCGGACTCGGTGAGAGAACAGGAAGTGCCTGTCTCTTGTAGGCGGGCTGCCCCCGATTTGGGTTCCTGACTCCGGTAGTAACTATGTACTGTGGCTTTGACTTTCTCCGTCGTCGCCACGTTTGACGGAGTGGGAAGGCCGCACTTCATTCCCTTCAATTAAAAAAAAGGATGAAGATGAGAACACCTTTTTTTATACACATATAAATTGGTGAAGTGAAGCCTTGTCAAGGCCGCACTTCTGTGAGAACATCTCCAACAGCGCGACACGTCACGCTTGCGTCCCAGTCGACCGTTGGCCGACGTAGCATATCGAGATCGGTTTTTTGAAATTATTTTTGGGAGGAGACGGTTTTTATAAATATTTTTAAAAATAGCATTTTTTTTAAAAAAATTGTCCCTTAATATTATGAGCTTAAGCTAAAAGTTTCAAAAGATCTGGAAATGAATAATACTAGGCAAACTGACGAGTGCTCACACGAAAGAAGAAGCGGAAAGAAGTAAACAACTGCCAACATAATTCGAGTTTCCCATAGCAAACTGTCACTAATCCAAAATTTTCACAGCAAAATCCATAATCTAAACACAAACCAGCGCTCTCTCAGAATTCAGGAAAATGAGCCTGTACAGTTTAACACTGGTTTCCAAGTAAACAAACATCAAATTGCTTGTTTTCAATAAAACTCCATCTATGCTTGTTTTCAACATCCCTCGAACTCTTTTTTTTCCCCCTAATGTATTGGATTTTTATTTGTATTTCTGTAATTAAAATGAAAGGCATAGTCAATATTTTGTAACGAGAAAAATGGAGAGAGAGAGAGAGAGAGAGAGAGAGAGAGAGAGAGAGAATCAATGAGAAGTAGCAAAAGTTTTTCTTACCTCTGATGAAACCTTTCACTCGTTGACACAATCTTTCTGTAAATTTTTAGCTAGTTTTCTTGTAGCTGTCATGTATCTGGGTTTTATTTTTTAATGACAGTGCATGCTGGATTCATTACTTGGTGTCTTTGGATTCTGATTTTCTTGGCCTGAAACAAGCGAGTTGTTGTCAATGAGATCAAGTCCTGAGACAAATCAAAGACCGAGAGCACTTTTCAGGCAGAATCGACGGCCACGTGCCCCCCTTGTCTCCCTTGATTCCGCCACTGATTGTAAGACGTACGGAGTTTATACTTAGCACTATAAAGAGTCTGTTTCAGTAATCTTATTCTCCAAGTCACAGTTGCTATAATTCAAAACTAAAAGGAGAAATAATTTAGGGAAGGACTTTAAAATAGAAGAATTGAAATGGTCAATTATAATTATTCTTACTCCTAAATTAGAAAATAAAATGATAAATTTGGATTCTTGGAGACGGTCTTTTTAGTCTTCATTTAAATTATGGAGATATATCTAGGATCCATATAATAGACTTCGTTTGCTCTAAACATTTATAAATTTCTGCAAGCGATTTATATTTTAATTTGAAGATGATTACATAAATATTTCTTAGTTTTGTGTTTATAGCTCTTCTATCTTTTTCTTTTAGTACTATTTTGACTGCTCTTTTTCTTCTTTGGCTGAACTTAGCTTGTCCATAAACTTACATGATACGGTTTTATGCGTAAATCATTAAACTTAATTACAACGCCATATGTTTGATTTATTTATTTTTAGATAAAATCATGAGGCACACGAAAACTCAAGAAAGAAGAGTATAAACTTGCATGGAAAACACATACAAAATTTGATTCGTCAAAGAAAAATGGAAAAGAAAAGAAGCCTCCAGAACACCTTCAGTGAAGTTGTGTTTTCTCTCATCGCAGTTGCGATGTCTGCAGTTTAAATCCGTTCAATTCTTATTCAGATCTCCTGCCAACACCGACGAGATATCCGCAGAACTCCTGCCAGCGCCGACGAGATATCTGCAGCGCAAATCCGGTCAACCCGTGACCAGAAACCCCCACCGCTGAAGTCGTGACATCTCCTCTCTACTGCAGTTGCGGTATCTACAGCTCAGAACTAAGTCATCCCTTCATCGATCACTGTCAACACGGTATCTGTCGCTCTGGTCCGATCAACCTACGAGTTGCTCTCCCACTGTTGAAATCATGTCATCTCCTCTGAATATAATTACAACTCTCGCCTCATAGTAAAACAAAATAATGAAGAAAATAAGAAGAAAAAAAAGTCTCCAATGTCACGTCAATTATCCCCTGCATACCAAACATCAAAGAAAAATTTACCACCCCCATTTCTTTTTCCTTTTCTTTTTTCCTTTTTGACGTCCAAACTCACCGTGGAAGGCCACGAGTCAACCCCACGTCTCAGTCCCCATTGAATCTCGCTGGGACAAAATCTTGGTCCACAGCAGCCAAAGTGCCGAGAAAGACCCGCGATCCTCTCTCTCTCTCTCTCTCCCCTCCTTTTTCTTTTCTTTTCCTTAAATTTTCTCTGCGTATAATCCAAGCAAAAACTCTACTGAAAACAACAGCTGTTCCATTAAAATCCCTCAAAAAGAAAAAGGGAGGGGAAAAAAAGGAGGAATTTTGATCGATTTTGAAGAGCAGCGAAAAAATGGGATGGTGGGCTAGGGCTTGTCTCCAGACGACGTTGAAGGCGGTGAACTCGATCCTAGGGTTCGCGGTATGGGGATGATCCTCTACGCTCTCTGGCTGATTCGCGGCTGGTACCGCCACTCCGTCCCCGATTCGGCCTCCCCCTGGTTTGCGATCTTTCTCTCGCTAGTAAAAAAGATGGATTTTTTTTTTTTTTTGGTCTTAATTTGGGCTATTTTAGCGGTTAATTGTGTTCTTTTTAAGGAAAGCTATAATTAGTTAGTGATTTTCTTTTCTGTGGGGCCTTATTGGAAAAAGAGAAAAAGGAAGGTGTTTGATTGAAGGGAACACTGTTTAATTGTTGCCATAATTTTATGTTTTGTTAATGTTGTTTCTTGTTAATGCTCTTGTTTCCTCCACCAAAAGTGCCAACTTTTAGGCACCCATCTGTGCAAAATCGCGCCTTGCCTCTGTATTCTTATGTTAGCGTGTTGATGGAAGCTTGATGATTCGTTCTCACAACTGCAATACTAGTTGGTTTTCTGTTAAATAATTTTTTTTATGTGTATTATCCATTAGACCTTTTTGCAAACGTGATGCTGGGACTTGAGATTAATCCCTTTGTCTTGCAAGTAATTGTTATTGGAATGCGATTGCATGCGGCAATTTTAACGCAGTTTGTTGTAACAATAGTATATTATCATCTTTCCTCTTCATCTAGGTTCTCTTGTTGTATAGAGGAATTTGTAGGCCTTTATTTGAGTAAAATGATAGGCTTATCTGCCCTCTTACTATGGTGCAAAAGTATATGTACAATCCACCTCATCTCCAATTTTGTACTTGTTTTAAATGTTGATATTTTATATCCTGTAAAATATGGATACATATATGGTAATGTGTTTAGGTGTGTGTCAGTGTTTGCTTGTTAACACACATCAAATTGGTATGTCTGAATTTTATTATCATTGTAGAACCATCCCTGTATTTTTGTACACACATCATTGTGATACTTTCACAATGTAACATCATGAGGAAAATACCGTTGACCATCTGCCCATAGAAGATATACCATTGGCATAGTGACAACGCTTGCTCTGACTATGTGGACTCTGCTTGTGATTATTGTTTGTAGAAACAATAACTTATTTCTATCTTGTCACTCTGCCTGAAGATTCTTTTCAACGCTGTTGTGTTAGTTTTATGCGAGATAATGATTTTATCTTTCTTGCAAATGTTCGGATGGTATAATTTGCTAAATTGTATTAAGGCTGAGAGATAAACACTGTCATACATGCAGGTTCATGTACACTTTTCTTGGCTTAGGAATTTCGCTTTGCTTGATAACTTGCTCAGGACACGTTGCTGCTGAGACTGCCAATGCCCACTGCCTCTCTTGTGTATCCTTTTCTAATGAAATTGAAGTATTCCTTGTTTCAAATGGCTTCATACTCATTTTTCTGTTTAAAAATATGCTGCTGCCACGATGTCCATCATATTTTTAAGCTCAGAAACTAATGCATCAACAAGAAAACCTGCATGTATGCCAGTGTTTATCTCTTCATTTTAGGGCCATACCACAATAAGATTTGTTGCATCTTTTAACTAAAGATTGATTATCTTGTTTGAACAATCTCAGTGGAATACTCCAATTAGTTTCAGGTTGCAAAGTAATCTTAGGGTAATTGTTTGATATTGTTCTGTGATCTATCATTTGTACAGAATTGTGTATTGCTAATTGCATAGAGTAGCTTGTTAGGCAGAATCTTTCATGGCATGAAGTCTGTACATGATGCACTCTTGTTGAAAAGTCTTTCATTAAGAAAGTATTCATATCTCTGTTTGTTTCAGTGAGATGAAAGTAGACAAAAGTAAGAGAGTTCAAGAATGTAAATGTTTGCTTTAGCTCCACAAGCTAGGCTATTTCTAAATTTCAATATGAGCTTAAAACTGATAAAAATGAACTCCCATTTCCTGATGCACCCTGCTATTTTTTTTGGAATATTTCGATACAACTACATGATTTGCTTCATAATTAGAAAAAACTCAGCGTCATAATTTGATTCGCTACAGCCTCATCCACATCATCATGAACTAATTCCTTCCCGCCGCCACTTGTTTATATATTTTTAGTTTCTATTTTATCCTTCCCCCTTACCCCTAATGCTGCTCTCTCCTCAACTTTGATCCCGATGCATAGTAATTCACGGGTTAACTTGCGCGGTCAGGTCGCGTGGGGGTTGGAAGGGGGCGGAGCACCCCCTCCCGGGGTCAAGGCGGAGCCCTTGGAATTTTTTTTTGGGATCGACTTTTTTGCAGATCTCATTTTGTTCGTGCTCACGATGAGTTTTGTTTGTGTTTAGATCTGAAAATCATTAGAGATCATTCGATGTAAGTAGGCGAGGGTCTGATGATGATGATGTTGTTGATATGAGGATTGTGACTTATGATCGCAGTCCTCTGTGAGGACTGACTCAGAAATATGACATTTTGTGAGGACTGCGATCATGGCCGCAGTCCTTACAAAAACTCAAAAATAGGGCATTTTGTGAGGACTGCGACTATTGTTGCAGTTCTCATAAAGACTCAAATATAAGACATTTTTGTGAATACTGCGATCATGGTCGCAGTCCTAATAAAGAGGATTGTGATCATGACCGCAATCCTATAAAGACTTAGAAACATGGTACTTTGTGAGAACTGCGATCATGGCCGCGGTCCGCATAAATAGTGCATTTTGTGAGGATTGCGATCGTAATCCTTAGAAGTATGGCTGCGATCATTTTGTGAGGGCTGCAATCATAGTCGTAGTTCTCAGAAATAAGTCATTTTTGTGAGGACATGATCATAGTCACAGTCATCAGAAATGGGCATTTTCGAAGAGATCTGTTTGTTTTTGAAGCGATTACTTAAGGGCATTTTTGTCTTGCCGCTGATTAGCACTTCAGCGCTTGACATGTGGGCGCATATCCTTACTTTAAAAAAGGAGGTGAAAACGAATAAAATTATGAGCACGAGTTTTTTCTAGTTACGGTTTGACTTAGGTGGCTGAAATGAAATCCTTTTTTTTTTGTTTTATTTGGCATTTTCCTTGTCTAAAGGTGCCTTAAGTCTTATCTCAAGTCTTAACACTAGATTCAAGTCACTATATTGGGGGGGAGTCAGATTATATAGTTCTAGATCTTTAATGATGATTCCTTCATCTGAAAACTTTTGTAAAATATAAATATCGATGTGTAGATGGAATAAGGCCAATTGTTACTGTAAGTAAAAAATTTAAATATTTTTTAAGGTCAAGTAAAGAGTAATTATATGACATGTACTCTTGTTTCTTTGTTGTTTCTAAGCCCAATTTGATCAGAGTAGAACATGAAACTATCTGATGGTAAGTGTTAAAATATAAAAACCGAAAAAAATTTGACTTTATGTGAATGGTCTCATTCTTAATCATCTCAGTCATGACACTTTTGGATGTACCTAATCTCAAGTTGCATTCAGAATATGGCTCTTCACCATCCTTGCTCAAACACAAATCTGTCTAGAGGAGATGATGGTCAAAGAGGCGATGCTTGTCAATGATGCCTATAATCGGATTCAGATTTTTTTTTGGACGCGTTCATATTTTCTTTCTGGTGAACTCTGAATAGAACTCAAATTCTATTCATTGAAAGATTTATTTCTAAAGATTGAAGGGTTTAGAATTATTCTAGATCAAGAAAATCAACTCCCACAAGGATAAATCAAGTTCTTCAAGCATCTGACGGTCAAGATCATCTCATAGTTCGAATAAGATTTGTATTATAAAACCCTATAAATAAAATTTGTAACCTAGTATATAATAACACAAAGAAAATATAAGAAACCAATGCAAAGAAAGAGAGGTGACAGTGCAAAAAGAGAAGGAATACTCTTGTAATCTTAAAGGATTCAAGGGAAAGTTGAACTCTTGTGGGAATTAAAGGAAATGTTAGATTTCTTGTACCAAATATATTAATAAAACTCTCTCAAGTTCTCTCCCCGTGGACGTAGGTTGGGTTTGGCCGAACCATGTTAAATTCTCGTGCTATTTCTCTTAGTATTGCTATTTTGCTTTACTAGTTTTCTTTTACAAGTATTACATATTGTCACGATTTCACAACGTCGATAATGGTCTTGGGTGCACAACAGTTGTTGCCATTGCCCGATTGTTAGCTTGGTCTTAACAATTCGTATCAGAGAATAAGGTTGACGATAAGACGATATGTCGAAGATTGGAATTTCTGTGAGCAAGTTCAAGGTCGAGAAATTTAATAACAAAAAAAATTTCGGTTTATGGTAAAAAAGAGTAAAGGCATTGTTGGTGCAACGTCTTCACAAAATCCTGCAGGGAAAGCCAGCAAAACCTACGGGCATGTCACATGAGCATTGAGAGGAGTTGGATCTGAAAGCGATAAGCACGATCCAATTATGTCTCACATACGAGGTCATGTACAATGTGATGGATGAAGAAACGACTACATGTTTGTGCTCAAGATTAGAAATGTTGAGATATGATAAAGAGTCTCTCCAACAAGTTGTACTTGAAGAAACAACCATATGGACTACATATAAAGAAAGGGACAAGTGTTGGAGCATCTGAAATTCTTTAACAAGATCATCAACGAGTTACTGGCTATTGATGTGAAGATCGACGAGGAGGACAAGGCGTTAATACTTTTCAATTTGCCACATGTACAACGTGATGGATGAAAAAACAGATACAAGTTTTTGGTCAATGTTAGAAATGTTGTATATGACAAAAAGCCTCTTCAACAAGTTATACTTGAAGAAACAACTATATAGACTAGTCTGAAAGAAGGGATAATGGTGTTGGAGCATCTGAACTTCTTTAATAAGATCATCAGCGAGTTACTGGTTGTTGATGTGAAGATCAACGATGACGATAAGGTGCTAATACTTCTCTGTTCACTTTCAGAGTCATACGATCATATCATAACTATCATGCTATACGAAAAGAAAACTCTCATTTTGGAGGAGGTCACAACAACTCTATTATTAAATGAGATCATGAAAAGGCCAAATCAAGATGAGAAGGAAGGTTTAGATTTGGTGGTCATGGGAAGAAAACAAAGAGAAGGAAAGAAAAGTCCGGGTTTGTCGAAGGCATGCCACTTTTGTCATCAAAAGTCATTGGAAGAAGGACTGCAATCATTGACAAGAGTGGTTGAAGAAGAGAGGGCATTGCGGAGGGAGACGTAGCAGAGGGTGTATCAGACACCTATATATTAACGCTTTCATAGATAATACTTCTACAGATAAAGGATGGATATTAAATTCTGGTAGTGCGCTTCATATATGTTCCCAGAAGGAGATTTTCAACTTCTTGGCTATAAAAGAGGGAGGGACTGTCAAGATGGTGGATGACTCAGCTTGCAAAGTCATCGGCACTGGGACAGTCAATGTTACAGGTAGAGATAGGACAGTGCATGCTCTGGAGGCGATCCGATATGTCTAGGAGGCACGATATAATCTAATATTTATTGGTTTGCTCGACTCAGAGGGATGCCGGATCCAAGTGCAACACGGAGTCGTCACGGTTAGCCAAGGAGGAAAGGTAATCCTGAAAGGATATTAGTATGGAGGGATATACAAGCTGAAGGTAGAAAACTTGGTGGAGTTTCAATGACAAGCTTGGAAGGGAGATCATCGCGAGGTGGTGCATCAAGAAAGACTGTGACGGGATGTGAATCAGGGCAAAGTATTACAGGAAAGAGAAAGGGCGCTTTCGAGCAAAGCCCGAGATGGTCCAAGGCATGACGGTGAATCAACCAAAGGCCTAGAGAGAGGGCAAGAATAAAAGCTTCATAGTACAGTTACAACCAAGGAAAGAACAAGAAAAAAATCCAAAATTTCAATGTATTTTGCTAAAAACTTGAAAAGCAAGTCAAGATGTAGATTGTTGTGAAATTGCCTTCTTTTCAATAGGAGGTGATGTTCAAAATGGTTTAGAATCAGATTCGGGTTTCTTTTTCGGGCGTGTTCAGGTTTCTTTTCTGGTGGACTCCAAATAGAACTAAAATTCTATTCATTGAAGAATTTGTTTATAAAGATTGAAGAGTTTAGAATTATTCTAGATCAAGTAAATTAACTCCTACAAAGATTGATCAAGTTCTTCAAGTATTCGATGGTCAAGCTCATCTCATAGTTTGAATATGGCTCGTATTGTAAAATTCTATAAATAAAAGTTGTAACCTAGTATATAGTAACACAAAGAAAAATATAAGAAGCCAATGCAAAAAGAGAGGCAGGTAACGGTGCAAAGAGAGAAGGAATACTCTTGTAATCTTGAGGGATTTAAGGTGAAGGTGAATACTCTTATGGGAATCACGTGGAAGGTTAGATCTCTTGTACCAAGTATATTAATAAAACTCTCTCAAGTTCTCTCGTCGTGTACGTAGGCTGGGTTTGGTCGAACCATGTTAAATCCTCATGTTATTTCTCTTTTATCTTGGTATTGCTTCTTTGCTTTATTAGTTTTTTTTTTTTTTTGCAAGTATTACATATTGTCACGATTTCGCAACGTCGATTACGGTCTTGGGTTGGTGTCATAACCCGATTGTTGGTGTGGTCTCAACAGGAAGCGGAAATGTTTTGCCTTCCTATCTAGCATTCCTTCTCCTATTTTATTTGCTGAGTATATTCATTTCATAGAGTTGTTTTATCTATTTTGGAGGATTGAGTTAACAATTGTCCATATGCTCTAATTTGTTAACCTTAATGGTTTATAGTACACGGTAGTTGTCTTCTTGCTTATTCTTCTGGAGGCTGGAATTACTGCAGATGTTTTTCTGAACAGAAACTGGGAAGAGGTAGTATTGATCTCCTTGACTATTTTGTTTCTAGCACCACCTTTCTGCTTTCTTATGCTCTTATCTTTGATTGTCTAAATAACTTTTGCATCCATTATTAGGATTTTCCAGATGATCCTTCAGGAAAGTTTGATGAGTTAAAGGATTTTGTGAGATCAAATTTTGAAATGTGCAAATGGATCGGCTTGTCTATTATCGCTGCACAGGTATATCTTATGTTTGTACGATTCATGCTACCACGAACATCAAAATTCATTACTTTGATACTCAGTTTCTTTATATATTATAATTAAGAGATTCTGTACTCTATTCAACTAAATAGAACGTGACAGATAAATTGAGGCTTGTTGTAGAATGACTCCAGAGTACCTTAAGTGATGAAGTGAAATTGTTTCCTGTCAGCCATATTTTGTACATAGCTTATTATGATGTTTAAAGTGGCATTCTTTTATAAGGTACCTTGCCTTCAAGTTAAACCCAATTGCTCTTTCGCTAGTGGTTTTGTGTGTGTTTTTTTTTTGGATATTTGAAAATGCTTACTCATTTTTAGGCCAGATACCTCCAAAGTGCTCTTGCCTTTAGCAATAAAAATGAGGTAGGAAATAGAAAAATGTTCATAAATATTACTCTCTTTACTCATTGAGTCTTTTAGGCAATTTTTGGTTTGCTACATATTCCCTTTGGCCTTTTACCTTAGGGTACTGATATAAGGGAAAGTAAGTATCGGGTTTTCCTAGGTAAGACGCTGTCCCTCCTCCTCCCTCAGGGGAATGAAATGATTTTGCTAGGGACAAACTGTTCTATTTTTGTTTTTGTTTCAACTCTTTCTTCTTTTTGTTGGGCTATTATGTGTTTTATCTCCTTTTCTTTTTTTCTTTTTCTTTTTTTGAGGCAGAGCATATCTCAGCGTGTGACCTTCCTCTTCTTCTTCCTCTTTCTTTCTTTCTTTCTGTTTTTTTTTTGTTGGTTTGTTGTCAGCTTTTATGTACATGTTTTGTACGAGCACTTGCATCGGGCTAATAGATGATTTGGTTGTTTCTTTTTCTTTTTCTTTTTCTTTTTTTGAATAAAGGCCGTAGCTCAGTCTTGAACATGGGACCCCTCATTTCCCAATGAAACCCTTTCCCACTGAGCCATGTCTCAGTGGCAGATGATTTGCTTGTTGGTAGTCTTTGTGTACATGCATGTAATAAGATGATTGTTTGGTGTACCATACCATAGCCTTATTTTTACTGTCTTAACAGAGCAGACTGCATTTTGGACTATCCTGGTGAGTCCTATAATAATAAGAATGATCAAATATCACAAACATTGTGTTAGGACTTTCATAATAAAAGGAGACATGATTGTTTAGTAAGACTCCGGTCTGGTTCAGTGTCACAGCTAAGAGATAAATAGCAAGGGAGAGGAGGAGAAAGAAAGGGAAGAATGATATTTGTCCCAAGTTTGTTTCCAAGCAGCTTTATGTATGCGCACACGTGCACTGGAAGTCTTTCTCCATGGTTTTCTTGTTGTTAGCCAGTTTGTCTTGTAAATAGGGACAATTTCTTATTCTTCCATTGGTCTTTGATGCATAATCAATTGCAAGAGAAGATCCATTGAAGATTCCTAAGCCTTCTTGGAGTTATCTAAAAGTATTTTGAGTTTTGATAGGACTTAGATTTACCTAGAATTTAAATTATTTAGGAGTTTGATTAGGATAAGGATTTATTAGAGTAGGAGACAGTTTAAAATCTTTCTTAGATTTCAACCTTTAATCAACCTTTAGTAGCATTAGGATATCATCACATGTTTACTTAAGATTCAAATTTATGAGAAATTTTAGTTGAAATAAGAGTCTATGCTTAATCCATGAATGTGAATCTTTGTAGTAAAAAAAAATCAAACTACTTGGATGAATAAAAATGTTTGATTATTTGTACGTGTTTCCCCCTGATTAAGGGTTTCCTTTGTCTTCCCTGAATTCATTCTTTCCTCCTTGAAAGCTTCTGCTGTCATGCATGTAGACCAAATCATCTCGTGGAATTCACTTTTATTTGACTTGTTCTAGTGTCTTACTGATTGTGCATGGATGGACTTGTCACTTGGTCATCGTACAAAGGAAGTCGAGGTGGAAGAGGTGAGGTGATAAATGATAAGTAATGATGCCTACAACAAAAACGTATTTGAGAAGGATTATTGATGACAAACAAAATTAACACTTTCAACAGTCTAGGGAAATGCCTTATTTGTGTTTGAATAAAATGAGGGATGTCCGAAATTCCAAAGAAACCGCTGACAGCTGATGGTGAGTTAAGAGTACGTGAGTTGAGAATGATCAATGAATGCCTCTTAGCCATGCTAACACATTGTAAAATTATTTCTCATTTATGATTAAAAGAAATATTATAGGTAATGTTTGTGAAACTGTAGATTGAAATAAATCACTAGGCTGACCCATTAAAGTTTAGCAAGGAGAAAGTAGCTCTCTGAGGGGAAAAGAAGTTTAAAATCTTATGATGCCCCCCTCGATTCACAATGTTGATTCCAGATTGAAGCCTGAAGGCAGAGGATCTATTGCTTCTCTCACGAATACATGGTGACATTTGTATGGAACAGAATAAACATGGTGACAGCTTTTTTTTTAAAAAAAAGAAAGAGGACAGAGGTCACCCTCCAACCTATATACACATCACACACCCCTCACTAATTACACAAGCTAAATCCCCCGTTCAACAACTGCGGAATTGAACCTGGAACCTCTAGCTTGTGAGGGAGGGGTGATGTAAAACTAACTTGGATCGCAATCACCTTCAAATTGTAACTGAATTTTAAAATTTAGAGCATGATAAAATTTCGGGTTTCCACCTCTTACGCGGGCTTCTCACCCAAATTCGAGAGTAGATAAACTCAAGAATTAAACTGGATAATTTGAGAAAATTTTAATCATTCAAAATTCCAATGAAATAGTTTAGGGAGCCTTATATAGGCTTTACGAAAGAGGACTATTGAAAAATAACCGATGTACTAAACGTACTACAGAAAATAAAGTTAAAACGAAAAACATCTACTACAAATAAATCTGAAACAAAACTAATCTAAAACCAAAGAACTGTATTGTGTCGCTTCCTGAAGTATACTCGATCGAATCGGCCCTTAAGCGGTAAGATGTCCTCATCAAGGGGTCTTACCAACGGCTAACCCGCTGGTTTATACGTGGTGAGATTTGTATGGAACAAAATAAATGAAGCTGGTTAACCTTAGAAATATGTTGTAATGAGCAAAAAATAAAAAGATCCATTCTTGAAGCAAATTAAGGTCAAACTCTTGGTGCCTCCAAAAGGGACAGTAGGGAAGGGGGAAGGTCACTTGTGAATGTGTATCTCTTGATTCAGGTCAAGGACAGGGCAAGGCTCGACATCCTCATGGCAAGAGGGGGTAATATAGCAAAAACAAGTATGTGATATGCACAAGAGGAAAGAGTTTGTTTCTTGGATACAACTATGCATTGATCATGTGAATGTTGGGAGTGGTATACGCTATTCATATCTCATCTTATTGTAAGTTGAGGTAGCTGAGAGGAGGTAATATTCTGATGGTGGTATCTTCCATTGTAATTGACAGGTGCAGTATACAACAGAAGCTCCATATTGTTGTGTCATGACTTGTGGTTGCCATCTCGATATGGGAAATATTCCCTTCGGTATTCTCTTGTATGTGCAGGGGAATGGAAGGATTATTATAGGCCGTAATGATAGAACTGAGAGATAGCTTTGAGTGATTGGTTATTTTGAACGAGGGAATTGGAGGGATAAACAACTTTGGAGGGATCGGTTATCTTTACCAGTAGACTTCAATGTTTGGTGATTCTTGTGCAGTGTCATTGAGTGACAAGAAGGATGATGAGAGGGAAAAGGAGAGGGAGTTCCTAGCGCCTGCTATTTCTGATTTGGCGTTTCCTAGCGCCAATTCCTTTTGGTCTTTGAGCAGTTGTTTTCCTACTGCCAAAGCCAAAGCCTTGTGAAAGCTTAATACTCTGTGAATGGAGGTGCTTTCTTCCTTGTCAACAACTCGGTCTTAAACTGGAGTCCATGAATAGGCTTGAAATCTGAGGGTGATTTCGAATTTATGTATGTTGGTGGGAGATCCTGGCTCAAGTTCTAGTTTGTTATGGTATTGTTGTGCTCCACTGTATTCAAAATGTTCCATTTCATTGTGAATCTATTGCATGGTGAACTTCAAATTCATGTTACCATATCTTTTTCTGTTTACTCCAAAGGATGCTTGAAATACATGTACCTTTCAGTGCTAACAATGTCTCTTATCTTTTTGCTTTTTTGAAGGCAACCTCCATCTTTCTTGCCATGGTCCTTAGAGTTCTCGGGCCAGAGCGGGTGACCAACTATGACAGTGATGATGACTATGTACCGGCAAGGCTTCCACTCTTGAGAAATCAGGCTCAACAAGCTAAATTTGTTGCAGATCCAAGTTTTTCTCTGAAGAATACCTGGAATGCAGAAAATTCAGGAAATGTGTCATGTAGCCGAGTATAGAGTTCTATACTAGTAAACTCTATAGTTTTAGCTTTAACCAATTCATACTTCATACATCTCCTTTGTGTTGCAGATCTTAATAGGTGAAAAAGGATTCTTTAGTTCCTTTCATATTAAGGCTGCAAGTGGTGAAAATTGTGGTTTCAGCCAGTGGAGTTATCAAGCTACCACAGATAACAACCAAATATTGTATAAACTCACAGAACAAAGAGAAGATGACTGTTACTCGATACATTTGCAGAAGTTTCATACCTTTCTTTATCAAAGCATTGTGTTTACCATCTACAAATTTGGTTGTTTTTGTTGAAGCTTCAGAGCTTCCATGACTGTAATGTTTCATTCTTGCGCGATAAAGGGAGGCTTTACGATAACGGTCAAGTGTTCTCATATATGTTTGCATTCTATGGAGATTGCACATCATCATAAATCCTCTTGTTTCAGATGCAAACTCACCAATAAGTAAAGTGTTGTCATTGCTCAATATCTTTTTTCTGTGTTAAGTTTTACTGAATATCAAAGAACCAATGTCATCTTGCAATATTCTGTTACCATGTGTTCATCATGCAACTAATTACTCTTCGTTTTTTTCTCTGAAAGCGAGAATGCAAGCAGTGACAAGCCAAAATTGCTTCTCAAATAAATAACCTGATGGCTAACACAAGAGGGGGAAAGGAAAACAAAGAATGGACTGATCTGCAACTCTACTCTATTTTATTGTCAACCCTGGCATTCTTCGCCGGTTTCCTCTTCATCCGGGTAAAAGGTCCTACCGTCCGGTCCATGATATACATATAGATCACCTGGCTCCAGGAGCAATACGATTTCAGGTCATCGTAGTACTCTGGCGCGATCTCCTTCACCTTGTGGAGCTTGTGCCCAGGGATTCTTGGAAAATCATGGTGCTCGTTATGGTACCCAACATACCATGTCACCAGATTCAGAGGTCCGTAGTATGAATATGTCTCCTGATTTGGGTTGAACACGTAATGTTCTGATATGAAGTGCCCCGCCATGGGATGCATCCCTCCTCCAACGAATGTAGCGAGTATCAGGTAAGCGAGCGACTTCCAACCCCAGAAATAGACCAGGGTGGCATCGAGAGACAGCTGGACGAACAAATTGGTGAACTCCCACATGCCGGGGGGCTTGGGCTTGACGAAGATAGGCCGCAACGCATAGAAGAAGAGCTGCAGGAGGACCCATATGGATTTGGTGAACATGTTGGTGACCCACTGTGCTTCGGTTTGGGTGGGAATGTCGACGTCCATGCCATCAACGCCTTGGTAGCGGTGGTGCTCTAAGTGGTACTTTTGGAAGGTGACGGACATGGGGACCCCGATGGGGAGGTTGGCGAAGATTCCAAGCCATCGGTTGAGGGATGGGGTGGAGAAGGCGAGGTTGTGACTGAGCTCGTGGATGGCGAGGAAGAGGTTGTGGTTGAGGAAGGAGCCGAAGAAGTATGCGACTGTAAGCATCTTCAGCCAGCCAGAGTTGCAGAGCTGAGTTGCAGTCCACAGCTGAATGGAAACAACAGCAGTGATCTGCCACAGGAATTCAAACTGTTAGAATTAAAATGAAAAATATGTCAAAGCTTGAATGAAGGCTAAAACAATTGTCTGGAATTTCTCCAAGGGGCTTGAACTACAGGGTGCAAATGTTTGCGAGGCAAGGGTATAGAGATATTTAAGTAGCTAAAGAAGATTATTTGAATATAAATCCAAGTATGCTTGCTTGATCATAGAAATATACTACACAAACAATTTTTTGCTATTTTCATCCAAGTGTTATTTAACATCAACCTTTTCTTTATATAAACAAACAAACCCTTGTAAAATTTCCTTAATTGTGTTAAATAATTATCTTCAATTGCTCCTCTTTCTTTTTGCAATGCTCTTATGATTAGAGCTCTTCCATTTTTTGCTTTCAGTAAATATATACTTTTCTCCACATTTTTTACTTGTGAACAATCTTCATAGATCCTATATCAATCATCTTCATCTAATTTAACATCCAAGTTGCGCCTTAATGGCGTTTGGTAATTGTATAACCAAATCATACTTCATGGTAATTTGCATTAGCAAAATTACATAAATTTTCATATAGGTTTCAAGGTTAAAAATTTTTTAAAAAAAATGTCTAGATTATAACCCAAAATGGCATCCCATTACACAATCTATTCTTCCCCAACATCCACATAATTGAAAACTAATGGATCCAAATCCAACATATTTCTTTTTGAATAAAGAAAATAATACAATTTCCTAAAAAAAAAAATTCCTCAAGATCAAGGGTTGAAACAAGCCATGTGCACAACAAACCCAATACCAAGGAAGCAAACTATAAGAAAAATAAACAATGCAAACGGGAAATAGAGAATATTAAACTTTTAGATCTCAAAGGAAACCCCATTGATCAATGTGAGTGATATACCCATCAAACAAAAAAAAATAATGATTCTCAAGATCTACAGAACAAAACATACCACCAATCGAAATCCAACTTTTAATCAAATATCTTGCAGCACACATGAATTCGAGAAGACCAAACAAGCAAATTCCCCGAAAACCTAATAAAAATCCAATCTTTGAATCACATACCTTGAAAAAAGCCCAGCGATCGGGGCCAAAGAGCTCTCTGATCTGTGGGTGCTGCGCGAGGATCTGCTTCCTGCGCGAAGCGTGGGGCTCGTCGGTGTAGGACCAGAAGAAGTCGGTGGCCATCACTCCCTCGTCCCTTTCCATCTCTTTTTTGTCTCTCTCTCTCTACCACTTTTTGAAATCAAATCAAAAATCTTTGTTTTGAAGAGAGAGAGAGAGGGGGAGAGAGAGAGAGAGAGAGAGAGAGAGAGAGCGGGACCTTCTCTCTCTTGGTCGTGTTGCTGTTGTTGTCTCCTCTCTCTCTCTCTTTTTTTTTTTTTTTTTTTTTTTATATTTGTTTGAGAGAGAGAAGCAATTAATATAAGGGACAATTTCCTAATTTTGGATAAATCTAAATACCATTATCAGTCATTTTCGCAGCGACAATAGCAAAAAAACTTGTTGGGCCACGGTCTTCTTGGCGCGTAAATAGGGTGGTAACGGGTCCGATTCGGTCATACAAGATCCACCTGCGGATTTATTATAAATGGTAACGACCCAGTCAATGGGTCAGGTCGAACCCGCACCCGACCCGAACCAGACCCGATTAGCGTCTGGGACTCTGGTTCGTTTTTTACACCCGTGGACCCAAATAGAACTCAGACCTGATTACCCGATTAGTAAACAAGTTGCCTCTGATTTTACATGAGCTGTACCTGATTTATAAAAATATTTTTTTATTTTCTTTAAATTTACGGGCCGGGCCGGCCTGGCCCGTGCCCCGGCCCGACACGGCTCAGTTGACATCCCTAGGCAAACCCTAGTGGAATGCTGTGGACCTCATTTTTGTTATTTGAATTTTACTGAACTTATTATATTTTAATGTATATTGTGAGATATTTGAAGCAATGATTATGTATGTAATTTAAATAATGGTTTGTGAGAAGCAAAGAACAAGCTAAAAGTTAATTGGCGGGTAAACGGGTCTGGAGCCGTGGCTAAATGAGACGGGCGGGGAAACAGTGATATTGGACCCCCGGGTAAATGGGTCGGGTCTAGTACTAATAATACTAAACGAGTTCGAGTCTGATAATTCCCATACAGCCTCGTCCCAACTCAGGCCTAGGGCTCACCCAGTTACATATCCAAACCCACTAAATTATTTAATCAGATTTGAGTCTCAATTTATTTAAATCCAATAGTTTTCCTCAGACGTGATAGGTAACAAATAGAAATTTATTTAATTAATCGTACGTAGATTATGGTTAGGAAAATAAAGATGATTTAACTCAAACTTGGTGGGCTAAACTGTATAAATTTGCTTCGCGTTGGAGTTATTGAGTTAAATTCTTAAGTCTTCTAAATTATTAAGGACCCAAACTACACAGAAATCTATCTGTAAAATCTTTATTCTATCTAAATTAATAAACTACTAGAGTATAAGCTCAAATGTAGTGACTATGAATTTGTAATATTTAGTTATTAATGATTGTTTTCTACTCACCAGCACAATGTCAGGATGGCCGAGTGGTCTAAGGCGCCAGACTCAAGTTCTGGTCCTCGTGAGAGGGCGTGGGTTCAAATCCCACTTCTGACATATCAATTTTTTAATTTTTCTTGATGAAGTTTGCATAGACTTCCTATTTTGTGCGATTAAGGGATTTTGCACCTGGGTATAGAATTGGGATTTATCAAAAATAATAATAATTATAAACTCTTTGACTGCTAAGATAAAAAGTTAATCGAAGGGTTCTCCTGGGGTGTTAAACAAATTCCACCCCAAAATATGGGTTCATATTTTCCAGTTCCTATACTTTCCTACTTTATGTTCTCTATTCATGCGATTTCCATTTTCATCAAGTGCAAACTCAACAAAAGAAATGAAATACAAAGATGTACATTATAAACCTCTGCCAAGCACATCTTTGGATATATCCGTTCTTTGCCTGAACCTTTCCAAACAAATTAGTCTCTCCTCATTTGAGAGCAAGAACCGAGTCATTCATCAAAGAACTGATCAATTTAATAAAGGAAGTCAACAACCCTGCATCATTTCTAACTTCTTGATCCATTGAACCTGAACCTGGCCCTCTCCATCAGTGTTTGCATTTAGTTTTGTTATGCAAGTATCGATACCGCTGTATTCATCATGTAATCACAGAATTCTACATCCCCAACCAAGACAGATCTTACCGCAAATTTCTGCACTATGAGAAAGAAACAGATCAAATGCAGCTTCATTTGCAATAGAGAGACAGATGGAGCAACGAGTCAGATAGTGAATTCTACATCTATACATTCAGCAAGTTAACCGAGAGTTTGGCCTCATTTTACAGAGATAGAATTTATAGAACTGTACAGACATTTACAACCACCCCCACTAATACAATATACAGACCCGAATTGTCATTCCCTGAATTCTTCTTAAGCCGCTCAAAACCGGCAGCAATGGGGAACCAGAGGTGAACATAAATCAATCAGCCAGAGCCGACTATGCTACCAACTGAAAGAATGATCGTAGTCCTGACAAGTAGTCATACAACATCGATATCTGGCAATTGTTATTTGACATGAGAGTCGTAGGCGTCGAAGACAGTGTCCGGAACGATGAGGGGTAGCTTATCTATATACATGAAGAGGCGCCTCAGGTTCTCTCTCGACACTGTTGACATGTCTACAATGTCTCTGCTGTCTGTAAACACCCACAAGTCACCGGAGTTTACTCTCTTGAGGCTATCCCGGCAGAATGGACACGACTCTGATCTTGAGTTCCTACAATGAGAAATTCAATTACCCAAGTTTAATAAGCAAAAAGAAATGGATAATAGAAAAGATTAACACCATTAGTTTCTGTACATGTGCAAGACAGCAAGTTAAATCAGTTCCCCAAAAATAGTCCGCTTTATCCCCATGGAGTCTTGATACTGGAGTAAGGTTATAGGGAGCTTCCCACACTTCGATGATCGTTTTTCTTGTAGAAGGGCCAAAAAAAGAAAGGAACTACATGAATCTTTAGTTCTTGCAAGGCTACAAAAGTTGAAATAGATCATTCCTCAGAGCAACGCGGGCGGGCACGCACGCACGCACACACCCCAAAATAAGATCATTCCTTGTGTGACTGCGAGATGAAGACCAAGCAGGACCAGAAAAGTTGACTTTGGTCACAATCATAAAGCACCAAAAGTAAACATCCTTCCCTCACAATTACTTGTATTCCTATAGTTTTCTTCATGATACTATCCTACCCATCCTTCAGCGCACCAGCCTTTCAGGGCATACTATATTGTTCACATGGGTAAAAACCTTTTTGCAGAAATAAGGTTATTAAACTCTAATTGCCCGTGGCTAAATTGAAATTTTTTAGTCAGTATGCACCAGGAAAGAGGACAGACATGAACATTAGAATTAAAAAGGATGAACAATTCTTGTCTACTTGCATGCCAAGGCAAAAAAAAAAAATCATGAATGTTCCATGTCAGATGGGATAGGCGTCAAACAAGCATCCAATAGTTTGGGCAGAGAAAGGAACTTGCATCTTCAGTAGAGCGTAATAATTCTCAAGCACGATTTTTGAGTTATTTTTATCTAGCGGGCCCAAGCAATTGATGATTTTCAGAGAAAGGTCAGAGGGATATGCTGAACAAAGTGTATGGCTGGATGTGCATTTTAATAATCCAACATGGAGTCATAGTTAATTTACCAAGGTCGGTACTCTGCTATAATAATCAAATAGTGACAGATTTCAAAAACATGGTAAAAGTAAAAGTCTATGTTAATGGAAAATGAATCTCTTCCTGGTAAGTAGACATTGGCGAACTACATATATACACAATATGTTCATCTCTCGGGTATTACCAATTCCAAATTGAAGAATGCATCATTGAATTTGCGATAGTGTAACTCTCATCACCTTAACTGAAGAACAAACCATTTAATTAGTGAAAAAAGCTCTCTTTCACCTTAACCAGCATTAGCAATGGTTGCAACAACTTCATTTCATCAATGGTTTGTTCCCTGTACTACTATTTACTAATGGAGGCGCATACAAAGCTGTGCATGCACATGCACTGTAGAAGAAGGAATATGACTTGTACTATTATTGGATGTGCATGCGAAGCTGTGTTCACGCAGGAGAAATATAACTACTGCTGATGCAGTAGAATTTCATAGCCTTGAAATCCAGACTCCTACCAGTCCCAAGCACCAATGGGTCCTTCTGACAAACAATAGGCGCTAAAATGCAATGTGTTGAGAGTGAAGATTCAAACAACATAATACCGTATTAGCTTCTTAAGAGAGAACGAATAAAAAAGCACATTAGTGTTCTCAATAGAATACAATTCTTCTAAACTTAAACAATTGTGGTCTATTTGTTCCACGGAAAGTACAATAGAATTGTATGCAAGAGGCACTAGCTCAGACGTTCCTTGCAAATTATTTGAGGCTTTGATCCCCAACTCTAAGAAATTCCGATAATTTCACCCCCTCCTCCCTACTTTAGGTAGAGAGAGATGGAAGCACAGAAATCTTAATCTTAAAATCAATGGTTTAGATCTAAACCATGCTTTCACCATTTGTTGTCAGTAAATAAGTGGTTTTGACGCCTCTCTCAATCTGGGGCCAAATAGCCTTCATAGTCTAACTAGTTTGATTGTAGAGCGTTTTGACAAGGAATTGCACAACACATCTTAGTTCACAAGGTGAACTATTATACTCAAGGAGCCATCAGAAAGCAACCTCGAAACGAGTATTTGATTTAACCCATATGATTGATTATTTCTTTGCTCGTGTTACTTTCTCCTCTTCTTAGTTCTTAGTCATCTTTCCTCCTCATTTCATTCTCTAATTTCCTCCTCTTCTTTTTCCCCTCAAAATTCTTCTAGGTTTTATATTTATATCTTTCTCAGCCCCTCGAAAGTACCTTATTTCTCACGGAATTCAAAACCATTTGTCTACTCTCTTTACATCTAAATGATATGGAATAAAAAATTGAATTAGTCTCTCCGTCTTCTTTCCTTCTGTCCAATTTGTGACTTGGCTATTTTTGCAAGTTCAAAATACCAATCTTGATGTGTGAGAAGTAAGAACTGTCCGCATATACTGAAAACTGACCAGCAAAAGTATCCTAGGGAAGGAAGTAAACAACTGCACCACAATACAGTAACTCTCCCAAAAAAGCGAGGGGTGGGGGGGGGGGGGGTGCAAAGATCAAACTCCACATAGATACTACAACCAAAACTCACGAGATAACTGAAATGGGTGAAGAATAAAGGGAGGACAGAAATCACAGTAGTAACCTCACAAGAAAACAGTAAAATATAAAATTCAAGACACTAAAAACTCAGAATCTCATTAGCAAGGAAGGCAGATATAAAAACTGAAAAACAAACATGAAGTAGGCTAACAAACGGTGGTTAGATCCACTTGCATGTACCAATGTTGCACAGTAAGCACACATCTTCACAGACACAAAAGAAAAGAAGGAAAAATAAAAGAAAAGGAGATAGCCTCTGCATGAAAATCAAATTTCTACAGAAAGAAAGCTTGGCCCAGGAGAAGACGTGGTGGGGATAAAAGGTAGGCACAGGAGATGAGACGGATTTGAGAGTAATCACACCCACCCGGCAGGCACAGACAACATGACGTCTGAGGACCAGAAAGTAATAGGAATCAGTCAAGGCATGAGGTTGCTCCAATTCCACTGTCAATTAAGTGGCCTAAAGTCCTTGAAATTTCAGACTAGAATTCTTTACAAAGTAGCTAAAATCAGAAAACCAGCCAATTTAGTTTGTAACAGAAGATTTTTAGGCACCAATCATGACAGGAGCAAGAGGATTACTAGGATTTGTTCACAGCTACCACAATAAGAATTAAAAGCCAGTTCACAACTTACGCAATGGACATTGAGGTAACATGTACAGATATAATGAATTCATATAATGAATTCAATAACAGAATGGATGAAGAATAGCTTTGTAGACTTATAATAGAGCAAGTCGTATGATATCTAAAATTGAAAAGTTGATTGAATAGAATTTTTTAGCAGGTGAGAAGAGATATACCATTCACGGTAGCATTTCATGCACATGGCATGACAGCAGTTGGGTAGTACAATCTTGCTCTTCATTTCCATGCAGATCCCACATTCCTCCTCTCTTTCAGCATCTATATCTGAGAACAGCCTCCTGTCATCATCATCTCTCCTCCTGTACCTTTCCATGCACACTGCTTTTTGTTTCTTATCTTCCATATCGGTTATCCCCTTGTGGAGTTGCATCAGAGAGGGGAAAATCACAGCTGACATGAACACAAGAATGTGCATCTAAGAATGTAAGAATTCAAGAGAGGAACTTCTTGGCTGAAAGACAACTGAACCGACTTACCATAAAATTCCTTGATACTTGCTTTCCTTTCATGGGTGGACATAGTTGTTGTTCCATCAACATAAACCTACTCAATGAAAAGTTTTTAGTCCACAACCAACACCAACAGAAGGAGAAAACAGGAAATTGAGCATGCAATACAAAGTGGCAAATGCAAATCCGGATCAGGAAATATACAAACCTTATATATTAAGATCCTGAGCAAACCAAGAGCCCCTGCAAGGCTACAGTCTGTCCACTGAACCAGAAAAAGAAAGATGTGAGCAGCTGGGCTATATGACATCCGCATCTGAAGACAGGCGCCATCATACTCCCTTGGAAAATCAGAAGCCCTGAACATTAATATGAATGGTCAGAGATAGCAACATGCTAGACGCTAATAGCATACTAGACACGCAAAGAAACTAAGAGAAAAATATAAACGCAAACTCAAACAAGAGAAAGCACCCAAAAAAATGAAAATGAAAATGTAAAATTCTTTGACAAACTGGATAGCTACTTGTTTCTATTGTGATGTAAAATTTTCATTAAAATCAAAGAAGAAAGAAAATAAAAATGGGAAATGTTTAAGCATTCAAAGAATGTAGACAGGAAACAAATTATCAAAAACAAAACAGCTCGGGCAATCTCCTCTGCAAGTCAAAAAAAGACAACATTCTCATTAAAGCCGTTGTCATATTTTTACCTTCGATCCTGCAGAATTGCGCACGGATCAAAAGTTGACAAACTACAAACAACTTCCATATATACCAACATTACGCACATTTAAGGTCCCAGACTTATAGATAAAATCTCTATCTCGTATTAACCTATCACCACATTCTTAATCTGTAACCACATGAATTTTCACTCCTTCAACCTGAAATTTCTGCTGCGTGACACTAAACTATAACATTTGACCATGCACTTACGTTTGCTCCGTTGTCAACACGGCTCAGCCAGCATTCTGCACTAGGCTTCAGATATTTTTACCATTAAAAAGTCATTTGAACAGGGGTTTGCCCCAGCAGCCCCATTAATTGCCGGAAAGCACAAGGCAAAATTTTGTGCCAAAATATTGAGAAAAACTGTTGCTTTAATCTAAAAAAACATAAATATAACCCCTTAGAACGTTAGGTTCCAATTTCGGACAACAGATTACAAAATCCCC
The DNA here is from genome assembly GCA_038442645.1 of Agave tequilana. NCBI lineage: Eukaryota > Viridiplantae > Streptophyta > Magnoliopsida > Asparagales > Asparagaceae > Agave > Agave tequilana. The sequence continues at coordinate 274,737 of JAVJIF010032282.1, forward strand.
TAACATTGCACACACCATATTGTTAAAAAAAAACTGCAGAATAATCCCAGACAGAACCAAAATATAGCACTTGCCAGCAAAGTAGACAGAGTTTTCTACAACTGACCATCCAAAAATCGGAACTTTGCGTGATTCCAGAAAAAATCCCAATCTTCACTCAAGATACACCAGATTACACCCGAAAAAGTCGGAAAATTCAGAACAAAACGAAAAGCAAGATCAATCAACCCAAGCTACCTCCCACTCACAGTCAAAAACAGAGAAAAATCAAAGGATCTCCCAGATCGGAAATCAGAGCTCTACTCACAGTGTATTGGCATGCTGGATGTCAGCTTCTAAAACTTTGAGCGAATCCTTGAACGACTTCCTCATCGATGCGAGGAAGACCAGTACAAATCATCCAATTAGCCCCAATCAAAACCCTAATTCCTCTCCCCCAGTCCCCAAAACCCTAATCTCCCTCTCTCTCTCTCTCGCGTCACCAAACCCTAGCTCGCTTTCCCTTCTCTCTCTGTTCCTTGCTTTGAAGAAGAGGCGAAGGAAGATACGACACGACTACGCAAAATAAGGCTTCTTGGCCGCCACGTGTACATAAGGCGTCGCGCGTCAAATTTCGGATAAACCGCGGGGTTAACGCCACTGGGTTTCAACGGCACCCAGAATCACCCGCCCCTGCCTCTCGGGTGAAACTCTGGGTGTAACATGAAAAGGGTGAAGAAAGTAAAAGGGGTGTCAGTTGGCGTCAGAATAAGAGGAGAGATTTGGAAGTATGTGACGCCCCACCTTATCCAGTGTACACAGCGGTGCAAATATCTGGGTTTTTTATGATTTAGTCCTTTTATGGGATAAAAATATCTTAAAAGGACATCTCCGTGAATGGGGATAAAATATGCGGGGGATAAATAAATAAAAAAAATTCAAGGTGTGAGGTCGTTTCTTATTTTGGCGGCACCAAGAGCACTTTCACTGTGTTGTGATCAAGTAAAAAACACAATAAGTTTTTTTTTTTTTTTTTTTAGATAAAAATCATTTGTCCGTGTATGAACTCGGGTTTCTGGTGACTAAACTTATAACCAAACAGTGAACAGATTCGGTTCATGTGTGTGAGCCACACACACATACAATAAGAGAACAAATCACACGTTGATACGTAGATTGAAACTCTTATAATCTCTTATGATATGTGTGTGAGGCCCACACACATAATATATTATAAAAAAATCAATATACGTGTCAATGCGTGATTGACCCTCTTATTGTATGTGTGTATGGCTCACACACATGAACCGAACCCACAGTGAATGAACTCACCACTGATAAAAATATTTTTGCAAGAATCTGTGTGGAACACTCAAAAAAGAGTGCGTTGGAAATGCAAGGAAGAATGTGGCAAATATCCTCCGGCATTATTCATATTGGTCCCCTAAAATAACCAATTTCATGTATGTACCGAACATCAAAATGTTGCTCATTCATTACAAAGTCTAACCTATTGCCAAATTTGTAAACGGCGTTTTCTTTTTGGTGCTTTCACAGGACTGAATTTAAGTCATGAAAAAAATATGCTCAGAAAGTTTGATCTCAAGTTTAAGTAGAAAATACTTTTATGTGGGCCCATAAATCAGGAAAATCCAGAAAAAGAACTGATTAGTCAAAGAACTTTTGTCTTGCTCTAACAAAGGGGAGAGTTGAAAATTTTTAATTAAAGTAAAGAGATACTTTGATTTGGGTTGGAAACATAGTTTTTTATTAGAAAAATGATTAAAAAGATAATTGAAGTATTGTCATTTCTCTCTTCTCCTTCTAAACATTGGCTTAAACCCATCTCTTTTCACATAGGCTTATTTCATTCTTTCAAATAACGTTGTGTTTGGTTCGAAGAAAAGGAGGGAAAAAAATGTCAAATCGATAGCTTTCATCATCTTTAAGTTTGAGTAGAAAATACTTTTATGTGGGCCTCACAAATCAGAAAAATCCACAAAATGGTAAGTCAAAGAACTATTGTCTTGTTCTAACAGAGGGGAGAGTTGAATTTCATGTGTCAGAAAATTTAAATTAAAGTAAAAAAGATATTTTGATTTGGGTTGGGAACATAGTTTTTTATTAGAAAAATGATTAAAAAGATAATTGAAGTATTGTCATTTCTCTCTTCTCCCTCTAATCATGGGCTTAAACTTGTCTCTTTTTACATAGACTAATTTCATTCTTTCAAATAAAGGTGTGTTTGATTTGAAGAAAAGGAGGGGAAAAAAACTGTCAATCGACTTCTTTCTTCATCTTTTCACAGAAAGACAAATCGTGATGTCTATCAAGAACAGCTTTTTAACCTATTTCAACTCCATTTTGTGTGAAAATCTGCAGAGAGAAAATGTCACTGAATGATGACATTTTTACTGACGTGATCTTTTTCTGAGTTTGACAAACAAATAAGATTTGTATAAAAAAAGTGAAAAACCGACAATAAAATTCACATAAACCTCACTTTTTCTTCACTTTACATGCAAACAAATACATTTTTGCGTGGCCACAACAGTGATCACGTCTCGAGGTCTGCAGATCTCAGATTAAAAAAAAATCATGCCTTTTATATTCTTTTAGGGCCTGTTTGGTTTGTGTAATTGGGCTGCATTTCGTAAGCAAACTGCAGCCCAATTACACCCCAATTGTTTGGTCCATTATTTTTTTCGGTCCAGTTCGCCTGCAGTGCGGCCCACTGCAAATGGCTTGCGTGTGCGGAGAGGGGAATCTCGTGCGGGGATGGGAAATTGCATTCGCTTTTACAGCTCCGACGCCTGACACCCTCTCACTTCTGCTTTTGCATCTCCAACGTCTCGATCACTCCACTCCTCTCTCGATCTCTCTCGATCTCTCTCTCGCCCTCTCTCTCTCTCTCTCTCTCTCTCTCAACCAGCCGAGCCCGCCGCCGCCTCCTCCACCCAGATCGGGCTGAGATCTAGCCCTATATTGACCGGATATTTCCATCCCTTCTCGAATCTTTCCCTTTGTGCCCTCGAGCTGTTCCCCAAATTGGCCTGCATCGCCGTTTCTCACGGTCAAAAAGGTCTGTGATCTGTCGCTTCTTTTCGATTTGGGGCTAACGCTAGGATTCCCGACATACGCAGAGAATCGCTTTCTCTGTCCACGAGTCTACAGGTAAGATTCCCTATTGACTCCTTGAAGATGAGGCAACAGAGGAAGCTTAAATCCCCCCTCAAGCCTTCAATGGCGAGCACATCTTCTCCTTCGTGCTGCTTCTGTGGGAAAGGGAAGAAGCGTAGGCTATCTGTCCTCTCCGATCAGAAATCCTGTTCCGATAATCTGAATTTTAAGGTAGTCTGCTCTACTTTCTTTTTCAGGTAGTCTGCTCTTTGTGAAACATTATCAATCTACTTTCATTATCTGATCTACTTTCATTTTCAGGTAGGCCACTCTGATTCTCAACTTAATTTTTTTTAGCATCCAAGGAAATTTAAGATTTTAGATTTATAGCTACATTTTTTATTAAGATTCACATATAAATTGAAATAGTTCTTGAAAAAATAATTTTTTTTGACTGAAAAAATTCTAACTTATTGGCTAGAAACTTTGCTGCATTGTTATGTTCTTGTGCAAGTACTTCACCCATTAATGTTGTGCCTCTCACAGTGCAGGGATTTTGTTGTGTTTAAGGTGCCATTAATTTTAAGTAGAATTTTTTAAGATTCACATATAAATTGAAATAGTTCCTGAAAAAATAATTTTTTTTGACTGAAAAAATTCTAACTTATTGGATATAAACTTTGTTGCATTGTTATGTTCTTGTGCAAGTACTTCACCCATTAATGTTGTGCCTCTCACAGTGCAGGGATTTTGTTGTGTTTAAGGTGCCATTAATTTTAAGTAGAATTTGGCTGACAAGCTCCCATTAAATTAATTTGTGCTCTAGTTGAGAGCATGGACATGAATTTGTGGAAGCCATCAAGGAGCCTTTTGGTAGCAACAGAGACAATTTGAGGAAGAATCCTGTAGATGATTAATGAAAGACATATCACCAACCCACATGCTCACAAACACCCTTTTTAATCACCAAATGTTTGTTATTAAAGAAGTTGGCTTTTGATTAAATTTTTTTGTTAATAATGACTGCTGAATTTGATGAGATATTTTGACTGTTCTCAAAGACCAAATTGGCCCACTGATAGTTCTAGGAATTGCACTAATTTGATAGAATTTTAACATATGCTGCTAATTCTGTGTAAGGTATGTTTAGAACAAAGAAGATCCCTTAAAGTAAGCTATATGCGAGTTTAACTTTTTTTGTTTAATTAGACTGTCAGGTTTAGATCTTTATTGCTCCCTATATACAAATAGTAGGAAATGAGATTTATATCTATGATTCATATCATACCCTTTTATGTTGAGCCTACAGTTGAATATATGAAGGGCAAAATTCTTTTCTCTTAGAATAATTATGCCCTTATTCATAATTTGTGGAGTAATCACTAGGACAATCTAAGGTAATAAATATGATACATGCATTTTCAGGTGCTTTACATGTTTTGCCATATCTTCCTGTAAACGATGCAAGTTGTACATTGCGTGATATGTTGGTTATGTTTGCTAACATGTTTCATTAATGGCCTTGTATGTTGATCCTAAAGTTTAATGTAAGAAGGAAAAAAATCAGCATGCTTAGAATAATTATGCACATATTCATAATTCTTGAAATAATCACTGCAATATTTATTACTTTCCCTGTTAGTAATGAATATTAATCTTATCAAATTTCTACTCGACTATACTCCTATGTTATGACAACTATACTCCTAGGTTATGACTATAGACTGTTATATTCATGTTAATTTAATTACAACCATTTATTCCCCGTTATGTAGTGAATGGATAGGTTTATGGATTTGGGATTGGATGGTGCCGACCAGGAGATGGGCATCATTATACTTTGTGCTTGCGCGTATGTCATAATGATGTGGATGACCGGCCGCAATGACATCACAGAACCAATCCCGAGAGAGATAAGGAATATGGAAAGAGGGCTTTATTTGAGAAGGGTGATGGAGTACAGTGACACCAATTGCATCAATATGTTTAGGATGGATAGAGAATTATTTTTCAATCTGTCTGGAATGCTTAGGACTAGGGGACTCTTACAAGATTCTGATCAAGTGACCGTTGAAGAGCAACTAGGTATATTCTTGTACACCATAGGTCACAACGTTCGTAACAGAGTCGTGGGTATGAACTTCTTACGTTCTGGTGAAACTGTGAGTCGATATTTTCAACGTACCCTACGAGCAATTGGTGAACTAAGATGGGAGTATTTATGTGGACCTAGCAACCATACTCATGAGAAGATCTCTGGAGACCCTAGGTTCTGTAATTATTTTCAGGTACCAATTCCTAAAACATTGCAAACTTAGATGAGTACTGTGTTTTAAGTGATGATTTGAAATCAACTTAATTTTATTGTGTATAGGATTGTATCGGAGCAATCGATGGGACACATATCCATGCTACCCTACCAGCTAATGAGGTTGGACCTTTCTATGGAAGGAAACCATATCCCACTCAAAATGTCTTGGCAGCTGTAGACTTCGATTTGAAGTTCACTTATGTCTTAGCGGGATGGGAAGGATCAGCTCATGACGCCACTGTACTACGTGATGCACTCACACGTCCAAATGGTCTTAGAGTCCCAGAAGGTAGTTCATTAACAATTGCAACATTTACCGTATTGCAAATTTGTTATGTTCGTTTCTAAGTCTCCACCGTATCTAATGACTTAACATCTTTTAGGGAAATATTATTTGTGTGATGCCGGTTACAATACCAGGCCGGGATTCTTAGCATCGTATCGTGGCACTCGGTACCATTTAAGTGATTATCGTGTGATACAGCCGTCAAACTATAAGGAGCTTTACAATTACAGTCATTTTTCCCTCCGGACAACTGTGGAGAGGGCATTTGGAGCCTTGAAAGGAAGGTTTAAGATTCTAGCATCAAGACCTTTCTTTCCTTTTAGCACTCAAGTGGACATTGTAATAGCATGCTGCATTCTTCACAATTATATCATTGGCCATGGGCCAGATGAGTTTGTCATAAGTGAGGAGGATTTCAATTTGCAAGATGTCTCCCAATCTGGACTATCTCGTAGAGAGATTAGAGAGGAGTCCAATTATTGGATTCAACTTAGGGAAGAAATTGCACTAAGAATGTGGCACGATAACGAGAATTGATGTAGTATGCGTGTTTTGATTTCACATGTAATATTTTGAAACTACCACTACATACCATGTACTTTGTATTATTTATCTTTAAATTTATTGTTTTATTATGCCTTTAGAATTTGACTAGACTCTATTGGTTTGTAAAGGAATCTCTTTGTACTACTCATTATTATTGGCAAACATCAAAAATATTGTTCGCAACAATATATAACGCTTTTGCTGTAGGGGATGTCGGGAGAGACTCGTCCCAGTGACACTGATATTGGGCCCTCTGAAGAGGGAAGGAAGAGGAGGAAACAGGTCTCCCATACTTTCAGGTGGTCAGAGGAGATGTGAGACTTCCTGATTCAGTTTATGGCAGACCAAATCACCTCGGGTCTAAGGGGCCATAATTATGCGGCCGCAGCGAAAGCGGTGAACGAAAAGTTTGAAGAGCACGTCTCTGAATCCCAAGTTTACAATCATTTGCGAACATGGAGGGCCAAGTGGAACAGGATTTTAAATGTTCGGAAATTGTCAGGATGTGTTGTTTGGGAGGTAGAGACCCGGACATTAAGGATGCCAGAAGAGGAGTATAAAGTCTATATCAAGGTAACATCTTTTCCATAGAATAATCAATTCTTTATATCCCATGTCTGCTGTTTATTTCATGTGTAATGCTTACCCCTTGTATGTAGGCTAATAGGCTTGATAAGCCGTATTTGAACAAGCCCATACATATGTATGATGAGATGGCTATTGTGTTTGGAGATGAGGTGGCTACTAGGAAGCGTGGAAAGGATGACGTGGCCCTGTAGGTTTGGGAAATGAGGCAGATGTGGAGGAGTTTGATGAAGGTGATGGTAATGATGGGGATTCAGTTGGCCAAGGGAGGAGGTCCGGAGACCAGGCCCAAAGCATGTCCATCTCCCAAGGATCAAGGGGGAGAGGGAAAAGGACAAACCCTCAATTGCAGATAATGGAGAACTTCGCCGGGTCATTAGGTAGTATCGCCAGTCACCTTAGGGAGGTTAAGGCGGACGAAGAAAAGCTTCTTGACAATTGCTTGGAAGCTCTACAAGGAATGATTGACACTGAATATGAGGGTGTCATATTTACTACCAAGGTGGTGGACTCCGCCTATGATTTCCTTGTGGAGCACACAAATATAGCAAGAGGGTTTCTGAAGAGGAAGAACGAGATGAGGGCCTGCTGGTTGTTCCAATTTGTGCAGAGAAAACAGATGGGCTGAAAAGTTTGAGTGGTAGCTATCTTTCTCGTCCAGAATAAGAACATTGCATTATTTTTATCGCTTTTATTTATTGATTGATACATTTATGGTATGTAATATTAAGATTGCTGCATGCAATCAGAATACATTGGTGGACTTAAGTAGAAACCGGACTGTTAGGTTTGTTGTTGCTTTATAGTTGTATGAACTAACCTATTCTGTTAGTTGTCACTTGTTTTGTTCTAATCGATTTGTGATGACGTTTGATTCAGGTAAGTGGTTAAGGTTGAAGCATTACTAGGTACACTTTTGTCACACTAATCTAATTTCATTATTTTTTGTATCAATCATTCAATATTGAGCCATGATTTTTTTCCTCTTACTGTGACTGCAGGTAACAGCTGCAAGGGATAATACAAAGTGTCATGCAAAAAGAATTTGAGTAACAAGTTTTTTAACTTGGGGATGAGGTGGCGAACACATCGCAGCTCTCCTTAAAGTTTTGTATGTTTACAGGTATGATTACTGGGCATGTTTGCTGACCCTTAAGTTATATATATATATATATATATATATATATATATATATATATATATATATATATATATATATATATATATATATATATATATATATATGAGAATAGATAGAATTGAGCCAACCAGTCTACTTCACAGGAATTTCTGTTTCCTGTTTATGTGGTGGAGTTTGTCTATGAGTTTTCAGTGGTGGAGTTTAATTTGGTGGAGTTTCTCTGGCCTGTTTTCAGTGTTGGAGATTTTGTCACCTGTTTTTTGACCTTTACTGAAAAACTGTTCTGTTAGTTGTCACTTTTTTTCTCCAATTCCCGGGCCTTTTGGTCTAACTGAAAGTATATATAAATATGAGAATTTGGGTTACAGTTATCATACTACGGGATGAGGTGGCGATCAAATCGCAGCTCTCCTTCAAGCTTGAGCCATGATGATAAACTGAGCTCACTCCTTCCCCTTTGCTGGGTTTGTAATGGCTGTGATGAAACTCTGAGCCAACTTCTTCTTATTTCCTTGGATTGTAACGGATCGGGTTTGAGTTAAGAGCTGTGATGAATCCTGAGCTCTTTCATTTTTTGACATTAGCCTTCAATGTCCTACGTCTCTTTCCTGTTTGGTTTCTGTAATTGGGCAGCAGTTCGTTACACACTGACACCCTCCTGAGCTCCCTGTTGTCTTTTGAGCTCCTGCTGCTTCCAGGTGAGTTGTCTGTTCTATTGGTTTGCTTCCAGTTGAGTTGTCTGTTCTTCAGGCCTGCTTCCAGGTGAGTTGTCTGTTCTTCAGGCCTGCTTCCAGGTGAGTTCTCTGTTCTTCAGGCCTGCTTCCAGTTGAGTTGTCTGTTCTTTCTTCTTTGTGACACTGTGGGCTGGATTGGGATCAATATTGAGCCATGATGTTACCCTGTTTGGTTTGTGTAAGGGCTGTATTTCGTAACCCAGCTGTAGCCCAATTACAACCCAATTGTTTGGTCCATTATTTACGAAGCAGAGAGTCTGCAGCCCACTTCGCTGGGTTGTGTTGCCCACTGCAAATGGAGTTGCGTGTGCGGAGAGGGAATCTCGATGGGAGATGGGAACTTGCATTCGCTTTCTGCAGCTCCAACACCTGACACCCTCATCACTTTTTCTCTGCCGTGTCTCGAACACTCCATGAGCTCACTCCTTCTCCTTTGCTGGGTTTGTAATGGCTGTGATGAAACTCTGAGCTATCTTCTTCTTCTTTGCTTGGATTGTAACGGTTCGGGTTTGGGTTAAGAGCTGTGATGAATCCTGAGCTCTTTCTTTTTTTCTTTCATTGAATTGTAATGGGCCGAGTTTGGGTTTTTTCCTCTTACTGGCTGCACTCAACATGAGGGTCAGCAAGATTGTGGACAGACCATACAGGTATGTCATTGCTCGTGCATTGTTGGCCCCTTCTGCCTACTTCCTTGATTGGTAAGTAAGCAAGCAAGCTTCTAAACTCTGTATTCTCCTTTTGAATTCAAAATTTATGTATGAAGTAGTTTCTTTCTCTAAATTTGTTTTCTTGGTTCATTTGTTTTCAGGAAGGACAGGCCACCTCTCACCTTCTCTTTGCTGGTTCAGTTTTTTCTTCTCGAGTTGTGTGGGTAAGACCGTCTTTTGTCTATAGTTTTCTTCCTGCCAGAAATTATCAAAAATAAACCCCAACCAAATTTCATGATCACTGCAAACCAAGGATTCTACCTGTTGGGTTTGTATTACCTCTCCCCAACCTATGCATCTGCCATACAAAATTCAGTACCAGCCATCAGTTTTGCCATGGCAGCAGCTCTAAGGCTTGTGTTCAATCTGAGGTAATTGTTAAGTAGGAGAGCCCTTGAACAACAATGTGTGCTATTGGAAATTGTATTTCATCTGTATTAACTTGTATGCTGATCCATCAGTAAGTATGTGGGAATAATTCGAATTTGGTGGAATAAGTATGCCTATATCAGTCCTCTTTAGGGCTTTTCAAGGATCTTTGTGTTTTTCCCAGCCATGTGTTTTAATCGGTTGAGTTTATGTCTCTGCTGTATGAATTTTAATCAAATATATGATCTTTTATCTGTCAATTAATTTCTCCAATTTCAGGTCTTTTTAGGCGGCTGAGATATATGCCATTTTGGTGGACAGGAGATGCCTAACACATCGCAGCTATCCATCCAGTTATAGGTATTGAAACTGACCAATTTTCAATTATTACTTTCCTATGCATTATTATGTCTCATTATTTATATATTGGGTACATTACTCTCAGATGACAAGTGAGGTGATACTGTAAAATGAAGGTTTCTGATTGGAGATTCATGAATGGTTTGGTCCATACACTTTAATTTGCACTTTAAGATATTTTCAGGACTTTTTTAAGCATCTCATCCTCTTTATCATATATATATATATATATATATATATATATATATATATATATATATATATATATATATATATATATATATATATATATATACCTAATTGAGACGATTCTTAATTTTGACAGCTAGGTTCGGAGGATGAACGAGTTGGGATCATCGGGGGAAGAGAGACGGGCGTTACTGGGCCTAACATGGTCGTAGGTGTAACGCCCCGATTCCACGGATACGGGGACGTCACTGCGACGTATATACGTAGGCCAGAAATTGCCCCACACGTATATACGCTAAGCAAAAAGTACAACAAGAAACAGAGTACACGACAAAGCGTGGTATCTAAACATATGCCAACACAAGAAGTACACATACAAAGTTATCACAGGATATTATAAAGTATTACACAATACATGTGTATTACATCATAACCAAGTCCAAAAGAAATATATACAAATATGTATACAAAGAGCTCACAAGTAGAAAGAGGATCTCGTGAGTCAAAAGGTAAGTCTGGCACGAAGGGACTGGAACTAGTCCGCTTGCTCGCTAAAGTAAGCTTGATCCTCTGTGGATGGCTCCACTTCGTTCCAAGCTTCAGAATCTGAATATGCAAATCCAAGGAGTCAAGACATATAAACAATAAACGGACTACAGCCAAGTGGCTAGAGACATGGATGAGTAGTATGAAACCATATAAGGAATATCAGCTAACAAGTATGAAAAACATGAAGAGATAAAGTCCTAATACATTAGGTTTACAGTTAACATCTTATTATTATTACTTGTCTTACTGTGATATCTAACTATGTGACCCAGCGTCCCAGAGCACATAGATCCATATCCTAGTAAAGCAAGGTTGTTATTGGAAACAGCGGTTGTATCGACGAACTATGTTTACAGTGGACCCCGTACATGCCCGGGATAACGGTCCAGGATTGTTCCGTTGCTTGGTGACGGAAGCCAGCCGCTAGGCTAAACAGGAGGGACTTATGTATGCCCTTAACATGATGGTACCAGTAATAGAGGGAGCAAGCACTCCCCTCGGTCCCCTGGAGGCCCGCAGGTCAGACCGGAACATGAGTTGCACAACATTCCTAAAACCACTGTAAACACGAACCCATATCGATATCCGCATGTTTCCCCCGACCCCTGTGTAAGTTGGTCCATTTTATGCAAAAGTCAAGTGTATCATGCTTGGTTCAAGTGATGGCATGATAAGTGGTGATATTCACATTTTAACAAGTTATGGAGCGATGATATGTAATAACAAGTCATGAAGTAATATGAGATAATGTCTATCAAGTAACATGTCATGTAGTACCAGTTATGAAGCATGAACAAAAGTAATATGCCATACATGTATCAACAGTAAGATCCAATTTCAGAACAGAATCAACTAAGTCAAACAGTCAGAATTAGTCGACTAGGTGAGAGGGCTAGTCGACTATAGGGGTCTTAAGTCGACTACTAGTCTGGATGAGTCGACTAAAACTGGGAAACAGAGAGTTGGGTTCTGTTTCAGAGAAAGTTAGTCGACTAGGGTTGTAAGGGTAGTCGACTAACAGGGAACTACTAGTCGACTAATGGATACCTAAGTCGACTAAGTCTAAGATACAGAGAGTTGATGTTTTATTTCAGGAAAACAGGAGTCGACTGGGGGAAATGGGTAGTCGACTAATAGGGTCTCTAGTCGACTGGAAATCTGGCCTAGTCGACTAAAACTGTGAAATCAGAAAAGTTTAAGTTTCAACTAAAGTGGATTAGTCGACTAGTCCCTAGGTCTAGTCGACTAATCGTGGGAAAACAGCAAACAGGACAGATTTCTAGGGTTTTGTTTGAGGGTCTAAAAATGTGATTTTTATGGCTCAAGTGAACATGAATTGTCAACACAAGAACACAAAGGAGTTCACAAGTCTTGGTGAGTAGATATACTCACTTGGAACCGTTTGATTGAGGCTCTACGAGTCCGGGAAGAGTGTGGTTGACGAATAGTTCCCAAGTGATCCTTGACGACGAAGGGAGCTACGATCCAAGCTCCAAATCAGTAGCTAGAGCTGGAGGAGAAGATCTTGAGGTGTTCTTGGAGCTAGGGTTCAGGTTGAGAAGAAGAGGGTTTGGAGAGAGTTTTCTCTTTTGCTTGAAGTGAAGGAGAAAAAGGGTAAATTGCAAATGAAAAGATATATATAAGATGGGGATTTTGTGAATGGAGTGGGATTAAGATGGAAGTGATGGGGGTTTTTGCAAAAAGAGAGGGGGTGAGGTGTCCCTCACCTGGCCACTTGGCCGGCTATGGGAGAGAGAGAGAATGAGTGGGATTAGATGGAAAGTGAGTGGGAAATGAGGTGGAAATTGTGGAATTTTGGGATTATTGAAAAAACGTCCGAAATTCAAGTATCTCGGAATGACCTGAAAATTTTACCAGAAATCAAGAATAATATATGAAGACTAATAGTGAAATCCTTTTTAAGAAATACTTTATAGTTTTAAAACTAAAAATCCCGGAATCAGTTATCTACCGACTCCGTTGGAGTTTTCATAAATTTATAAAATTCTCAGAAAAAGTATTTAAGTAGGGAATATGATCCTAAGAAATAAAGTCTAAAGGACCATCTAGAAATTCCTAGCTGTTTGAGAATTAAAATTCCAGGAATCGATCAGCGACACTGGTCGACACCGGTTTTGAAGAAATTCATTTTAATTCAGGAAAAATCCAGAAAATCCTAGAAAATCTAGTATATTGGAAAATGATATTTGAAAGTGAAATCGGTCAAATACAGGAAGTAAATCGAAAATACGATCGAAAAGCTGAATACGCAACTAAGTACGTAATCTGGAAACGGGGTATTACAATCCACCCACCTTACAAAAATTTCGTCCTCGAAATTTCATAAGGTGAAAGGTAACAGGAAAGGTAACAGATAGATAAGGATAAGAGAAAAGATAACAGTAGAAAAGAATAGAAGAAAGTTTTTACCAAATCAAGATGTGAAGAGTTGAGGGTAACGCTCTCGGATAACATCCTCCCGTTCCCATGTGGCCTCTCCTGGTGCATGCCGGTTCCAAGACACCAACACTAATGGTATAGCCTTGTTCTTCAGTGTCTTCACACTCTTATCCAAAATGGCCATCGGCTCCTCCTGATACGATAAATCTGGCTGCAGTTCCAGTTTTGAATGGTCCAAAATATGACTATCATCCTTTACATACTTCCTCAACTGTGATACGTGGAAAACATTGTGCACTCCCTCCAAAGATGGAGGTAAAGCCAATTTGTACGATACATCTCCCACACGGTCCAAGATCTCGAATGGGCCGATGTACCTCGGACTAAGCTTTCCACGAGTACCGAACCGGATAACTCCCTTCGTAGGTGATATCTTTAAAAACACATGATCTCCTGCCTGGAACTCCAATGGCCTTCTCTGTGTGTCAGCCCAACTCTTCTGACGGCTCTGTGCTGCCCTGAGGTGGTCTCTGATGATTCTAACTTTCTCTGTGGTCTGAATCAGAATCTCTGGCCCCAAAAGTCTCCTCTCACCGACTTCATCCCAACAAATCGGTGATGTTCGGTGCGGAGAAGAAGGTGTAATATTTCCTTGAATCAATTGAAAGATTACAACAAGCTAATGCTCCGACTACAAGGGAGGGAGGATGCTTGAATCTTCCCTTTGTTTAGTGCTGGGTTCTTCGTGTGGCGATGGAGAGTGAATCTTGTTCTCCGTTGACCAGATGACCGTCCTGGACCGTCGGGGGTCTTCTCTTTGGCCGGTAGGGGAGTAACTCAGCTCCGTCTACCAAAACTCTCAAAGAGGAGGTAGGCAAAGAACGGCTAGTACTCAGTAAGCTCGCTTGAAGAGTCTTCTCTCTCTTGTTGGTGTCAGGCTTCTCTCTCTCTTGCCCAGAATAATCCTTCCCTTTTGATTTAATTTTCTCGCCCCACCTTCATAGCCAACAGGGCTATTTATAGGGGTCTTAGGGGGTGATCGTGCCCCCTAAAAATGCGCCTGAACGAGGGGCCACTACCCGCCATATGTGCGGTAACTGACCCCACAATCCGGGGCGGTTGCAACTGAGACGCGAGCTTCGGGCTGGACGCGCCTTGATGCTGAGACGCGGGCTTCGGGCCGACACGCCTTGATGTTGAGACGCGGGCTTTGTGCCGACGCGCCTTGATGCTGAGACGCGGGCTTCCGGCCGGACGCGCCTTGATGCTAAGACGCGGGCTTCGGGCCGGACGCGCCTTGATGCTGAGACGCGGGCTTCCGGCCGGACGCGCCTTGATGCTGAGACGCGGGCTTCGGGCCGGACGCGCCTTGATGCTGAGACGCGGGCTTCGGGCCGGACGCGCCTTGATGCTGAGACGCGGGCTTCCGGCCGGACGCGCCTTGATGCTGAGACGCGGGCTTCGGGCCGGACGCGCCTTGATGCTGAGACGCGGGCTTTGTGCCGACGCGCCTTGATGTTGAGACGCGGGCATCAATCCCTCGCGTCTAGTGCTTGAGACTGCTGCTTTGATGGCTTGCCTGTTAGTCATTTTTAGACAGCCTACAGAACCCCCTCCAAAGTTTCCGATATTCCGCAGTTGAATGGGACGGATTTCGGAATACTTTGGACTTAAACCGCGTTCGCCTTTGTGACTGGACTGTTGATGCTTCGGGTTTGACCTTATCCGAATTTGGTCTTCGTGAGTGTACTGTTGAACTCTTAGAAGCCATCAGAGTCGATCGTGTTGAGTGTCTAGATACACAGCCTAGACCTCCCCAATTGCTTTTAGTCTGTCACGGGTGCGTTTTTGGCTGGGAGTAGTTGGTTGTCTGTTGGCGCCAGTGTACTGTTGAACTGTCTTGCAGACGCATAAGACTGGACGCAGGCTCCTTTTTGAAAAGCAGAGGCTGCTTTGAAGACGCAGCTTCCATAAAATAGACGCGATGTTTGGCCAGACGCGAACTCCTTAGAGGAGACGCGATCTTCCGAACGCACTCTTGGAAATGCTGACGGGGCATGTCCGGTGCGTTTTCTGGGCGCGGACTTTATGCTATGTCATGATTACGCCGCCAGCTGGCCTGGGGAAACGGTGAAATCTTTCTTTTTGGCGCGCGGATCTCCCAGTTCATTAAATGAACTGCTCCACGTGTCAACTTCTGACTCGCGGCGGGGTTGCGACGCATGATCTTCGCCACCAGAAATGATTTTGCCACACGCGTCAAGCGACGATTCGCTACAGTGTCCCTTGGGTCACGCGTCGCGTAATCTTCGCGAATCCCTGTGCCTATAAAAGGCAACAGTTGAGGAGATTCCTCTTCTTCTCCGAACGCGTTTGCTGAGAACTTTAGAAAAACACTTCCCCTTTCTGTTCTTCTGTCCAATCTCAGACCAAGTTCGCCATGGCACCAAAGACCAAGCCGACCGCTTCTTCCTCAAAGGCGACCACTACTGAGGCCCGGAGGGGCAGTTCTTCTTCTGCGCAGGGCGTCGTCCTCCAAGGTCTCCAAGGTAGTATGCCCTCTAGGCATGAACCCTTAAGAACTTTAACATATTAAAAACGTGTTTGATTCCCAGACGCAGTCTTTGGGATGATAACCGGGACGCACTTCGAGTCCTTCACTTAGAATATTTCTAATTGTGAAGGTCTCTGGACGCAGTTTGCAGAACGCAGATTTGATCTTCGTGTTCTGTATCATCAGGCGCCGATTTGATGAATCTGGCGTCTGAGTCCAAGTGCTTTGAAATTCCACAAGTCTTGGTTTGCAGAACGCGGATTTGATCCTTGCGTTCTGTGCCATCAGCTGCCGATTCTGATGAATCCGGCGTCTGAGTCCACGTACTTGGAATTTCATAAGTATTGGTTTACAGAACGTGGCTTCAATCCTTGCGCTCTGTGCTTCCTGACGCAGATTTGCAGGTCTGGACGCGGCTTTGATAATTCCTGCGTCCAGCGTCTCTTCTGCGTTTGGACGCAGATTCGCAGGTCTGGACGCGGATTTGATAATTCCTGCGTCCAGTATCTCTTCTGCGTTTGGACTAGGAACACTTAGTATTTCTCCTTGCTTTTGGTAAAGCATCTGACTAAAGTGTTTTTATCTTTTTGCAGCGCCGCAACCTGATACTTCACTCCCCAAGATACGCCATTTTGGGCATGTTGGTGGTGCTGACCGGAACTTGACCTTCGTGCTACAAAGGACTGTTCCTGTGACTGCTGACCAGTCTCCGGCTCGTGAGAAGAAACTCTCGAATGTCGATATGAGGACCCTTCGAGTGCTTATGACCGATGCAGCATTCACTACGGATGATGGCAGCAAGCTGGAGAAGCCCGCCTTCTTCTTCGGGGATCGTATCCATGATGGCGGCCATCGCGTGTACGAAGGGACTTACACTTGGCTCCGTCAAATAGGGGGCAGAAGGTTCTTTCTCCCGGCCATGGAGAGGATGTACCCTATGTTCTATTTCCAGCATATGTCCGTCCCGCGGAAGATGGAATTTGACCTTGCTCGATATGCTCCTGAGGTTACTCTTGGCGATCTGGGCTCCCACTACCAAGTGCACCGTCATGACAGCCACGACGAGTCTGTTATCGGCCTTTTCCCTGGGTCGCACAAGAGGGAGATCCCGTCTGGAGAGATACCGCACATTGGCACCACCTTCCTCAACGCATTCATGGCAGCGGAGGGCGATTATCCGGTGGCGTTCCGTGCGTATGGGTGGATCCGTTCCACGGAACATTACTGGTGGGGCAGAATGGTTGGCTTTGTCCTTACCGAGCTCGGGGATTTGCTGAGGCGCATAGGACTGTACCCAGCGGTCAGGGCTGTACAGTGGGGGATCCCTCAAAGTTCTCAGAACTTCTTTGGGATCTTAGAGCGTTACAATCCTTTGACGGGGACGTTCTTTACTCCAGTCGGGGAGATGGGCCTTGCCCTACACGAGCTGCACGAGGTCTCAGGACTGGTAACAGGGGACATGCCCTATGAAGAATATGTCCCTACCGCTGTGGAGCTTCGCCACGTGAAGGAGGAGTTTCCCCTGATATACGAGACCTACTGGGAAGTGCTATGTCACTTCCATATCTGCGGTCAGCTCACCAAATGGCGGTCGCAGGGGGTCAAGTACCTGTCTTGGGCCAGTTATTTGTTCAACAATGTGAACACCAAAGACCACTTGATCACCCGACTGGCTCCCAGCTCTGATAGGGAGATTGAAGACCGGATTGACCAGGCTTCTGAGAAGTTCTACACCACGGAATCGAACGAAGATGGTTTCGACCCCGACTTGGTTTTCGAAAGCTTCCACCATCAAGCCCGGACTCCTATCTCCGATCGGGCGCTGCTGGCAGGTTTTCTGATGCTGTGGCTAAAGCGTTGTGTGGTGCCCACGCTGCCACATGAAGTTATAGTTGCCGACGTGGTGTACCCGGCGGTGCTTCTGGCCCATGGCAACCCTATAGCTCTTCTCCCGACCGTGGTGGCTGGTATTCAGAGCGGGCTGCGGGCGCTGGCTAAAAGCTTTTGTGAGCCCCCAAAACTGTGGATTCCGAGGGAAAGCCGCTCACGGACTCAGAGGGGAATCCAATGGTGAAGCATCCCAATCCTCGGGTCGAGCTGCCTTACACATACCTTATGGCCTGGTATGTGATGCACTGCCCCTCTTTGATGACGGCGGTGCGTTGGAAGGAGGACTCCGTCCCCTTCATACAGCGATTGGAGGGTTCGAGGTGGCAGGATCCTTACATATATTACATCCGGAAGCGTCTTTCAGCCCCGGCAAACTATCAGCTCAATCGTTGCCTCCCCCAGATCCCTGATGCATCCTACGGCGATCTATTTGTCGATTCCGCCGGCCCAGATGATTTCTCGAGGTTATCCCAGGGAGCCTTCTGGTGGTTGCTTAATATTCGGCCCGGGTACATGCTTTTTCGACAAGGGACGTCATGCACCATTGAGCCATACATGCCGAATCGCTTCGCCCGACAGTTCGGCTATGACCAGCTCTATATCGGGAACCCTAATGCTCAGCTCGCCTTCGAAGGGAACTTGTTCGAGGGTGCTCGGGCCTGGTATTATAGTGTGGCTGGAGGGACAGGGACAACCTTCCGTCTACCTATCGAAGCGCCCAAGTGCCAGATGAGTCTAAGCTATTGTACTTGGTACTCCCAAGCCGTCCAGACACCAGACTTTCTTCCGGCGTTTTCATGTATCGAGAGCATCAATGCAAGTCTCGAGGCAAGGAAGGATTCCGCTAAGCCAACGAGACTCGTAGAACAGTACCTGAAAGCCCGGAAGGAGGTCGGGAGGAAGACGAAAAGAGAGCCACAAGCTACAAAGCCACAACTGCCAAGGGCAGAGCCACGAGCGGCGAGGGCGGAGCCACCAGTAACGAGGACGGAGCCACGAGCGACGAGGGAGGAGCCGCGGACGAAGAGATGTAAGCAGGTGGTGAGTAAGCGTCCTCACCGCCCCACTTCTGTTATTGAGCCTGCCCCGAAGAAGGTTAGGAGGGACTTGGCGGCTGAAGTCTCCCAATCCGGAGCTATCTCTGCCGGAGTTGAGGCTCCTCCTGAAGACGTCGTCAGAGTTGAGGAACCTCCGGAAGAGGAGGATTTCCCCCCTTTAGTTCGTGCTTCTAAGTCGCACCGCGAGGCTGTGGAGGAAGGGGAGTTCATCGAACAACCCGTTATTGCTGCTGATGCCGAATCCCCAGAGATTGACATAATGGGCGATGAAGATGTTGAACTTCCGGAAATCTCAGCTCAGCTCAAACCTCCTTCTGCTCATGAAGGGAGAGATGAGGCACAGCAGTTGGGGTCTCCAGGCGTCTTCATCTCTAGTTCCAGGGCCGTCGACCCTAGTCCTACTACTGGGGTGATTGGAGGCAAGGCTCCGATTACGGAGCTTCCTGAGCTGTCGTCTTCTTCGTTCTCGGGGGAAAGCCTCTTTGAGGACGACGTCGACTATAGCGAGGAACCCGCTCCTCCTGATCAAAGCAAGTTCTTCCATGTCTCAGAGGAGGAAATGTATGGAGGCGAGCCATCGTCTGCACCGTCAGTGGCGGCTATCCCTGTTAAAGGTACCCTTTCCCCCTCCTGTCCAATTTTCTCTTTGCATGTTGAAGAAGATGTCTTGACATTCTTCATTTTATATTGCAGGGCCAACCGGAGATGCCGAGGCTACAACCTCCTCGCATATTGAGGAGATGGTGGGAGAGTTGACTCGGCCACAGGGAATTGAGACCTCAGCTGCTGAGATGCCCTCAGAGGGGGCAGCTGCTGATACTGGGGAGCCTTTCACTCTACCAGAGGAGGAAGCCACTACTGAGGTCAAGAAGGCTCGGGTGGAGGGTCCGACGGCAGGTCCACTCCCAGGAGATTGCACAGCTCAAGTTTCAAGTGAAGCTTCTGAGGAAATCGTGCTTGCCACTCCATCATTGGTCGCGGAAGTTCCCGCAGGGATAGCACCTCCGGAAGCACCAGTGGCTGGTTCCGCTCTTGCCGTATCGGCGGTTAGCATGACTTCTGCGCAAAAAGAGCCGGCCTACACCCCTTCTTCCGAGATAGAAAGGGGGTCGGGGAGCGTTCCGGGTGATGACAGCATGGACTTCCTGACGCGCAGTACGGTGCGGCAGTTCTTTGAAGCGATGCGATCGTGCATCGACTTTATCCTTTCTGGGCGTCGTTCTTTTGACTTTGCCCGGAGATTTCTCGGAAATGTGGCCGAGAACATCGAGCTAGTCGGGGGACTTCCTCTTGCTCAGGCATGTATGCGGGTGGTGGATCAGTTGGAGAGTGACCTGAAAGAGCTGAAGTCTTTAGACGAAGCTGACTCCCTCCACGAAACCCAAGTCATCCTGGATAGCCTCCTTTCTGCCCAAAGGCAAGAGCGACAGGAAGTGGAAGTACAAATTGCCGAAGAGGTCAGCAACCTTGAGCGTTCCCAGGCTGAATGCCAAAGGCTGATTGAAGACTCAGGGGATACTGAGCTTATCATGCAGAACACAGAGCTTGCTATTACCAACGCTCGGGCTGCCATTGCTAAGGCCAAAGCCATGCTAGCTGTCAATGAAGAGAAGCTCGTCGCCCTCCAGAAGAAGCTAGAGGAGCAGAAGGCTGCAAGGGTACGGGCTGAAGAGAGCCAGTCTGTTCATCTCTCCAGATTGGAGACTTTGCGAGCCCAGCTGGCTGAAAAACCCTGCCTATCTGAAGAGGAGCTGCGGGTCCAGGCGATGATGGAGGCTGAGAAGGCACGTCAGCATGAGATGCATCGTCTCAGGGAGCGCATCCGTTCCCTACCAGATCGAGATTTTTAGCCTTCTCCTCCCTTTTTTTGTAACGCTCAATCTTATTTGTATAAGAGAGCGTTTTTGTATCACTTTCATATTTTTGGATATAAATAAAAGTGACACCCTCCTTTTTACTTCTTTTGTCTCGAACTCTTTGCCTTTGGTTGGACATGTAGGAGCAAGGAAGTCTTTTGATCTTTATCAAAATGATAATCATAATCTTAATAAGTCAAAAGTATTGAGGAAAGATCTTGTTCCAAGAACTTTCATGACACTGTCAGAGGTGTAAGCTTAACTTGACAGAGGTGATTTTTGGTGGACCTGCCACTTTGTGGAAGAAAGTGACAGGTGGAGTTCGTACCCCCAGGAAAGATGAACTTTTATCAAGGATTTGTGCTTAACTTGATTTCAGATCAGCTGGGGATGTTGATGGAAACATTGTTTATTGGTGTAATGTTAACCAACAATGCCTCCAAAATGAATTCGATATTCTGTTGGGGAGAATATCAAATGAAACTAGACTCGCGGGGGAATCTAGGGAAGTCCTTACCGTTAGAGGTGTGATATTAACTTAACGGGTTGGAAATAGTCTTGTCAGAAGTGTAATGTTAACTTGACAAGGACATGAGTTAGAGGTGTGATATTAACTTAACTCATCGACATCTCAGTTTTATAAAGGAAAACTGAGGGTGTCACTGTCATAGGTGTGATGTTTAACTTAACAGTGAGGGTAATGCTAGAGGTGTAATGTTGAACTTGGCATTAGTCGTCTCGGCTTGAAGAAGTCGAGGAAAGGTCATAGCCATAGGTGTATTGTTGAACTTAGCAATGACTCGGATGCTAGAAGTGTATTGTTAACTTGGCATCGTTCGTCTCGGCTTGAAGAAGTCGAGGAAAGGTGGCTGTCAGAGGTGTAATATTAACTTGACGGCACCTGATATACTGCTTAGAGGTGTAATGTTAACTTAACGGGCACCTGATATACTGCTTAGAGGTGTAATGTTAACTTAAACAGTAGTTTGTCAGAGGTGTGATATTAACTTGACAAGAATTGGCTCTTGATAGGAGCAATTTGAGGACCTGTCATTCTATTGATGAGAATTGACAAGTGGAATTTGAAATGCCAGAGGTATAGTGTTAACTTGGCAATTTTGAAGTTTGCTGCTCTATGTAGAGGTAACAAGCGGGGCTTGTACTCGACAAGGAGTATTCATTACCAGAGGTATAGTGTTTAACGTAGTAATGTTTGCATTTTGTGGTCCTACCATTCTATGGATGAGAATTGGTAAGAGATTTTGGAGGAGAGAGTGGAATCAGGGCCACTTAGGATTTTTAGCAAACCCTCAGCTGTCAACGGATTTGAGGTGCCTTTACCAACTACCGTTTGAGTTGGGCTAGCCATGCTATTCCCCTCAGCATGATGAGTTGTCGAGGACTTATGTTGGGCTTAGATGCCAACCTTTTCCTCTATCCTTAGCCGTCGAAGGCGTTGGATGTTTTTTGATCAGAGGTGTGGTATTAACTTGATCGGCAGGATTTTTAGCAAACCCTCAGCTCTCAACGGATTTGATGTGCCTTTACCAACTACCGTTTGGGTTGGGCTAGCCATGCTATTCCCCTCAGCATGATGAGTTGTCGAGGATTTATGTTGGGCTTAGATGCCAACCTTTTCCTCTATCCTTAGCCGTCGAAGGCGTCGGATGTTTTTGATCAGAGGTGTAATTTTAACTTGATCAATAGAAGAACACTATCTAGGGATAGTATTTCTTCAGGAATTTGCCATTGATTGGCATCATGAGTGTATCGCCATTAGAGGTTATGAGACGATACGATCCATTCGAGTAGACCGACTCTACTACAAATGGTCCTTCCCATTTGGGTTGGAATTTTCCCTTCGTCTTGTGCGTCATGACCATGGGTCTCCGGACGGCTAAGACAAGGTCGCCTTTCTTGAAAGTTCGCGTCTTGACTTTCTTGTTGAAGGCTCTGGTGATGCGAGCTTGATAAAGCTCGATCTGCTGCTGGGCCTGCAGACGCTTGTCGTCTAAGGCCTCCAGTTCTTGGAGTCGCTGTCGATGCTTCTCCTCTGTTGTCATCTCGGCGGTCAGGGCGACGCGTAGAGATGGAATTTGGATTTCCAGTGGGAGGACAGCTTCACATCCGTACACCAAGGAAAATGGCGTGGCTTTAGTTGGGGTTCGCACGGTCGTGCGATATGCCCATAAGCATTCACCCAGCTTATCGTCCTAGTCTCGTTGACTTTTCGAGACGAATTTCTTAAGAAGCTTGCCAATAGTCTTATTGAAAGCTTCCGCGAGGCCGTTGGCGGGAGGATAGTATGCCGTTGAAGACACACTCTGGATTCTGAACTTGGCACAGAATCTCTGGAAAGCCTGGCTGATGAACTGGGGTCCATTGTCATGGACGATCCGCCGAGGCACACCGAAGCGATAGATAACGTGATGTTTCACGAACTTGATCACGTTAGACGATTTTACCTCTTTTAGAGGAACAGCTTCGGCCCACTTGGAGAAGTAATCGGTTATTGCTAGAATGAACCGATGTCCTTTCGATGATGGTGGGCTGATGGGGCCGACCACGTCCATCCCCCACATTTCAAACGGCCAAGTAGAGGTCGTAGAGTGGAGGTACCCTGGTGCCTGATGGATGAAATCGCCATGTATTTGACAGGCATGACATCTTTTGGCGTAAGCGACGGCATCGGCGACCATTTTGGGCCAGTAGTACCCAATCTTTGGAGTCTGTTTGCCAGCTTCGGACCAGGTTGGTGAGCTCCACATGTGCCATCATGGGCTTCTTTCAACATTTCGCGGGCCTCTTTTGATGAGAGGCACCGGAGTAGGATCCCGTCATGCGATCGACGATACAGTGTTCGCGTGATCGCATTATAGTAGAATTTGGGGGCTTTCCTTCGAATGGCGGCCGCCTCTTTGGTGTCTTCAGGCAGGATGCCGTATAAGACATAATCAATATAGGAAAATCGCCAGTCTTTAAGCTCTGGAGCGGTTGACACTTCAAGTGTTTCTTTACCGCGACGATCTCCTGTTGACCCTGGGTAGTCTCCGGGGGGACTTTTCGGACAGTATAAGTCGTGGCTATAGACGAATACTTTCTCCATTGCTCCAGCTGGGAGAGCTAGGGAAGCTGCGAGAGATGCGAGGGCATCTGCATGCGCATTTTGGCTTCGCGGCACATGGTCAATGTAGAAGTTTGAAAACTTCTCCGCCATGTGGATTGTCGTGTTATAGTAGGGTACTAGATCTTCATGTCTGACCTCATACTCTCCGCGAACTTGGCTGACGATGAGTTTGGAGTCACCGTACGCCTCGAGATTTTTAACGCCAATCTCATCGGCGAATTGCATCCCAATCAGGAGGGCGTTGTATTCCGCCACATTGTTGGAACAGGGCTCGGTTAACGAGATAGCTCGGGGGATCACGTAGTTTTGTGGGGAGACGAGTACTACTCCTACCCCCGCTACTGTGTGTCCCTTGGGGCTTGCCCTTGATGCACCATCGAAGAAAAGTTGCCATACTTGTCCTTCAAACGATGTCTGGGTTAGGCATACTTCGGCGACCTCATCTGGGAGATCCTCATAAAGTTTGGCTGCCCTCGGATCCGGGTGTTCGGCTAAGAAGTCCGCCACCGCTTGTCCTTTAATGGCCTTCTGTGGCAGGAAGTGCATCTCATATTGAGAGAGCAATATAGCCCATTTCGCCAGCCGGCCATTCAATGATGAAGGCTTTGTCATAAGCAACCTCAGGGGGTTGACTTTTGATATGACATTTATGGTTTGGCCTACCAGATAGTGTCGCATTTTCTGAATAGCGAACACCAAGGCCAAACACTCCTTCTCGATCGGGTTGTACCGATGTTCGGCCCCGATCATTGTTCTACTGAGGTAGTAGATTGCTCGTTCTCGTCCTTGGTCATCATTCTGAGCTAGTAGAGCTCCCAAAGAATGATCCATCGATCGGACGTACACCAGGAAGGGCTTTCCGGATACCGGAGCTGCAAGGACTGGTGGTTGGGTGAGGTATCGTTTGATCTCCTCGAATGCTTGTTGGCAAGCATCGTCCCATATGAACGAAACGCCCTTCTTCATCAGCTTGGCGAAGGGTTGGCATCTTCCGGAGAGATTTGAAATAAATCTGCGGATGTACGCCAGTCGTCCCTGCAATCCTCTGAGCTCCCTGAGGCTTCTTGGAGGTTGCATTTCCTGAATGGCGCGAACCTTCTCCGGATCCAAATGAATTCCGGTAGAGGTTACAACAAACCCTAGGAATTTTCCGCTGGCTACCCCCAGGAATGATTTGGTGGGATTCATCTTCAATTGATGAGCCCGCATGATGTCAAAGACCGCTTTTAGGTCCGCTATGTGATCCCCTTTAGTGCGGCTTTTCACCGCGATGTCATCGACATAGCACTCCACCGTCTTGCGTATCTGCTGGTGGAAAATGGCATTCATAGCCCTTTGGTATGTCGCCCCTGCATTTTTTAGTCCGAAGGGCATGACGGTGTAGCAGTATACTCCTAGAGGTGTCCTGAAGGAGGTGTGCTTTTCGTCGTCGGGGTACATCTTGATTTGATTGTATCCCGAGAATCCGTCCATAAAGGACATTCGCTCGAATCCGCAGGTATTGTCAATCATGACATCTGTGATTGGTAATGGGAATTCGTCTTTGGGGCAGGCCTCGTTTAGATCGCGGAAGTCGATGCAGATCCGGATCTTCCCGTTCTTCTTAGCAACGGGGACGATGTTAGCTACCCAGTCGGGATGTTGTTCCTCCCTGATGAAGCCAGAGTCAATGAGCTTTTTGACTTCTGATTGAATGGCTTCCATTACTTCTGGACGAAACCGTCGCTGCTGTTGCTTGACGGGCTTTACATCCGGACTGATGTTGAGGCGGTGCATAGCCACTTGAGGATCGAGTCCAGGCATGTCCTCATAATTCCAGGCGAAGACGTCTATATACTCTTGTATAAGAGATATTAGATCCTTCTTCTCTAATGGTGACAGGCCGTCACTTATGAAGATGGGCTTAGGATTAGCATCATCTCCTAGGTTGATCTGAACAACCTTGTCTTCTGTGGGTGGCTCACGCTGTTCGAAGCGGATATCCCAGAGAGCATTCAGGTGTTTGATCCAGGGGTCTGTATCTGACTGGATCATTTCTTCGTCTTCGTCTTCCAGATGGTTTGTTGAAGCCATGTTTACTGAAAGCCCTTTGAAGATGTTGCCATACTGACATCTGATTCCCACGATAACGTGTCTGAAGAGTGATCATGGCCTGATGGTTCCTCGGAATCAGGGGCTGACGGGATCGGAGTTGATATATAGCCCAACCCCCTGCGGGTCTGATGATAATAATCAGGTGCTTTCCCTTTTGGCACAAAAGATCGGAGCAACGATCTCCCTCCTTTGCCGAAGTTCAACCCGGGTCCGCTGGCTAGATCATACCCCATACGCTTCATCATCTTGAGCGCTTTTGGTTCATAGTGATTGAACTGCGGGGGCTCCTCTTCACCTTCTGATTCTTCATAGGGTGCTGGTTCAGACGAAATTCGTCCAAAGAGGATTGGTTTCTGGCCTTTTCGTCTGGCTGGAACCAGGAATACAGACTTTTGTGCGTCACCATCATCCTGGTACGTCCCGAAGGATGATTTTATTGGTACCTGCAATGATGTCAAGGCATCCATTGCCGACCATACATCCTCGTCTACGCCGGTACTGGTATCCGACGGTATTGAATCAGACTCACACACAGGAAAGTACGCGAAATCTAAATCTTCATTAATATACCAACCGCCTACATCGTCGGTGGTATCAACATCGAGCTTATTAGTGCTCTTTACAAGTGGTTCTAGCTCCCACAGGCACTCTTCTTCCTCAGGCTCGACGTCAGCTTCATTACCAGAGTCTGGCTCCTCTGGTTGCGGGGTTCCATTATTCTCCTCATATAAGAGGGAATCCGTGAAATAATTTTCGACCCCTTTGAACGGATGCCTTTCGGCAATCAACGTTCGAACCTGTCCGCTCTCGTCAATGTATTTCATGACTTGATGGAGAGTGGAGGGAACAATGGAATTTTGGTGAATCCATGGTCGTCCCAGCAACAGATTGTAGGAAGTGTCAGCGTCAATGACATAACACGTCACTTCCGATTTGAGGCTCCCGATCCGGCATTTGAGCTTGATCTTCCCCATCGGGCGGGAGCTGTTGGCATTAAACCCATAAATAGTCGTCTGGGTAGGGCTCAGACGATGGGTAGGAATGCCCAGAAATTGCATGACCCGGCGAGGTATGATGCTTAGTGCGGACCCGGGGTCTACTTGAACGCGGTTCACCTCGGATGACCCGATATACCCTGTAAAGTATAGGGGTCGGTCATGCTTCCCTTTAACCTGCATGTCATCTTTTGTGAAGGAGATGCAGGGAGCATTTGGGGAGGTGTGGAGGCAATCTTCTACATCTTCCTCCCTCGGTACGTGGGTCAGAAAGGCCTCAGCGTTTGTCAGGGCTTCTTGTAGAGCTTCTCTGGTTGACTTTGATAGCCTCAGGAGCTCATACAAGGTAATGCGTGCTGGGATGTTGGCTAACTGAGCCAGCACATCGAAGCGGTAAGGTGTTGAAGGTGTCGAAGATCCTTCCGCTGCACTTCTTGAAAGAACCCGAGAAAACCGAGTTTCTTTCTGTTTCTCCACGGGTGGTTTTGTGGAGGGCTGAGCTGGCTCTACAGCTGGTTGAGGAGGGACCACCGCCTTTTCGCCGTACTGCTTCAAGTACGCCTGCCCTGAACGGGTGCCTGCTGTCGGTTGGTTGGGCTCTGCCGCCAGGACTATTGTTTCCTCTTCTGAGTCGGTCAGCGAAGGAACATCAGCGTCTGCTTCCCGGGAAGAAGCGCAGATCACGTGGCAAGATGATGCCTTCCCCTTGCCTTTGGACTTCCTGTTGGTCACAGTCGTCCATTGTTGCTCGTCGACGAGGTCAGGGTGGACCCACATGATTTCCCCTTGAGGTGTAGGGACGGGTACCAAGCCTTTCTCCTGCTGCTGATGAGGGTCTGTATTGACCACTCTCAATTCTCCTTTCGGGACAGATATCACTCCCACGGGCATCGGGGGTCGTGTCCCAAAGTGGAGCATCGACGTCATGTTGGCCGTCATCTTCTTCTGCTCTGGTCGGAGTTTTAATACCTCCGCGTCAATCAGGGCTTGAAGGACGTCCTTGAAGATGTAGCAGCTCCTGGTAGGGTGCCCGAGCATCCTATGGTACAGGCAGTAGTTGGGATTGTCGGTCTTGCCGACTTCTTCCGGGCGCCTGATTTCAGGGAGCTTCAGTCGATTGCTCTTGTTGAGTAGTTTGAAGAGCGAATCGACGTGTTCCTCCTTGAAGGAATACTGCTTGTTGGGGCGTGGCTGGCTTGAAGAGCCACTTGCTCTGCCTGGTTGCGGCTTGGTGGGAGATTTGGTTTCCGTCGCCAAGTTATCCTTCCGTTTGGTTTGGAGGGATGTGTCTGGCGCACGCCTCGTTGACCTTTCTGGCCTGGGCCTGCCTTCTTCCGCTTTGACGCGGGCGACAATCTCTTCAGCCTGTTCACCTTGCTGGACTAGTTGTTTCCAGGTGCGGCTTTCAGCTACTCCTATCTGAGCAAGGAGCGAGGTTTGGAGATTGTGGCGACATGTTTCCACCAGGGTGGCCTGGGTCATGCCGCTCGGACATCGGAGTGCCGTGTTCCGAAATCTTTCTACGAAAGACTTAACGGACTCTCCCTTTCGCTGCTTGGTAGCTAAAAGGGTAGGCATTGTAACCTCCGAATCATCCTCGAAGAAGCGTGTTAGAAACAGCTTCTCCAGGTCGCCCCAGTTCTTGATTGAACCTTCCGGGAGCTTCATAAACCATTCAAAGGCCAACCCTTTTAGGGTGCCAATGAACAGTCGCGCCAATATAGCGTCGTTATCTACCACATTCCCAGTTTGGGATTTGAAGTAGTAGATATGCTGGTTGGGTGATCCCTTCCCGTCAAATGCTTGGAGAGTTGGAGCCTTGAACTTAGGAGGGTACGGGACTAAGTCCCACTCGGCCGGATAGGGCCGGACCACTCCAGCTTCTTGGAGATCTTTACGACTGGCAAGGGCGTTGAGTCGTTGCTCCAGTAGGCTCATTCTTTGATCTTGAGCCTTCTCCGAGTCCGGGTTGCTTCCTGCATGCGCTGAAGGCTGGGACATATCTGGAGTAGATCGTCGTGTCCTTTCGGAAGGATCGGAGGGTGGACTTTCTCTCCTTCCCCTTCTTGCTCTTGGCCTTCTAGGAGGAGATCTCTCTCTCTCTTCGAGCAATTTCTCAAGCATGTGCTTGAGACCGTCAATGGTTCTCTGCTGAGAGGAAAGTATTTGCATCTGGTGCTTCTGCATCTGCACTAGATGCTTAGTTGTCTCCTCAGGAGCGTCTTCTTTATCTTCAGGAACATCTGCCATGTAGGCAAAAACTCCCCTTTCACCGGAAGAGTTCGAATCTTGCGACTCTATCACTACGGAGTGAGAGTCGTCCATTCTAATGCCGCGGGATAAGGCATTATAGTCAATTGGGGGGATGGTCCCTGTCCTGGTACGGGTATGTCGATACACCCCTTCTGTCTCAGAGTTTGACCCCTCTGAATTGACCATTGGTTGTTTTCCCCTGCTTCTGCTTGTCATATATGCAGTAAGCTCCGGGTATTCGACATCAGGGAAGGTCCTCCTTCGGTGGGAGCGTCGTCTTTTGGCTGACGGAGGAATCAGGGTCAGCTGTCTAATCAAAGACGGCTGGTGCACGCCTGATTCGCAATGGCATCCAGAGAGCATCTGGATGAGTTGTTGACAGCAGCAAGAAGAAGTGGCCTGATTGGCACTTCTTTTCCTTGTCAAATAATCCCTCAAATCCGTGGGAGGGGGATTAAATAGACTGGCCTCACAACGTCGAAGACGGGGGGCAGTCGTGTGTTGCGCTGTCTGAACGCAGGTCTCAGAAACGCGGTGGTCACGCTGTTGCGTTCCGCGCGTCTGGCGTCTCTGTTGAGACGAGACGCGGTTCTCGCGTTGTTGTCTGCTGCGTTGGAGCAGAGAGACTTGAGGCGTTACGCGCGTCTGGCGTCTCTGTTGAGACGAGACGCGGTCCTCGCACTGTTGTCTGCTGCGTTGGAGCAGAGAAACTTGGGAGATAGTGGGCTGCTGGGCCCTACGCCTGGGGGCGCATGCGTCCTGCGTTTGATGAGACGCAGAAGCTTCGCTTTGGCGTTTGGCAAGTTGGTCTTTGGCAGACACAACTTGAGGAGTCTCGCGTTTGGGCCGCCAAACGCGGATCTCTCGCACTGGTCGGGGTGCGGGCAAGGCATCAGATTGAACGCCGCGTCCAACCCCAGTCAGAAAACCATCGGTTCCGACCGAGTGTTGACGCGCGCGTCTTCTCAGTCGACGCTCGGCATTCCGATTGCGTCGTGGAGGAGGAGAGAAGCCAACAATTTCCTGGTTTGAAGAACCAGGGATGTTCACCACGCGGGTCTCTTGAGAGACGTTGACGCGGGGTTTCTGCGCGACGCGGTTGGTCGCAGCAGTAGTTGTGCCGGGGACCACGCGGGCCTTCTGGGAGGCGTTGGCGCGTGGGTTCTGTGCGTCGCGGTTGATCGCAGCAGAGGCGTTGAATGTCACGCGGGCCTTCGGGGAGGCGTTGACGCGTGAGCCGGACGCAGCACAGTGGGTGACAGCAGCGTCTGATAGAGCCACAGATAGGGCTTCGGGAAGCTGTCCACTCGAGACCCTGCGGCAGACGCGGGTCTTTGGGCTCTTGGAGCCAGAAGAGAGAAACTCTTCGTACTTCGCCTGGTCGAACTCAACGACGAGTGATTCGACCATCTTCCCCTTACGGAGAACGTCATCCTGCACCACGATGTGCTCATCGGTCACGAATGTAGTCCCCAGCGGAGTCGCCATCTCTTGTTCGGTGCGGAGAAGAAGGTGTAATATTTCCTTGAATCAATTGAAAGATTACAACAAGCTAATGCTCCGACTACAAGGGAGGGAGGATGCTTGAATCTTCCCTTTGTTTAGTGCTGGGTTCTTCGTGTGGCGATGGAGAGTGAATCTTGTTCTCCGTTGACCAGATGACCGTCCTGGACCGTCGGGGGTCTTCTCTTTGGCCGGTAGGGGAGTAACTCAGCTCCGTCTACCAAAACTCTCAAAGAGGAGGTAGGCAAAGAACGGCTAGTACTCAGTAAGCTCGCTTGAAGAGTCTTCTCTCTCTTGTTGGTGTCAGGCTTCTCTCTCTCTTGCCCAGAATAATCCTTCCCTTTTGATTTAATTTTCTCGCCCCACCTTCATAGCCAACAGGGCTATTTATAGGGGTCTTAGGGGGTGATCGTGCCCCCTAAAAATGCGCCTGAACGAGGGGCCACTACCCGCCATATGTGCGGTAACTGACCCCACAATCCGGGGCGGTTGCAACTGAGACGCGAGCTTCGGGCTGGACGCGCCTTGATGCTGAGACGCGGGCTTCGGGCCGACACGCCTTGATGTTGAGACGCGGGCTTTGTGCCGACGCGCCTTGATGCTGAGACGCGGGCTTCCGGCCGGACGCGCCTTGATGCTAAGACGCGGGCTTCGGGCCGGACGCGCCTTGATGCTGAGACGCGGGCTTCCGGCCGGACGCGCCTTGATGCTGAGACGCGGGCTTCGGGCCGGACGCGCCTTGATGCTGAGACGCGGGCTTCGGGCCGGACGCGCCTTGATGCTGAGACGCGGGCTTCCGGCCGGACGCGCCTTGATGCTGAGACGCGGGCTTCGGGCCGGACGCGCCTTGATGCTGAGACGCGGGCTTTGTGCCGACGCGCCTTGATGTTGAGACGCGGGCATCAATCCCTCGCGTCTAGTGCTTGAGACTGCTGCTTTGATGGCTTGCCTGTTAGTCATTTTTAGACAGCCTACAGGTGACCGACACTTCCTTCCATACAGTGCCTCAAAAGGTGCCATCTTGATACTTGCCTGGTAACTGTTATTATAAGAAAACTCGGCCAAGTGAAGATGATCTTCCCAAGATCCCTTAAACTCAATCATGCAGGCCCTTAGCATATCTTCTAGGATCTGGATAGTCCTCTCAGATTGCCCGTCTGTCTGAGGATGATATGATGTACTGAATTTCAGACGGGTTCCCAAACTTTCTTGGAGACTCTCCCAGAAATGGGATCTGAATCTGGTGTCTCTATCTGAAACAATACTGACAGGAACTCCATGCAGACGAACTATCTCCTTCATGTACTTGTCCGCCAGAACCTCCGTTGACTGTCCCACCCTGAATGGTATAAAGTGAGCTGACTTGGTGAGACGGTCAATGATTACCCACACAGCATTATTACCTTTAGGACTTCGAGGTAATGCCGTGACAAAATCCATGGTGATGTGCTCCCACTTCCATTCGGGTATCGGTAAAGGTTGTAGAAGTCCAGCTGTCCTCTGATGCTCTATCTTTATCTGCTGGCACACCAGGCACTTGGCTACAAACTGAGCTATCTCCCTCTTCATAGCATTCCACCAAAACTGCTTCTTCAAGTCCTGATACATCTTGTTTCCCCCTGGGTGGATGGAATATGCTGAACTGTGTGCTTCTGCCAAAATCTTCTGCCAAACTTCTCCTTGGGGAACACAAATCCTGCTACCAAAGTATAATACACCATCTGGATGAATACAGATATCCGTTCTCAATCCCGCCTCTACCTGAGCTCGGAATGTCTGTAATCTGGGATCTTCCTTCTGAGCTTCCCTGATCTCATCAATCAATGTTGACTGAATCTGCAAAGTCATGAACTGTCCTGCCTTCTCAGTCCTTCGAACTAACATCAAGTCCAATCTGATGAAGTCTCGAATCAACTCCTTCTGCTGAGTGAGCTGGACAAGCACTCTATTCTCTGGCATCCTGCTCAGTGCATCTGGAACTGTATTGACCTTGCCCGGGTGATATTGCAAGTCAATATCATAGTCCGCCATCAGTTCAAGCCATCTCCTCTGCCTCATATTCAACTCTTTCTGCGAGAAAATATACTTGAGGCTCTTGTGATCAGTGTATATCAACACTTTATCTCCCAGAAGATAATGCCTCCAGATCTTCAATGCAAATATCACAGCTGCTAGCTCCAAGTCATGAGTTGGGTAATTACGCTCATGAGTCTTCAGTTGCCTTGATGCATACGCTATAACATGACCATGTTGCATAAGCACACACCCCAGGCCTTTACCTGATGCATCACTGTAGATGACCATCCCTCCTCTACCTGAGGGAGTCCTCAAGATTGGAGCTGAAATGAGCCTCTGCTTCAATTGCTCAAAGGCTGCAGTACACTCCTCTGTCCATATATACTTCTCTCCTTTCCTGGTGAGCTTGGTCAACGGGGCTGCGATCCTAGAGAAATCCTGGACAAAGCGTCTGTAATATCCGGCTAGTCCAAGAAAACTCTTAATCTCAGTCACCGTCCTTAGAATGGGCCAATCCTTCACTGCCTGGACTTTGCTGGGGTCAACTGAAATTCCTTCTGCTGAAACTATGTGTCCAAGGAAAGCTATGCTGTCCAACCAGAAATCACACTTGCTCTTCTTAGCATGAAGCTGCTCCTGCTGGAGAGTCTGCAATACAATCCTCAAGTGTTCCGCATGCTCCCTGTAGCTCTTTGAATAGATCAGGATGTCATCTATGAAACAACAACAAACTGATCCAGATAGGGCGAGAACACTCGGTTTATCAAATCCATGAAAACTGAAGGGGCATTGGTGACTCCGAAAGGCATAACTAGAAACTCATAGTGGCCATAACGGGTCCTGAATGCCGTCTTCGGGATATCCTCCTTCTTCACCCTCAGCTGATGGTAACCCGACTGTAAATCCAATTTAGAGAATACACGGGCCCCATGAAGCTGATCAAACAGATCATCAATCCTGGGTAAAGGATACTTGTTCTTGATGGTTACCTTGTTCAATTCCCTATAGTCAATACAAAGTCTCTTACCACCATCCTTCTTATTGGCCAACAATACTGGAGCTCCCCATGGTGAAGTACTTGGCCTAATCAATCCCTTGTCTGAATATTCTTGCAGCTGCTTCTTCAAAATCTCTAACTCCGTCGGTGCCATCCTGTACGGAGCCTTGGATATAGGAGCTGCTCCTGGAACTGTGTCAATAGAGAACTCGATCATCCTTTCAGGTGGCAGTCCTGAGATTTCAGCAAACACTCCTGGGAATTCATCCCACACCGGTACCTTCTGCTTCTGAACCTCCGAAGTAGTCATCCGTGTCTTTCCCTTGGTAGACTTCACCTCTCCACTAAATTGGAACTCCGGTTGATGAGGGATTCTGAAATTAATTTTCTTCTCCCTACAATCAATAACTGCATGGTACTGACTGAGCCAGGTCATGCCTAAGATCACGTCGTACCCTTTGGTGTCTAGTACGATCATATCTATGGCCAGGATCTTCTCACAAAGTTCCACTGGACAGTCAGCACAAACTCTAGAAGATATGACTACCCCATTCCCTGTACTAATCTCCCATTTGTGGTCTAAAGATTTAACAGGTATAGAATGCAAAGCCACAAAATGGGCTGAGATATAACAATGGGATGCACCTGAATCGAAGAGAGCGAGGACAGGTTTTGAATGAACTCTGATGTTACCTGTTATCACTTCCTCTGAAGTCTCAGCCTCTTCTGCTGTAAGAGTGTAAGCCTGACCTCTACCACGCCCTGCTGCAGTCCTGGCTCCTCTCTGGACTGGGCGAGCAACATGCTGTGGCGGAAGGGGAAGAGCTCTCCTCATCACTGGTCCCTGATTCCTCTGCCCAAGTGGCCCTGGTAGCACTCTCTGTCCATTGGGTCCTGGAAGTGCTGGCAAAGTCTGGTTGGCTATCCCCAATCTCCTGTGCGGACAAGCCTCTATAGAATGATCTCGTGATCCACACACCAAACACAACCCATTTGCCCTCCGGCAATTCTGACGAATGTGGCCCGGCTTCTGACAATAGCTACAGAATGTAAATGGTTGGGCCGTCTGGTAAGGAGCTGGTCTGAATGGTTGTCTCTGAACTTTTGCTGCTCTATATGGGCCTCCTCTTCCCATTGGTACAAATGGCCTCTTCCTGGTCTGGTTCCCCATCTGGTCAACTTTCCTCTTCTCAAGCCCACGCTCCACCTCTCGAGCTATGGTGAGAACCTCAGAATAAGTCTTCAGTTGCTGGGGCATCAAGAAGACCTGTATGTCCATCTGCAGGCCCTGCTGGAATCTGCTTGCTCGCTTCTCCTCATCTGTTACCATGTACGGAGCAAAGCGGCTGAGTCTGAGAAATTCCGCGGCATACTCATCCACGGACTTGTCCCACTGCTGGAGTCTGATGAACTGCTCCTCCATGTCCTTCTGAGCAGTAGCAGGGAAGAATCTGTTATAGAAGCTCTTGGAGAACGTGTCCCAGGTGACAGGCTTCTCCAGTCTGGCCTCCTCAGCTAGCCACCAAGTTCTGGCTATATCCTTCAACTGAATCTTGCGACCTCAACTTGGCTCTCCTTTGGTACCCTGGCTGCATTCAGCAGATCTGTGGTATCCGTCAACCATTGTTCAGCATCCAATGGTTTCTCGCCTCCCGTGAAGATGGCTGGTTGCAGCCTCCTGAAGTCCGATACATTTTCCGGCCTCTGTTCCTTCGGTGCTGCCAATTCTTGCCTGAGGAGTTCAGTCTGCTGCTGCTGGTTTTCCATCATGGTCTGAATGACCTTCAAAATATCCACATTCTCCCCTGTGGGTCCATTCGATGCTTGCCTCGAGTGGTTACGGCCCGTCCTTCGCTCTATACCGAGTTAGGAATAGAAAACTGGAATAGGATACAAGGGAATGAATCAAGAAGGAATCAAGGAGGATCTAATAACTTTGTATATTATAGTTGGCATCAGCAAATTATTAAAATTTGCCGCTCGATTGTACTTCAGGTGTGAGAGCCTAGGCTCTGATACCAACCTGTAACGCCCCGATTCCACGGATACGGGGACGTCACTGCGACGTATATACGTAGGCCAGAAATTGCCCCACACGTATATACGCTAAGCAAAAAGTACAACAAGAAACAGAGTACACGACAAAGCGTGGTATCTAAACATATGCCAACACAAGAAGTACACATACAAAGTTATCACAGGATATTATAAAGTATTACACAATACATGTGTATTACATCATAACCAAGTCCAAAAGAAATATATACAAATATGTATACAAAGAGCTCACAAGTAGAAAGAGGATCTCGTGAGTCAAAAGGTAAGTCTGGCACGAAGGGACTGGAACTAGTCCGCTTGCTCGCTAAAGTAAGCTTGGTCCTCTGTGGATGGCTCCACTTCGTTCTAAGCTTCAGAATCTGAATATGCAAATCCAAGGAGTCAAGACATATAAACAATAAACGGACTACAGCCAAGTGGCTAGAGACATGGATGAGTAGTATGAAACCATATAAGGAATATCAGCTAACAAGTATGAAAAACATGAAGAGATAAAGTCCTAATACATTAGGTTTACAGTTAACATCTTATTATTATTACTTGTCTTACTGTGATATCTAACTATGTGACCCAGCGTCCCAGAGCACATAGATCCATATCCTAGTAAAGCAAGGTTGTTATTGGAAACAGCGGTTGTATCGACGAACTATGTTTACAGTGGACCCCGTACATGCCCGGGATAACGGTCCAGGATTGTTCCGTTGCTTGGTGACGGAAGCCAGCCGCTAGGCTAAACAGGAGGGACTTATGTATGCCCTTAACATGATGGTACCAGTAATAGAGGGAGCAAGCACTCCCCTCGGTCCCCTGGAGGCCCGCAGGTCAGACCGGAACATGAGTTGCACAACATTCCTAAAACCACTGTAAACACGAACCCATATCGATATCCGCATGTTTTCCCCCGACCCCTGTGTAAGTTGGTCCATTTTATGCAAAAGTCAAGTGTATCATGCTTGGTTCAAGTGATGGCATGATAAGTGGTGATATTCACATTTTAACAAGTTATGGAGCGATGATATGTAATAACAAGTCATGAAGTAATATGAGATAATGTCTATCAAGTAACATGTCATGTAGTACCAGTTATGAGCATGAACAAAAGTAATATGCCATACATGTATCAACAGTAAGATCCAATTTCAGAACAGAATCAACTAAGTCAAACAGTCAGAATTAGTCGACTAGGTGAGAGGGCTAGTCGACTATAGGGGTCTTAAGTCGACTACTAGTCTGGATGAGTCGACTAAAACTGGGAAACAGAGAGTTGGGTTCTGTTTCAGAGAAAGTTAGTCGACTAGGGTTGTAAGGGTAGTCGACTAACAGGGAACTACTAGTCGACTAATGGATACCTAAGTCGACTAAGTCTAAGATACAGAGAGTTGATGTTTTATTTCAGGAAAACAGGAGTCGACTGGGGAAATGGGTAGTCGACTAATAGGGTCTCTAGTCGACTGGAAATCTGGCCTAGTCGACTAAAACTGTGAAATCAGAAAAGTTTAAGTTTCAACTAAAGTGGATTAGTCGACTAGTCCCTAGGTCTAGTCGACTAATCGTGGGAAAACAGCAAACAGGACAGATTTCTAGGGTTTTGTTTGAGGGTCTAAAAATGTGATTTTTATGGCTCAAGTGAACATGAATTGTCAACACAAGAACACAAAGGAGTTCACAAGTCTTGGTGAGTAGATATACTCACTTGGAACCGTTTGATTGAGGCTCTACGAGTCCGGGAAGAGTGTGGTTGACGAATAGTTCCCAAGTGATCCTTGACGACGAAGGGAGCTACGATCCAAGCTCCAAATCAGTAGCTAGAGCTGGAGGAGAAGATCTTGAGGTGTTCTTGGAGCTAGGGTTCAGGTTGAGAAGAAGAGGGTTTGGGAGAGAGTTTTCTCTTTTGCTTGAAGTGAAGGAGAAAAAGGTAAATTGCAAATGAAAAGATATATATAAGATGGGGATTTTGTGAATGGAGTGGGATTAAGATGGAAGTGATGGGGGTTTTTGCAAAAAGAGAGGGGTGAGGTGTCCCTCACCTGGCCACTTGGCCGGCTATGGGAGAGAGAGAGAATGAGTGGGATTAGATGGAAAGTGAGTGGGAAATGAGGTGGAAATTGTGGAATTTTGGGATTATTGAAAAAACGTCCGAAATTCAAGTATCTCGAATGACCTGAAAATTTTACCAGAAATCAAGAATAATATATGAAGACTAATAGTGAAATCCTTTTTAAGAAATACTTTATAGTTTTAAAACTAAAAATCCCGGAATCAGTTATCTACCGACTCCGTTGGAGTTTTCATAAATTTATAAAATTCTCAGAAAAAGTATTTAAGTAGGGAATATGATCCTAAGAAATAAAGTCTAAAGGACCATCTAGAAATTCCTAGCTGTTTGAGAATTAAAATTCCAGGAATCGATCAGCGACACTGGTCGACACCGGTTTTGAAGAAATTCATTTTAATTCAGGAAAAATCCAGAAAATCCTAGAAAATCTAGTATATTGGAAAATGATATTTGAAAGTGAAATCGGTCAAATACAGGAAGTAAATCGAAAAATACGATCGAAAAGCTGAATACGCAACTAAGTACGTAATCTGGAAACGGGGTATTACAGTAGGCTAGGGTCAGATATGTGGATGGAGGTCGCACCGGCTTGCACTTTCTGCATGTCCGAGCAGATATTGTACATGTAGCAATAGGAGTTTTTTATGGATTTATTTAAGAAACAGAGAGTGTACTTTCTACTCATGTTAGCACATTTGAATATGAGCTTATTGTTTGTCTGCCAAGTTTCTGAAATTAATAGATCGGATGTTCTGAATTGTGTTATGTATGTATTCTATTGTAAATTTCAATTCAGATATCTAGCTGCCTACTCATATTGCATATACGTTCTAACATATTTGAGTTACAATTGGCCCATTTTAAGCTGAAATTTTTATGAATTTTTTGATGTTTTGCAGAGAATTATTTGACGCTAGATTCATTTTTTTAATAATTGATGTAATTAATTTATTCAACTAATCTTTTTTTATATTTTATTTATTAAAAATTAACCTTTATTTTAAAATATAGATCCCTAGATCGTTTGAACTTTACTACAATTAATATTTAATATTTTCCAGTGGAACATTAGATTTCTAAATAATCGTTAATGAATTATTATATTAATTAATATATTGCATTTCGTAATATCTCAAATTTTTTTTTGGTTTACTGTTTTCTGTCTTTTATACAATTTTATATTATAAATTAAATAATATTTTACCTAATTAATCCGTTTGTTAATAACTATTATGGATTTGTTAATTATTTATTGTATTTATTGACTTATTATTAAAAATTCAAAATATCAGCAAACAGTTATTTTTTGGGTCAACTGAGCCACTTATGACTTACGCACCGATAACCAAACACTGTAAAACACAATACTGTATCTCAATTACAATTTTACTTTACCAACCAAACACCGTAAAATACAATACACTTTCTTACATACAACTTTATTTTACCAACCAAACACCGTAAAACTATCATTGATGCAACTCATTTACAATTGCAAAAGACTTTACCATTACAACTACGAATTACGGCCAATTACACCAACCAAACAGACCCTTATAAGAGAAATAAACCCCGACAGTTCGAACTCTATCAAAACATGTGCATATTATGAATATTCTAATATCGTACACTAATGACATCACATGAAAGAACTGATTGAAATATTTCTTGTATTTTAAACAAAGCTAATCAAAATCGGAGCTTGCACTCTGATATATAATTGACTGCATGAAATTAATTCAAATCTCACTTCACATTGAACTCACAATAAACTACGTGCTCGCATCAATTTTTCTCTGAAAAAAAAAAAAAAAAAAAGGCACCTCATGTGTCAAATTTTACGCATCACTTATATTATTTATGTTCAAAACTATATTGAACATAATAATTTTCTTTGTTAAAAATAAGTTTAAAATAATGT
The DNA here is from genome assembly GCA_038442645.1 of Agave tequilana. Taxonomy (NCBI): domain Eukaryota; kingdom Viridiplantae; phylum Streptophyta; class Magnoliopsida; order Asparagales; family Asparagaceae; genus Agave; species Agave tequilana. The sequence continues at coordinate 314,391 of JAVJIF010032282.1, forward strand.
GCTTTTTCTTGATGTGGCTCAACACATTGCATGCTCAGAACTCCCAATGATCTTCACCAACCATCCAAGCATTTGGAAATATAGCAAACTAGCAAGGAACCAAATTAGGCAACCAATTTCTAGCTCTTTGGTTGTAAGGAAGTGGGCGGAAGTAAGGAAATAGGGAAGTATAATTACTCATTTCCCTATCTTTCCAAACACCGGAAAAAGAAAATAAGAAAACCCCTTTTCTTTTCTCTTTACACAATCATTTCCTCACTTTCAGAGTGTTACAGTGAATTTTGTGGTCATATAAATCTCATTTGTAATAAGTTGTAACACAAAACAGTTAATTTTTTGATCATGTAAATCTCAATTGCATTCTAATTACAGTCCATTTTTATTTTTCTTAATTAATTTTATTTTAATATTATTTTACGGTCAACTTTGTGGTGAACTTTTCCACTTTCACTTTCACATTACCATCCAAACACCGGAAAAGACAAAACATTTTTCAAACCACACTTCCCAATAACATCCAAACACCAGAAAACTTACTAACTAATTCTCAAGTTCTAAAGGAAATTATTACCACTTCCTCAATTCCTCACTCCCTCACTTCCACCCTTAACCAAACAGGCCCCAAAATGAGAAAGAGGAAGATGAAAATTTGAGACAGTCTGAACTAGAAAACATTAGCAGCATTTTTATTATTATTGAAGATAACAACTGTACATACATTAGAAAGAAATGAGCCCTTGCATCATTTACAGGAATCCAGATACAAATTGCAGCTTCACAGCACAAAGCAATAAGCTCATGAAGCCTTCTGATGTTGGTTGGCTTTCAATCTCAGAGGAACTAATGAAAGCCATACAAAAATCAAATAAGCTCATACTCATTGCAATCTCCTGCCAATTCAAGCTGTGGTTTGCAATTGACCAGCCTGCTCAGTTAATTTCTCACAGGAGATCTGAAAGAATAACTAATCATTGGCAATACTCGAAGAGTACAACTGCGGCTGACTTCCTGCCTTTGTCCATGACCTCGATATGTCATTACTCCACGGATCTTGGAACGTTCTGCACATCATGAACCCTCGATCCAAACCTCACAACAACGTGAAAGTTAGTACGTGCAAATCAACCAAGAAAGAATCCAATATATAGTTGCATGAAACTTCACAACCTTTCCTTGTGTTGGCAGCCAGTGCAAAGAAATTGACACTAATCAGTACACTCAAAATATCATGCAAATTCCAAAATAGATAGATACATGGAAGAAATCCAACAAATACTGCAACTCTTTTAAACAAAAGCTTATGGACCTAAAACTAGCAAAAGGCAGTTAGTACATTGTATTGCCATTTACAAAACCAGCAAAAAGCAGCTCACATTTTCAAAAATTAGAACAGGGAGAAAACACAGATACAGGAAAATTTTACTTATAAAAGCCAAAATGAAACGTCTAATGTATCTTTAAAAAAATCCAGAATAAAGCTAAGAAAGCACAAAGGCAACAAACCATGGGACACTTGCAGAATCCAAAACAATGAGAAGGCAAATAATGGTTCGTGCCTATAATACAGCCTCAGTTGTGTTGCTATGCCAAGTACATAAAATTCCATGATTAGTAGTAAACCAATTCCATAACACCCCACCCCCCCCCCCCCCCCCCCCCCCCGGCAAAACCCCCGATATAGCTGGAACCGCATGCCGCATAACATAACTAACCTGTGTTGGATGCAGTTGTAGTTTTATTACAATCCGTAGAAAAGAAAAAAAAAAATCTCACTTACGGAGCACTTCGCATCTCCAGGGTCAGCTACGGGTAAGGACCGGCCTCTATTCTATCGAGCAAAACTGACATGGATATATCTGAATAAACAACATTGGTTGGAGAATTTGATGATTAATTTGAGACAAGTCACCAAATATGATGGCTTGGGTTTAAATGAGTGTTTTAAAATCTGCCCGAGCAAAATATAGGCCGTAGCCAGGACCTAAACATGGGACTCCCCACACTCCACCCCTTAACCAATGAGTCAGGTCTCACTAGCCCGTTTTAAAGTTTTAATAGGTCATAATCGCTACTTTGCACATATTGCACTTAAACAGTTAGGAGTTAGCAAAAATCAGCAGGAAAGTTAGCACATAATGCCATCCGCATATTAGAGTATTTTACAAGAAGTTGCAAGTCACAAGTCATCAGTAGTTCAATGATACCACAAAAAATATTAAGTACTTATTTCTATTTCATCAAGTCCCTTAGATACAAATTTTTTAATTCCCTTTTTGCAGGTATACATTTACTTATCCTCTTCCTCTTGTGTTAAATTTTATACATGAACAGAGAAACATATCCATGGCCAAAAAAAGGGTAATGAAGGCTGATATAACCTGAACTCTCGATATCCCCGCGTTAAGAAGCAAGCATTCAAACCTCGGACAAGAAACCTATTTAACAATTGTGGTGCATACGCTCACTTGTGTCGGCTCCCTCAGGTATGAGCTTTGAACAGAGGTAAATAATGTCACTTAACTGAGAACAGTATTGATAGGCATTGGATCTCCTAAATTCTGGATCTAAACTGGATGGATAACATGAGGACCAGGATCATTATGGACAAGCAGCGAATATCCCTGCACCTACCACTGGCCATTGTACTTGAGCTCAGAGACACACGAAACCAAAGCTTCTCTTACTTGAAGATTATCCGACTCCATGGAGAGCACATCTTCAAAGAGACTCTTTGCCTGGTGCAAAAGTTTCATTTTCTCCCTATTGTTGCGTGGACGGAGGTAAGATCGTTGCTGCAAAACTATGCCCCATCTGTACAGAGCTGCAAGTGAGGCAAAATTATTCAGAGAAGAGTTCCACTAAAAGTAAAAGTTTAGAAACAATAAGATCTGGAAATTTGAACAGAAGTATGAGACATGAGAATCACATTTGAAAAAGAAAGATCACCCACTTACAGAAATGTACAACATTGTGAAAGAATAAATGTTAAAGCACCGAATCCCATTCCCATTTTCCTACTATGTACAGTATACCAAATGTATATAAAAAATATAAGGTTTAGAATTTAGTCAATTTACCAAACGACTCATCCACGATGATTCAATGGAATATTATATGTTTGATAAATTGGATCTGTTCCTTCTATTATCACTAGGTATCACATACCCAAAAAAAAAAAACATACTAAAAAGAGACATAAGCCATAATTTCCAATTACGACATTACAGGAAATTTCAGTGCACTCCTTATTTGGGTTATCAAAGCATGTCAGTATTCAGCCTGCTATTGATAAACATGCACTGCATTCAGGGGATTACACTAAGGCTGGAACATGGATAGGTCAGAACTCCCCAGAAATTAAAGGTTAAAAAGTAACAGAACACTTTTCCCACTTTAAGGTCGAGAGCTCTCAACTTTTGTAATGTACTTGCCAACTTACAAAACTAAGCGCAAATCGTGAACTAAGAATGGTAAATGAAACCAAAAGGTGCTGAGCATCTGAAGTTCTAGCTTAGCCATAGCAAGTTCATGCAACCATGTGCATTGACATAAAGGTTTTTATTCAGGGAAGGTCCTCTGTCTAGCTCTTTAGATTTACCTGTGGCTTAGATTCGAATGAAATTCCCTATGTTAAATTTATCATCCTCGCCATTTTAAACTCTTTTTTAAATATTGGAGTTATTAGTGTCTTGTGTCTTTATGAAATGTAAAAAATGACTAATGGTGTCAATTGTAGAGTTCAAAGAATATCTCCTATTGTTTTTTATCTTATACGTGTACGTAGAAGAAGATCAGAATATGATGAGGACACATTCTTTTCCTCCTAAAGTTTTCTTAGATAAATAAATTTAAGCATACCATCTGTTGCATAAAGGTTACTTCTGGACATCATAGCATCAAATTTATCAATTGCTGCCAAATATATCTTGTCAGCATCGAGAGCAGCATCCTGCAAATGGAAAGACAATTATTAGAAACTAAGTTAATCAAAAGTTACATAATTGAAGTTAAGAATTAACACAAAAAAAAATGTAGATGAACCTTGAATGCTACCAATCAAAATGAGTTCAGTGACGGCTTTAACGTAAATTCGGAGTTAGGATTGAATTTAGCATTTCTCATTCCGAACAGCTTATTTAATCAAAGAGCAGCTTTATGAAATAAAATGCTTTCTAACCACTAATTATATACCCAGGCACTGGTTCGTATTTACACAAGTTTTGCATGTCTTTTCGTAATTCATAATTGAGAAAAACAGTAAGAGGTTGTCTGTGTAACAGCAATGGAATATAACAACTGGGGAATTCCAGATTCAGATTGTACATTACATCCCATGGAACCCAATCAATCTATTATTGGATCTACTCAAACCACGCAAAGTGAAATAGCTACTTTAAATTCCATACTGCCCAAGAAGAAACCGTGCCATTGTTTGTTGCTTTTGCAGCTTATTATCGTGAAAATATACAGCATCCCCTATTATGAGCACAAAGATTAGGTTGGCTTCTCAATACCAAACAATTCCTCACTTTAGCTTTCATCATGCTAATAAGGATATATAGGAGCAAATATTGCTGGAGTCCCACTCAGTCTTAACTGAAAATACGTAATAGATGGGTTTGTAGATCATGTGTTGGGCATGATCCTCATCATGACACAGACATCAAAATATGCTTCAAAACAATTATTAGTGTTATATAAGACTTGCCTATGAAATCCAAAGAGAAAACTCCTATGAACTCCAGACCTTAAGAACTCTGAGTATCAAATTATAGGGAGTGCAAACATAAACTAGTAGTCATGTAACATGTGACTGTTCATGCATTAAAAATCAAAGAACCCCTATTCCCGTTATGTTTCAGGTTTTATTCTAACATCATAAACTTTGGTTGCAACTGTACAACTTGTGCAAGTGTCAACAGCGGTATCATGCACTTAGCCAGTAAGATTAGATTATTTCTTCTGTGTTATGCCTTTCCATTCGAACTGTTCAAATTTAGGACATAACAGTCCACTGTGGCAGAATGCCCCCACGAAGCTGAAAAATCATTAACTTTCAATGCTCTAATTAGGTTTCAAAATTCATGGACTAAAAAAGTAGTCTGATGCAATTCTTTAGAAGCATTAAAGTCTGGAGCCCTTTAACATCTATGAGGAAGTTGCTTAGTTGCTCAAGTTGTAGGATGATTCCAGCATAGACATTCACAACATTATATCCCATGGAACCCAATTCAATCAATATATTATTGGATCTGCTTAAACTACACAAAGTCAAATAGCTACTTTAAATTCCATACCGCCCAAGAAGAAACCGTGTCATTGTTTGTTGCTTTTGCAGCTTATTATCATGAAAATATACAGCATCCCCTATTATGAGCACAAAGATTAGGTTGGCTTCTCAATACCAAACAATTCCTCACTTTAGCTTTCATCATGCTAATAAGGATACATATAGGAGCAAATATTGCTAGCGTCTCACTCAGTCTTATTGAAAATACATAATAGATGGGTTTGTAGATCATGTGTTGGGTATGATCCTCATCATGATACAGACATCAAAATATGCTTCAAAACAATTATTAGTGTTATATAAGACTTGCCTATGAAATCCAAAAAGAAAACTCCTATGAACTCCAGACCTTAAGAACTCTAGTATCAAATTATAGTGAGTGCAAACATAAACTAGTAGTCATGTAACATGTGACTGTTCATGCATTAAAAATCAAAGAACCACTATTCCCGTTATGTTTCAGACTTTATTCTAACATCAAAAACTTTGGTTGCAACTGTACAACTTGTGCATGTGTCAACAGCGGTATCATGCACTTAGCCAGTAAGATTAGATTATTTCTTCTGCGTTATGCCTTTCCATTTGAACTGTTCAAATTTAGGACATAACAGTCCACTATGGCAGAATGCCCCCACGAAGCTGAAAAATCATTAACTTTCAATGTCGTAATTAGGTTTCAAAATTCATGGACTAAAAAAGTTGTCTGATGCAATTCTTTAGCAGCATTAAAGTCTAGAGCCCTTTAACATCTATGAGGAAGTTGCTTAGTTGCTCAAGTTGTAGCATGGATTCCAGCATAGACATTCACAATGCTACACATGATGGCATGACCAGGTATATTTTGGCCCTCATCTCTAAATCAGCAAAAGTAAAGGGCATCCTATATGATGCTTTAGCCGCAACCATTTTCCATCAAAAGGAAACCCTCCTAAATAATTCTTTGTTCAATTTATGCCTCACGATGTCATAATTCTTCTTGGACTCCCTCCTCTTTTCTAACCCTTAAATCTGTATTATACCTCTCATCTCTAGCCTATGATGCGTGTGTTGTAACTATCGTAGAAGGATTCCTCTTTTCCTTCCTCTATCGGTATCACTTTGAATCTTCATCGAGTTTGCACAATTTCTTACTCTACCCCTCAGATTATTGTTCTAATATTTGTCAACCTAAAATCTTCAATTATGCAATGACCTTCCATCTCCAAGGCACTCTGCACTCCTTAAATTCCAAAAGGTATACAACATCAAACTGAACAGTTTGTCTCGCAGTACCTAAATGTTACAGTCAAGACAGTATTTTCGCAACAAAAACTTGGTGCCTGTTCACAAGCCAGTATGGACCATTACTAGCAGGGATTTGACTCCATGATATGTGCATGCATGTCTAGGTAAAGGTTGATGTGCAATGTTTTGCTCTATACACCTATTATGCCTTTATCAGTTGTGTGTTGATAAGGTCGAATTTGTTGAGTTATCAGAATGTAGTAGTTAAGATAGTAATTAAGATACCACTGCTGTGCTATGATTTAATTTTAAATTAGCGTACATGTCTATACATATTATGGACATCTTGGAAACTCTACTCTAACAAGCAGCAAAGGGGATCAAAAAGCAGCAAGACTAAGACAAAAAAAAAAAAAAAAAACATGTTACTCTTCATGGCTGTGCTTGTAAAGAGGCTCTTGGATCTAGTGTCTAGTTACAAGAAGTCTTCTCTTGTTAGAAAAGGAGGCAACATGTTTAGATCCTTCTGTGGATTCTAATTTTGTTAATGGGTTTGGATCCCCCAATTGGATCCTACAAGTTTAAGTTTATGCTTAACTAGCAAACTACCAGTAAAGTAGTTGACATTCAAGAGAGATATAGAGCCAACTACATCAAACATAAAAAACTATGAGAAAGTTTACTTCATAGGGGGGAGGGCTGTTTGGTTAGGGGTATGTAAGGAAGTGAGGGAGTGAGAAAGTAGTAATAGTTCCCTTTGGAACTTGGGAATTGGTTAGTGAGTTTTCCGGTGTTTAGATGTTTTTGAGAAGTGTGGTTTGGAAAATGTTATGTCTTTTCTGGTATTTGGATGGTAGTGTGAAAGTGAAAGTGAAAAAGTTGACCACAAAGTTGACCGCAAAATAATATTAAAATAAAAATTAATTAAGAAAAATAAAAATTAGAATGTAATTAGAATGCAAGTGAGATTTACATGACAACAAAATTAACTATTTTGGGCTACAACTTATTACAAATGAGATTTACATGACCACAAAATTAATTGTAGCACCCTGAAAGTGATGAAGTAATTGTGTAAAAAGGAAAAGAGAGAAGGAAAAGGGGTTTTCTCATTTTCCTTTTCCGGTATTTGGATAGATAAAAAAGTGAGCAATTATACTTCCTCATTTCCTTACTTCCGCCCACTTCCTTGCAATCAAACACGTCCATAGAGAAACTTGTTTAAAACTACTGAAATGACATGGCGGAATTTCTTAGAATAATAACAAAACAATAGTGATTTATGTTGAAATTAATTAAAACGTATCAATTATTGAGCAATTATCAGAAAATAACATATTCGTTCATGTTATGAGTTTTTCTGACAGTAAGGGGTATTTCAAAATATTGGGCAATTAAGGTTTATACATCCAATTCATACATTTCAAAATGACTTTAATAGGCTTAGCATTTGCTTATAAGTTAGAAACAAAATCATAATTTTTAATTCAAACAATTATATGCTCTTACAGGTCCAATATCTGCAATCAACTGAGCACGGAAGGAGAGAGCTAGCCCCCAATTATAGAGGGCTCTGACATCATTCCCATCAATTGACAAGGCAGTTCTGTATTTCCGCCCTGCTGCAACAAGAAGTTCTTCACATTCTTCACACACTTCAACAAGGGCTGATTCAGCATCCCCTCTACTTAACTCTGAAGTAGTAAATTTCTTAAACTGTAAATGACCTTTTCTGGTCAGTGAGTCATCATTTCTCAATAGGAAAGTTCTCAACTCTCGACTGATCTTCAATTTAAGCTCTCCGTGAAGAAGATACGTGTTTCCCAACTGACCCACCGCGAGTAAGCTCATTGGCCTCATAGCTTCAGCTGCAGAAAGCAATTTTGCAGACCTGTATAGAACGGAATCTGCTATTTCCTCGTCACCTTCACGCCTCATACAATCTCTTGCTCGCTTTAGAAGGTTTGTGGCCCCCTCCACATATTGACTGAATTCCTCATCAGCTGAAATTGTTGAAGATGGTGTGTTGCCTTCTTCTCCATCATGTACTGGTTGTTGAGTAGCTTTAACGGACCGGTCTTCATACTTAACTCTCGGTTCTTTAATTAGATTACTAGTTTTACTCCTGTCCAGAGGCTGATAAGTTTTACCAGATATTTCTAGAGTTTCCTCAGATAATGAAGAGGCCTCAGACTCTGCAGCAAAGAAACCAATACTATCTGGCTCTCTCTTATCAGTATCAGCATGAGTGTAATTATCAATATCCCTCTGCAGTGACCGACGATCATAGTTATGCTTAAACACTCTTCTTTGGAAACTTTTTTGCTTTGTCATGACCCGGAAACTTCTATTCAGATTATTAAGCTCTTCCTCGTATGATAGCATGTCATTACCATACCTATTTTCTTTAGGACGAAAAAGTTTTCCATCATCCGTCGTATTTTGGATGGGACTGTCATGTCTTAGAACTGTCTTAATGGCCTTAGCCGTATCTTCATCCTCTTTTAGTTTCCCTAGGTTTTTCTTGAACATTGGCTCAGATTCTTCGACCCTAGCATTCTCTTGATCTTTGGTCTCATTGCCAAAAACACTCTCTCTTCCTGAGCCAACAATTGCCGGATTGGTTTTTACTGCTGAATTCAACTGTTCACAGGCATCACCCTTAGAATTGTCCTTCACTTTCAACGTCCTTGCCCCAATTACATTCTCTTGAAACAAGGCACTGAGATATTGCATGAAATCAAGTTCCTTTCTTTTCTTGCTAGACTTCAGATTCGTTTTCTTCGTTCCTCCCAAATCAAAATCAAAATGTCCATTCAGAATCTCGCCAACAACCATACCCTCTACATTCTTCTTCATACACTCGACGGCTTCAAGATAACACTTAATTTTGCTTCCATCCAAATGATCAAATCTCAAGTTACTACCTTTCTCCAACTCACACATCAATCCGTTAAGAAAATTCTCCAAATCCCTAACTTTCTCTTCGGAAACCCTGAATCTAGCCGCTCCCGCCGAAAACCCAACGACAAAAAACAAAATTGAAACGGGGAAAATAATCATAAAAGAAAAACGAACCCTGGAGACCGCCAAAGCTGAGAGAAACCCCAAAGAGAAGGCTAAGGCGAGCTTCGAATCGTCGAGACCCGAAGAGGTGAGGAATCTCCGAATGGGGTTGAAATCAACTGACCTTTTGGGATCCTCCAGAAGCTCAAGATCGTCCCAGCCGTTGTAATTGAAGAGATTGGGTCAGGCGAACCGGAAATTGAGGAGGGAAGTGAAATGGATCTCGACTTTGGGATGGGAATTAGGAGGCTTGATGAGAGAGAGTTAGGGTTTCTAATAAAAAATTGAACTTTTAAGCCTCTCTTGAACGAAAGAGGAGAGCGGGTGAGAAGTACTGGGATGCTAAGATCTCCATTGAAAATTTCTCTCCGACACAGAGAGAGGAGGAAGCAGACGAGTAAATGTTTCCGCGGGGATATTCCTCGTTTAGTAGGCTTGTTTTCATATTAGTACTTCAAAGTTTGATAATTCATCTTTAGTGCTTGATCCTTAAATGTTTTATAGTGATAGTGGAATCTTCTACCGATATTATAAATCTAATTAGAAAGACTGATTTGATATGCTTTTAGAAATACAATAAATAATATGAAAGAATGCAAGATTTTATCTAATTCAAGAGATAATTTTGATCGAGGGGTTCAATATTGTGTGCCGACTGAAAAATTAGTATATGCTGTTGAAAGATGGGAAATCGACCAACAATGATGATGAGAAGAAGAGAGTTAGAGAGGGAAAATGAGAGAGGGGGAGAAGGGTAGCGGAGGGGATAGAGAAAGAGAGGAGCTGACGGGCAGCGGATCAGAGTAAGATTTCTCCTGACTAAAGGGTTAGAATTTCGCATGAATCTAGAATCAAAATTTTTCTTCGTGTAGTAATGTTTTTATTTTACTCACCAGAATTAGACTCTTGCACATTTAGAATTGTCCTTCTATCCAAGGCCAATTCGAAGAGTTTTTGTGTAGATGAAATTGGCATTTACAACTCGCAAGCAATAAACTTTGACCAACTGCATGTTACTCTAAAAAGGGAGGAAATAAAAGAAAAAGAAAAGGAAATGAATAAAACTAGAGATAGAAATAATAGAGGGGCTAATTTGTTAAATATTTCACGGGTCAACGAGGAGAGATTATGACAATGGACTTATATTGACTGTGAGCGTTCCCGTTGTTCGGTGCCTCTTGCTGAGATGATTGTAGCCTGAGATGCTATCAAGACAGCGGCGCTTCATGTCAGGGCCATCAAACTCTGGATCGAAGGCGATGCACTAAGAACCATTCTAACCACAGGAGGGGGTTAGGTGTGGATGACCATATCGTCAACCTACTACAAGATATAAATAGTTGGCTACAAATGCTTGATGAATCGAGAGTGTCGCATATTTTTCGTGAAGAAAATTATCTGACAGACTTCATAACAGTAGGAAGCTCAAAGAGAATCGTGACATAATATGTAATGAACAACTTACTTTCTGAGCTGTATGCTTTACTCAAATTGAATGGTAGGCGTTGTGAAATCAACATTAGTTTACTTAAAAAGAAAAGGACGAGCCACAAAAGATTTCGGGTGGGGATTTCAAGGCTTTGGCAAACGGACCCGGTCACACCTACACTCCCCGCGAACTTAAATGGACCCGCAAGTGAATCCAGTTTGGACCGACCCGAACCAAACCCGAGCGCCCAAGTTAACTCGTCCGCTCTTTTCTCTACTTCTCGCTATCCACTCCCATTCTCATCTCAGCGTGGCTGGGGATCGAAATCAAAGAGCTTCAAGGGTTAGGTTTTTGATCCCTTAAAAGGGAAGATGTCTGGCTACGACGATCGCTTCAAAGATCGATCCTCTAATCGCAAGGTTGATTCTCTTTACTAACGATGATTTCTTACTATTATTCACCATTCTTTCTTAATTTTTTTTTGCAAATTAGACGATTTTTTCTTAGGTTAAACCAATTGAATCGATGAAACTCCTTGCTTATGAATCATAATCAGTAAAGTTAATGGACTGAAAAGATCAAGGGATTGCATGATTCGTTGGTGATTCCCATTTATTGAATCTAAATTTAGTGTTATTTAGATTTTTTTTCCTCATTCTCTATATTTATCTGAAAATATTTTTTAATGATTGCATGATTCGTTGATGCTACTATTTAACTAGTTCATGCTCTTTGTTTTCACGGCATTGTAAAGAAATAACATCATAAATGCTGTAAAACATAGCTTAATTATGTGGGGGGATTTCGACGATAAAAGCATTAATATGGCAACGTAGAAAACAAGCCTCAAAATATATTGACAATATGAGGATCACCTGGCCAGCTATTATTTCTCTTTTGTCAATGGATGCCATAAATAGAGGAATGAGGAATCTGTTTTGCTTGGAATCACGCTCAGAATGCTTTTGCAACATTAAAAACAAGTAAGATGTTACTCGAGGTCAAAACAATAATTGGTGAAGGTTTTTTTCCTTAGAATCACACCAGGAAAGATAATATCAATACTGTCTAGTTAAGTGACTGAGAAAATCAAAACACTGAAAGATGGGTTATAAACTTCCAATTTCTTAGATCACAATTTAGTGTAATTTTGAGCATTTTATGCATTCATCTAAAAATAAGTTACCAATATGCTTGCAGTTCTATGACCATGTTGATGGTCAAAGATTTTAACTCGCCAAGCCCATCTTCTTGCTTACAGTTCACCTAAATAAGTGCATTTTAGTGCTCGAAAAGAATAGTGTTTTAAAGGAACAAGAGCATTATTAAAGCATCAAAAATATGCTGATGAGATTATGGTTACAGTGCTCTTTTTATTAGAGATCATAAATTAAAGTATCAAATTCCTAACACAGTATGTTGCACGTGTGTATGTAAAGTTACACAAGGTCGTGGATATGACAGTAAATATACAAAATTAAATGCTGAGGCAAATTAAATGTCACCCAAAGATACCCATGGCTGTGCATTATAAGGTCTTATTGTGGTATGGGTCAAAACAGTGACGTCCTATCTCTGTGGAGAAAACCTTTACATTGATTTCTATGTTTTTAAGTGCATTAATAACTACCTACTTATGCTAGTAGACTATACGGTATTCTACTCGAGTTGCATCACTCGTCAATTGACTCTCACCACTTACAAATTAGGTTTACATATAACCACTTCGCCTATATCATCAATGTCACTGGCTTCTAAATTAGATCCTACAAGGAACTATCTTATGCTTCTTCAACTATTTATTTTCTTATTACTAAATTGTGTTTACAATTGGGAATATTGATATTGAAATCACCTGGGGGGGGGGTGAATAGGTGATAATGCTAATCAATGCACAAATTTAAAAGTTACGATGCAACGATCACCCGAAACAAGACTAGAAGCCGAATACCCCGTGAAGAGCTCTGAACTCCTTCCTCGTGATTCCTTTACATAAGAGTTTGAGGTGCGCAATGCAATCTTGTTGTGTGAGTATTGATCGACAATATAGCAATGAATATGAAGCAAGTAAATATAGCAATGAATATAAAGCAAGTAAATGAAGCAAGTAAACCAATCGCAAACATAGAAATTTGTTTCGAGGTTCGAGCACCCAGCTCTACGTCCCCGCCTTCACCCAGAAGGATTTCCGATCCACTAGAACTTCCACAAAGAATTACAACCACTAGGGAGTACTCAACTCCTCAATCACACTCCCCTAGTCCAGAGGTAGTGGAGCCACAAATACAATAATCACTGGATGATCAAAAGACCACAAACTCTCTCTTGAAAACTTTCTTTACAAAAACCCTAGAGAATAATATGTAAGATTGAAGCTCAAGGTTTTGTAAGTGATATAAAAATAGAAGAGAGATTTTAAGAACCAAAAACTTTCAGTAAACTTTTGAAAATAATAGCCCAAAACTTAAACAAAGCTCCTCAAGAAAACTCAAAATTTTTGATCTTTGAATTTGTTTGTTGTGAAAACTTCTACCCTAATGACTCCTTTATATAGGATTTAGGAAGAGTAAACATAGAAAAGTTTTACCTGAATATAAGAGGAAGAAATTGACCCTCTAATACAGCTAACCACATTTTATTTAAACTTAAACACATTTTGAAAACATGTTAAAAATCAGCCTCCAAAAAATTAGCCATTACTGCCAATCTGACAGATTGGTCAACTTTGAGCACATTTTTCAGGCTCTAAATGTCCGAATTTAGATTAGGTATATAGGAATAATTTGTAGATCTTTAAGTCTTCGTTTTAATGCAACTGAAATCAACTCAATATCATTTTTTATTAAAAAGTTATCAATAAAACACTGACAGGTGTCAAAACAGATACTGTAAGCTATTTTCAGAACAAGAACAAAGTTCAACTAAATATTTGACATCTTTAAAATTTGAATTTGAAAATGATTATTGAATAAGAAATTTAGATCTGAAAGTTATATTTGAAATGCAAGTTAAATCATGTTATTTGAATATAAGAATAAAAAGTTATGATAACAACTATAAAAGGGTGTAAAGCAGAACTAAAACTGGTTCAAATCCAAAACCCGATATATGTACTTGAAATCCAAAACCGATTAAATCAAAAACCAAACGTATTGAATTTATGTGTGTGTATTTGAGCTTCAAACGTATATACTATTCTTTAACAAACTAAAAATATAAAAACTTTATAGGAAGGTGTCTCTGAACCGCGTTGCCGAGCTAGAGCCTTCTCTCCTATGAAAACGTCCTCTTGCGTCATTTGCTTTTTAGCGCCATTATCCTTGCAATATGCTTAATAAGACCATCATGACTAGTACAAACCTGAAACTCATTTTAAACAACTTATTAGTATCAAATAACTTCTATGTGTTTTGTTATCATCAAAGCTTAAACAAATAGAGAGTGTAACCTTTTGGGCCAACAATCTCCCCCTTTTTGATGATGACAAAACATATAGGTTATAACACAAGATATAAAAGGGATATAAAACTCTCCCTCAAATGATACTCTATTTTATCAAGTATAAAACATGAAAACACATACATATATAAATATGTACAAAACATGAAACCTACATATACATATATGAGATGAACATGTACAAAATATGAACATGTACAAAATATGAAACCAAAACATGAAACCACAAATACTTCTCCCCCTTTTTGTCATACATCAAAAAGGGTTAGGAAACAACCAATCAACAATATATGCATAAATAAGATATAAACATGCATATATGCATACATAAACTCAAATATCTCTTCCCCTTTTTGTCAATTCATCAACAAAGGGGTTAAAGAAAAAACAATCAATTGTCATATCATCAAATCTTAAAGATCAAAACTTAAGTTTTTTTTATACCAATTTAAAATTTTTGATAAACATATTGATACCAATTGAAAATATTGATACTAATTAAAGGTAAAAACTAAATTTTAGATAAACACTAAAATCATTTTGCAATAAGGATACGAAATAGAGAATAATACCAATTTAAGATTATTGATACTAATATTGAAAATGTTAGCATATATCAAACCAAAGTATTTTACATCATAAATGGTGGGAGTAAGATACCAATTTAAAATGAAAACTGATACAAATTGAAAATACAACCAATATCAATTTTACATAAAACCAATTTAAAAACAAGAATTTTCTCCCCTTTATGAATACTAAAAGAAACAATGCATAAGCTTGTAATAGATACTAATTAAAAATAATTGACATGATGAACTAAATCAAGCTTAGCAAACATAATTTGTGCTTTTTTTTTCAAAAAAAATGTAAAGACATGTGAAACAAGCACAATCAAATCATATATATGTATTTATGGATATACTAATTGAAATATGAGGCATACATATATAGAAAACACATATGAGTATACAAACATATGAAATATCATTTTGATACCAATAAAAATATAATGAGAATCAAGTGTATAACTCATACTTACCACCCTATCATGCACAAGTTTAAAAAATATTCAAGAAGGGTATACAAGGCATGGTCGCCCATCCAACCGCCTTTAAAAGGTATGGGTTTTCAAAATTATGATTTGAAAGTAAATAGTCATAGTTTGAAAACTCTACCATTTGAAGAATAGAAACTAGTTTTAAAGATATTTTTAAAAACTAGTAAGAAATCCTTCAAAATATGAAACCAAATCATTTATACCATGAAGACATGAAAATCACATAATAATTGACACTCAAAGTCTATAAAGCACATATATGCTCAAGAAACAAAAATCATGAGTAAATAAGAATAATGTGAGTGTAAGAATCATGTAATCACAAAATCATGAGAATAGGCAATTAAGCTCAATATTAAATTCCTTTATAAACATGAAAAATATGAAACTTTAATTTTCACCAAAATAATTCCAACTTCAAGGCATATGTATGTTTTGACAAAACAAGAAGTATACCTACATATCCCTAAACAATTGAGTCCATAATAAAGATTTGCATGACAAGCAAATGACTCAAGGGGTATACATGTATGTCTTAAGGTTTGGCAAAATAGACAGATACATGAAGTGAAAACACATGATCATAAAACATGTCTAAGATGGGGAATACAAGTTAGAATGCATGAATCATCAAAACTATGCTATACTAGTACATTTAACAAGCACAAATGAGCATGTAAGCACAAACATATAAAAGTCTATTTGTGGCTCACTAGATGTACATGTATATATCCAAGTTTTAATGAAAACTAACATCCAAACATGTAATCAAATCATGAAGTATAAAACGAGACATAAACCAACATGATAAACATAAATACGATCATTTTGTAAATGCACATGCATTAGAACTATGATATACATAATAGCTAAACAATAGTGAGAACAAAATATGGGTCCATATAAACATGGGTGATCTCAAATGCTATACATGCATGTCAATGGTCTAATAATCATGACATTTAACATACTAATCAAAACATGCTAAAACTCAATAATGTGGAAAGCATGCAAATATAAACGGGAGTTAGAGATCGATACCAAAACCGATGAAGGCACCTCTCTAGTTCTCCAACCAAGGTGGTCCTCCCACCAAACTCCCCTTGAAAGCGATGCATCCAAATAGATCTCCATTAGGCTCGGAACGCATCCGCCTCAAGGCACCATCACTCTCACGTCATGTGAGAGCCCACACCTACATCAAATACCATAGGGGTGGCTTTTGGTACCCACACTCTTTTGGGTCCATGGGGGTTAGTTCCTTTCCTAACCCAAACAAATTTATTTGCTAAATTAACATCATGTATATGATCATAACAAAACTTAACAAGATGGCCCTTACGTCCACAATGTGTACAAATGTACACATGAGCATACATTGTGTTGTGGTTGTGACCGTGAGGAGCATGTGTATGCCGTGTATGGTGTGCATGCAAAGATGGAACTTATTTCTTTCGAAACAACGATTCCAAACGTGTATGGCTCAAGGCACATTGGCTCAAAGTGGAGCCCAAACAATCCATATTCTTCTTTAACAAATTTATATCATTTTCAATTAAAGAAGTAGAGGGACATACAATAGATAAGTTAGGTGAAGCTACACTAGTATGGCAAACATGTGAAGACAATTCATTTTTCAAAGATTTATTTTTATTTAAAACTAAATCTAATTCTTTTGAAATAAAATCTATTTCATTTTTCAAAGAATGGTTATCTTTTAAAATAAAATCTAATTTTGAAGATAAAACCTCATTTTTCTTCAAAACACCGTCACAATCATTTTTTACTTTTTAAAATCTTATTTTCATTTATGACAAGATCAAGTTGGGATTTCAATGAGTCCCTTTCATTTGAAATCTCATCCTTTTCTTACAAAACCAAATCAACCTTAGAAAGCAAGTTTTTATTTTCTTCTTTTAATTTAGAATTTTTATTTTTCAAAACCTTATATTTTGATTGCAATTTTTTACTAACTATAAACGGTTCTTTATATAAAGCATGTACATCTATATAATCACTACAAGAAGAACTAACACTATTATCTAGTTGAGTTTCCGAATATACCTCAAGGGAGTCATTCCCTTGGACCATGAAGCAACGTTGGTCGGATTCTTCTCCACTAGATTTTTCCTCCATATTGATTTGTGTTTGAAGCTCGGGAGAGGTTAATATGTTCCACACTGCAAAGGCGGAATCACAATGAGAAATCATAGATAAATATTTTTTACTTAGTGAGTTTCTAATAGCCCTTAGGGCTTGAGCATTAGCCATTTTATACTTGCTATTATCAATAAAAGATTCCTTGGTAGCAGCAAGGTAAACATAACACCTAGGGATTTTAAATAAATACTCATTCTAATCTTTCATATTTCAAAGTCACAAACATTAATCATGGGAGGGCAAGGGGATCCATAAGTGTGTATAAACAAAAAGTATGCAAATGCAAATCTAAGATTAGCTAGCCAAGATCTCACTCCTAGGTGGTTAAACTTAATATCAGGAGCGTAGGCTCTGATACCAATTGAAATCACCTAGAGGGGGGTGAATAGGTGATAATGCTAATCAATGCACAAATTTAAAAGTTATGATGCAACGATCATCCGAAACAAGACTAGAAGCCGAATACCCCGTGAAGGGCTCTGAACTCCTTCCTCGTGATTCCTCTAGATAAGAGTTTGAGGTGTGCAATGCAATCTTGTTGTGTGAGTATTAATCGACAATATAGCAATGAATATGAAGCAAGTAAATATAGCAATGAATATAAAGCAAGTAAATGAAGCAAGTAAACCAATCGCAAACACAGAGATTTATTTCGAGGTTCGAGCACCCAGCTCTACGTCCCCGCCTTCGCCCAGAAGGATTTCCGATCCACTAGAACTTCCACAGAGAATTACAACGACTAGGGAGTACCCAACTCCTCAATCACACTCCTCTAGTCCAGAGGTAGTGGAGGCACAAATACAATAATCACTGGATGATCAAAAGACCACAAACTCTCTCTTGAAAACTTTCTTTACAAAAACCCTAGAGAATAATATGTAAGATTGAAGCTCAAGGTTTTGTAAGTGATATAAAAATAGAAGAGAGATTTTAAGAACCAAAAACTTTTAGAAAACTTTTGAAAATAATAGCCCAAAACTTAAACAAAGCTCCTTCTCAAGATAACTCAAAACTTTTGATCTTTGAATTTGTTTGTTGTGAAAACTTCTACCCTAATGACTCCTTTATATAGGATTTAGGAAGAGTAAACATAGAAAAGTTTTACCTGAATATAAGAGGAAGAAATTGACCCTCTAATACAGCTAACCACGTTTTATTTAAACTTAAACACATTTTGAAAACATGTTAAAAATCAGCCTCCAGAAAATTAGCCATTACTGCCAATCTGACAGATTGGTCAACTTTGAGTACATTTTTCAGGCTGTAAATGTTCGAATTCAGATTAGGTATATAGGAATAATTTGTAGATCTTTAAGTCTTCGTTTTAATGCAACTGAAATCAACTCAATATCATTTTTTTAAAAAGTTATCAATAAACACTGACAGGTGTCAAAACAGAAACTGTAAGCTATTTTCAGAACAAGAACAGAGTTCAACCAAATATTTGACATCTTTAAAATTTGAATCTGAAATGATTATTGAATAAGAAATTTAGATCTGAAAGTTATATTTGAAATGCAAGTTAAATCATGTTATTTGAATATAAGAATAAAAAGTTATGATAACAACTATAAAAGGGTGTAAAGCAGATCAGCAGAACTAAAACTGGTTCAAATCCAAAACCCGATATATGTACTTGAAATCCAAAACCGATTAAATCAAAAACCAAACGTATTGAATTTATGTGTGTGTATTTGAGCTTCAAACGTATATACTATTCTTTAACAAACTAAAAATATAAAACTTTATAGGAAGGTGCCTCTGAACCGCGTTGCCGACCTAGAGCCTTCTCTCCTATGAAAATGTTCTCTTGCGTCATTTGCCTTTTAGCGCCATTATCCTTACAATATGCTTAATAAGACCATCATGACTAGTACAAACCTGAAACTCATTCTAAACATAGTACCGAATAACTTCTATGTGTTTTGTTATCATCAAAACTTAAACAAATAGAGAGTGTAACCTTTTGGGCCAACAGATATCACTGCTCTCACATTTCATAGGACGAATAAGTTGCTGGAAAATTACAAACTCATGTCCTTTAAAAGATAACATCTATACATTATAAAGTAACCAATGCTTCATATCCTGTCTAGGAACTAGAAGGAAACAAAGAAGACATAATTTATGTCCTATTTTGGAATTAGATATTAATTTGAGTGCTCTGTTAAAAGTATTTACTCGCTGTTGCCATCACAAGTATTAGAGTATCTAGCTGAAATTCTTTTTTCTTTCTTGAAATTGTTTCAGCATAGTTCTCGCGGGTCTGAGCAAGAAATGTCAAGGATGAGGGACAGAGAAAGAGATCGCAGACGTCATCACCGAGACAATCACAAAAATAGAAGCATGAAGGACGAGAGAGGAAGGGACAGACATGAAGATAGTGATCGTCATTTCAATCGTGATAATGGCCGGTAAAGTTTGTTACAACTAGAGAATGGTATATGT
Source organism: Agave tequilana (assembly GCA_038442645.1). NCBI lineage: Eukaryota > Viridiplantae > Streptophyta > Magnoliopsida > Asparagales > Asparagaceae > Agave > Agave tequilana. Next base: position 334,527 of record JAVJIF010032282.1, read on the forward strand.
TATATAGTCTGTACTATTTGCACTGCTCCAAACCAAAGTTTCAAAGCATCCTTCTATTTCACATGTGATCACATTAGCCTTTAATGCCACAATTCAAATTCTTCAGCCACCCCCTCATCTTTCTGATTGCTCTTCCTATATATGGCATGTATGATGTTCTGATTTGTATGCATAGAGACATCCTATGTTAAGTTTATATACACACACAACACACACACGTGTATGTATGTATGTATGTGTACACACACACAAACATTCACATGCATATATAAAGACACATACACACATTACATCTGTATACATATATATATATACATATATATATATATGTATATATAAGGTTATGTCAGCTATGTGTGTGTATACAGGCACATACATGTATGTATGTGTGTGTGTGTACATACACACATATACATGCACACACACACACACACACGTGTGTATACATATATATATATACACCCCACACCCACTCTCACACCCACACACACACACATGTATGTGCGTGTGTTACACACATATATTACACACACATATGTAAAGACACCACATGAGGTCATGTCGGCTGTAGCCAAAGGTAATTCTATCCTTTACTTGTAGGTAATAATTGTTGTAACTTATTTTACTGATGAGTTATGGTTAAAATGTCCAGACATTGTTAGATATGGCTGTCACCTAGTGGGACAACACTTTTAAGTAGAGTAGGGTTATTGTAGTCGTGATGGCATGTTGTTGCTCGTAAACCGTTTACAGCCGTTCTAGGTTTTACAGGCTAGTAATAGGATTAGGTATTTTACACTTAGCTTAAGGGTAAAATAAGCTAAGTGTAAAATAAGTTGCACAAGCAATTAATTACATGGTAATGGGTACATGATAGAAAGCCTAAGCCATATTACAACATGAACCCAATAGGTTCAAGTTCAACTAATAGAAGAACCCTTAATAAGGGTAAATCAGTTAAAGTTGTTAACTTTTTTGAACACCCTTCTCAAATGAAAGAACTAAATAAGTGGACAATTCCAAAACTTCCACCAAAGAAATTTACCAATTAGGTATGTTTGATTTTAAATCCTCCATAGCATTCAAAACAGTGGTGATAACTGTTTCAGTAGACTATATGTAACGCCCCAATTCCACGAATACGGGGACGTCACTGCGACGTATATACGTAGGTCAGAAAATGCCCCACACGTATATACGCTAAGCAAATAAGTACAACAAGAATCAGAGTACACGACAAAGCGTGATATCCATACATATGCCAACATAAAAGTACAAGTACAAGTCATCACAAATATGATAAAATATTACACATTACATGTATCTTTTATCACAACCAAGTTCAAAAGCAAAAGATACAATATAAACACAAAATGCTCACGAGTAGGATGAAGATCCCGTGAGCCAAAAAGAGAGATCTGGCACAAGGACTGGAGCTAATCAGCCTGCTCACTAAAGAAAGCTCGATCTTCTGTGGATGGCTCCACTTCGATCCAAGCTTCAGAACCTGAATATGCAAATCCAAGGGGTCAAGACCTCATAACAATAATCAGGCTACAGCCAAATGGCATAAGAGACATAAATAAGTAAGGGGGAACAGTAAGATAAATATCAATCAGTAGGTAATGAAAGCATAAAGAGTAAGAGTCTGAATACAATAGATCCACCGTTAATGTCTTATTATTATTACTTGTCTTACTATGATATCTAGCTATGTGACCCAGCGTCCCAGCGCACATAGATCCATATCCTAGTAAAGCAAGGTTGTTATTGGAACCAGCGGTTTATCGACGAACTATGTTTACAGTGGGTCCCGTGCATGCCCGGGACCACGGTCCAGGGTGTTCCGTTGCTTGGTAACGGAACCAGCCGCAAGGCCTAACAGGAGGGACTTATGTATGCCCTTAGTCATGACAGTATTCAGGAAGAGGGAGCAAGCACTCCCCTCGGTCCCCTGGAGGCCCTCAGGTTAGACCGGAATATGATTGTACAATATACCTAATGCCACTGTAAACACGAACACATATCGATATCCGTATGTTTCCCCCGACCCATATGTAAGTTGGTCCATTTTATACGAAAGTCAAGTGTATCATGCTTGGTTCAAGTGATGGCATGATAAGTGGTGATATTCATATTTAACAAGTTATGAAGCGATGATATGTAATAACAAGTCATGAAGTAATATGAGGTAATGTCCATCAAGTAACATGTCATGTAGTACCAGTTATGAAGCATGAACAGGAATAATATGTCACACATGTATCAAAGGTAAAATCCAAATTCAGATAGGAAATCAACTAAGTCAGACATTCAGAATTAGTCGACTAGGTGGAAGGATTAGTCGACTAATAGGGGTCTTAAGTCGACTAACAGTCTAGATGAGTCGACTAAAACTGGGTTCCAGAGAGTTGTAATTCTGTTTCAGGAAAAGTTAGTCGACTAGGGTTGTAAGGGTAGTCGACTAACAGGAACTACTAGTCGACTAACGGATACTTAAGTCGACTAAGTCTGTGATACAGAGAGTTGATGTTTTATTTCAGGAAAACAGGAGTCGACTAGGGAGGAATGGGTAGTCGACTAGGGGTCCTAAGTCGACTAATATTTTGGATGAGTCGACTGGAACCGAGAGTTGGGTTTTCTGGTTCAGGAAAGATTAGTCGACTATTAATAAGGATAAGTCGACTAGAACTGTATTTCCAGAGAAGTTATGTTTCAGAACAGGTGGGTTAGTCGACTAATTCCTAGGTTAAGTCGACTAATCGTGGGAAAAACTGGGTACGAATTAGGGTTTTGTTGGTTGTGTTTGATGGTCTAAAAATACGATTCTTATGGCACAAGTGTACATGAATTGACAACACAAGTATATAAAGAAGTTGTCTAGTCTTGGTGAGTAAAAATACTCACAAGGATTGGTTATGTGAAGCTTGATCCAAGGTGATAAATCCGACGAAGAGAGAGATGATCCCCAATCCAAAAGAAGTGGCTTGATTGAGGTTGAAGATAAAGATCTTGTTGATGCTTGAGATGGATGAAGAAGACCTAGGTGCTTTTGGAGTTAGGGTTTGAGTTTGAGATGGAGAAGGAAGAGGTGAGGGCTACTTCTTTGGTGGAATGAAGAAAAAGGAAAAGAAATGTAAGGGATATGTTTATATAGGTTTTAGATTTTGTAAAGGAGTTGTAAATAAGGGAAATGAGAGGGGGTTTTGTGCAAATAGGGGAGGGGATGAGTGTCCCTCTTCTTGGCCACTTGGCCGGCCATGGGAGAGAGAGAGAGAGATGCATTAAATGAGGAAGTAGGTGGGAGTTGGTGGAATTTTGGAGAAAGTGGAATTATTGAAAAATTGGAAAATGGAAAAGCTTGTGGTTGTGGAGGAAGGAAGGAAATTAAGAAAAAGGAAAAAGGAAAAGAAATTATAAATGAAAATATTTTCTCTTGGATTTAAAATTTAAAAATGTTGAAAAGACAATTTTCCAGGTTTAAGTCGAAGATGCGGGAAACATTTCGGAAAATACCGAAATCGCCCGAAATTCAAGTATCTCGGAACGACTCGTAAATTTTACTAAAAATCAAGAATATTATTTTAAGACTCATGGTGAAATTCGTTTGGAGAAATAATTTATAGTTTTAAAACTAAAAATCCCGGAATCAGTTATCTACCGACTCCGTTGGAATTTTCATAAATTCATAAAATTCTCAGAAAAAGTATTTAGATAGAAAATATGATTCTAAGAAATAAAGTCTAAAGGACCTTCTAGAATTTCCTAACTCTTTGTGAATTAAAAATCCGAGAATCGATCAGCGGCACTGGTCGACACCGGTTTTGAAAATATTTAATTAAATTCAGGAAATTCCAGAAAATCATAGAAAAATATAATATTGGAAAGTGATTTTTAAAACTGAAATCGGTCAAATACAGGAAGTAAATCGAAAAATACGATCGAAAAACTGAATACGCAACTAAGTACGCATTCCGGGAACGGGGTATTACAATCCATCCACCTTACAAAAATTTCGTCCTCGAAATTTCATAAAGTGAAAGGTGACGGTAAGGAAGGATAACAGGAAGTGAAAGGCAGCAATAAAGAAGGATGAGAAGAAAGAGTTTTACCAATCAAGATGTGAAGAGTTACGGATAACGCTCACGGATAACATCCTCTCGTTCCCACGTGGCCTCTCCTGGTGCATGTCTGTTCCAAGACACCAACACTAAAGGTATGGCTTTATTCTTCAATGACTTGACACTTCTGTCCAAAATGGCCATCGGTTGCTCTTGGTATGACAAATCCGGTTGTAGTCCCAGTTCGGAGTGATCCAGGATATGACTATCATCCTTCACATACTTCCTCAGCTGTGATACGTGGAATACATTGTGAACTCCGTCCAAAGATGGCGGTAACGCCAACCTGTAAGACACATCTCCCACTCGGTCCAAGATCTCGAATGGGCCGATATATCTCGGACTAAGCTTCCCACGAGTACCGAACCGGATTACTCCCTTTGTAGGTGATATCTTCAAAAACATATGATCCCCTGTCTGGAATTCCAATGGCCTTCTCAGTGTGTCTGCCAACTCTTCTGCCGACTCTGAGCTGCCCTGAGGTGATCTCTGATAATCCTGACTTTCTCTGTTGTCTGAATCAGGATCTCCGGCCCCAAAAGTCTCCTCTCACCGACTTCATCCCAACAAATCGGTGACCTACACTTCCTTCCATACAATGCTTCAAATGGTGCCATCTTGATACTTGCCTGATAGTTGTTATTATAAGAAAATTCAGCCAAATGAAGATGGTCTTCCCATGATCCCTGGAATTCAATCATGCAGGCCCGCAACATATCTTCAAGAATCTGGATAGTCCTCTCAGATTGTCCGTCTGTCTGAGGATGATATGAAGTACTGAATTTCAGACGAGTCCTAGACTTTCTTGGAGGCTTTCCCAGAAATGAGATCTGAATCTGGTGTCTCTGTCTGATACAATACTAACTGGAACTCCATGCAGACGAATTATCTCCTTCATGTACTTGTCTGCCAGAACCTCTGTTGTCTGACCTACCCTGAATGGTATGAAGTGAGCTGATTTGGTGAGGCGATCAATGATTACCCACACAGCATTATTACCTTTAGGACTGCGAGGCAATGCCGTGACAAAATCCATGGTGATGTGCTCCCACTTCCACTCAGGTATCGGTAAAGGTTGTAGAAGTCCAGCTGTCCTCTGATGCTCTATCTTTATCTGCTGACAAACCAAGCACTTGGCAACATACTGGGCTATCTCCCTCTTCATAGCATTCCACCAAAACTGCTTCTTCAAGTCTTGGTACATCTTGTTTCCCCCTGGGTGTATGGAATATGCTGAACTGTGTGCTTCTGCTAGAATCTTCTGTCGAACTTCTCCTTGGGGAACACAAATCCTACTACCAAATACAATGCACCATCCGGATGAATACTGATATCAGTCCTCAATCCAGCCTCTGCTTGAGCTCGGAATTGCTGTAATCTGGGGTCTTCCTTTTGAGCTTCCTTGATCTCATCTATCAATGTTGACTGAATCGCAAGGTCATGAACTGTCCTGCCTTATCAACTCCTTGTACCAACATTAAGTCCAATCTGATGATGTCTTGAATCAACTCCTTCTGCTGAGTAAGTTGAACAAGCACTCTATTCTCTGGCTTCCTGCTCAGTGCATCCGGTACTGTATTGACCTTGCCTGGATGATATTGCAAGTCTATATCATAGTCCGCCATCAACTCCAGCCACCGCCTCTGCCTCATGTTCAACTCCTTCTGTGAGAAAATGTACTTGAGGCTCTTATGATCCGTGTATATCAACACCTTATCTCCCAGAAGATAATGCCTCCAGATCTTCACGGCAAAAATAACAGCTGCTAGTTCCAAGTCATGAGTTGGGTAATTCCGCTCATGAGTCTTAAGTTGCCTGGATGCATAAGCTATGACATGATCATGTTGCATAAGTACACACCCCAGGCCTTTTCCTGATGCATCACTGAATATGACCATCCCTCCTCTTCCTGAGGGAGTCCTCAAGATTGGAGCTGAAATGAGTCTCTGCTTCAGTTGCTCAAAAGCTGCAGTACATTCCTCTGTCCATATGTACCTTTCTCCTTTCCGGGTGAGCTTGGTCAACGGGGCTGCAATCCTAGAGAAATCTTGGACAAAGCGTCGGTAATATCCGGCTAGTCCCAGAAAACTCTTAATCTCAGTCACCGTCCTCGGAATTGGCCAATCCTTCACTGCCTGGACTTTGCTGGGGTCAACTGAAATTCCTTCTGCTGAAACTATGTGTCCAAGGAAGGTCATACTGTCCAACCAAAAGTCACACTTGCTTCTCTTAGCATGAAGCTGCTCCTGCTGGAGAGTCTGCAATACAATCCTCAAGTGTTCTGCATGCTCCCTGTTGCTCTTTGAATAGATCAAGATGTCATCTATAAAAACAACTACAAACTGATCCAAATAGGGCGAGAACACTCTGTTCATCAAATCCATGAAAACTGAAGGGGCATTGGTGACTCCGAAAGGCATAACTAGAAACTCATAGTGGCCATAACGGTCCTGAATGCCGTCTTCGAAATATCCTCCTTCCTCACCCTTAGCTGATGGTAACCCGACTGTAAATCTAATTTAGAGAATACTCGGGCTCCATGAAGCTGATCAAACAAATCATCAATCCTTGGTAAGGGATACTTGTTCTTGATGGTAACTTTGTTCAATTCTCTATAATCAATACAAAGTCTCTTACCACCATCCTTCTTGTTTGCCAATAATACTGGAGCTCCCCATGGTGAAGTACTTGGTCGAATCAATCCCTTATCAGAGTATTCCTGCAGCTGCTTCTTCAAAATCTCTAACTCCGTAGGTGCCATCCTGTACGGAGCCTTGGATATAGGAGCTGTTCCAGGCACAGTATCAATAGAAAACTCAACCATCCTTTCAGGTGGCAGTCCTGAGATCTCAGCAAACACTCCTGGAAATTCATCCCACACCGGCACTCCCTTCTGAACCTCCGAAGTAGTCAACCGAGTCTTTCTCTTAGTAGACTTCACTTCTCCACTGAATTGGAACTCCGTTGAAGAGGGATCCTGAAAATAATCTTCTTCTCCCTACAATCAATAACTGCATGGTACTGACTGAGCCAGGTCATGCCTAAGATTACGTCGTACCCTTTGGTGTCTAGTACGAGCATATCTATGGCCAAGGTCTTATCACAAAGTTCTACTGGACAATCAGTACAAACTCTAGAAGATACGACTACTCCATTCCCAGTACTAATATCCCATTTGTGGTCTAAAGATCTAACAGGTATAGAATGCAATGCCACAAAATGGTCTGAGATAAAACAATGGGAAGCACCGGAATCAAAGAGAGCGAGGACAGGTTTAGAATGAACTCTGATGGTACCTGTTATCACCTCCTCAGAAGTCTCTGCCTCTGCTGCTGACAAATTGAAAGCTTGACCCCTTCCACGCCCTGCAGCAGTCCTAGCTCCTCTCTGGACTGGGCGAACAGCTTGTTGTGAGGAGGGGAGGAACTCTCCTGATCATCGGTCCCTGATTCCTCTGTCCCTGTGGCCCTGGAAGTGCTCTCTGTCCATTCGGTCCCTGAAGTGCCGGTAGAGCTTGATTGGTAATCCCCATTCTCCTGTGTGGACAGGCTTCAATGGAATGGTCTCGGGAACCACACACCAAGCATAATCCATTTGCCCTTCGGCAATTCTGCTGAGAATGACCGGTTTCTGGCAAAAGTTGCAGATAGGACCTGATTGAGCCATCTGGTAAGGAGCTGGTCTGAATGGTTGCCTGGCCTGAACCTTAGCTGCTCTGTATGGGCCTCCTCTTCCCATTGGTGGAAACGGCCTCTTCATGGCCTGATTCCTCATCTGGTTCACTTGCTTCTTCTCTAGCCCACGCTCCACCTCTCGAGCTATGGTGAGAACTTCTGAATAAGTCTTCAGCTGCTGGGGCATTAGGAAAACTTGGATGTCCATCTGCAAGCCCTGCTGAAACCTACTAGCCCGCTTCTCCTCATCAGTTACCATGTACGGAGCAAAGCGGCTAAGTCTGAGAAATTCCGCGACATACTCATCCACGGATCTATTCTCTTGCTGAAGTCTGATGAACTGCTCTTCCATGTCCTTCTGAGCAGTGGCAGGGAAGAATCTGCTGTAAAAGCTCTTGGAGAATGTGTCCCAGGTGACAGGCTTCTCCAATCTGGCCTCCTCAGCTAGCCACCAAGTTCTGGCTATATCCTTCAATTGAATCTTAGCAACCTCCACCTGATTCTCCTTAGGAACTCGAGCTGCATTCAACAAGTCTGTGGTGTCCGTCAGCCATTGCTCAGCATCCAGGGGTTTCTCTTCACCCGTGAATATGGCTGGTTGCAGCCGTCTGAAGTCCGAAACATTCCCCGGCCTCTGTTCCTTAGGGGCTGCCAACTCCTGCCGAAGAAGTTCGGTCTGTTGTTGCTGATTCTCCATCATCGTCTGAATGACCCTCAGAATGTCCACATTCTCTCCCGCGGGTCCATTCGATGCTTGTCCGGAATGGTTTCGTCCCGTCCTTCTCTCCATACCGAATTGGGATAAGATAACTGGAATTTGGAAACAAATGGAAGGAGTTTAGGACACAAGGAAAGGAGTCAAGAAGGGATCAAGAAGGACTGGATAACTTTGTACATTGTAGTTGGCAATAGCAAATTACTGGAATTTGCTGCTTGATTGTACTATAGGTGTGAGAGCCTACGCTCTGATACCAACCTGTAACGCCCCAATTCCACGAATACGGGGACGTCACTGCGACGTATATACGTAGGTCAGAAAATGCCCCACACGTATATACGCTAAGCAAATAAGTACAACAAGAATCAGAGTACACGACAAAGCGTGATATCCATACATATGCCAACATAAAAGTACAAGTACAAGTCATCACAAAATATGATAAAATATTACACATTACATGTATCTTTTATCACAACCAAGTTCAAAAGCAAAAGATACAATATAAACACAAAATGCTCACGAGTAGGATGAAGATCCCGTGAGCCAAAAAGAGAGATCTGGCACAAGGACTGGAGCTAATCAGCCTGCTCACTAAAGAAAAGCTCGATCTTCTGTGGATGGCTCCACTTCGATCCAAGCTTCAGAACCTGAATATGCAAATCCAAGGGGTCAAGACCTCATAACAATAATCAGGCTACAGCCAAATGGCATAAGAGACATAAATAAGTAAGGGGAACAGTAAGATAAATATCAATCAGTAGGTAATGAAAGCATAAAGAGTAAGAGTCTGAATACAATAGATCCACCGTTAATGTCTTATTATTATTACTTGTCTTACTATGATATCTAGCTATGTGACCCAGCGTCCCAGCGCACATAGATCCATATCCTAGTAAAGCAAGGTTGTTATTGGAAACCAGCGGTTTATCGACGAACTATGTTTACAGTGGGTCCCGTGCATGCCCGGGACCACGGTCCAGGGTGTTCCGTTGCTTGGTAACGGAACCAGCCGCAAGGCCTAACAGGAGGGACTTATGTATGCCCTTAGTCATGACAGTATTCAGGAAGAGGGAGCAAGCACTCCCCTCGGTCCCCTGGAGGCCCTCAGGTTAGACCGGAATATGATTGTACAATATACCTAATGCCACTGTAAACACGAACACATATCGATATCCGTATGTTTCCCCCCGACCCATATGTAAGTTGGTCCATTTTATACGAAAGTCAAGTGTATCATGCTTGGTTCAAGTGATGGCATGATAAGTGGTGATATTCATATTTAACAAGTTATGAAGCGATGATATGTAATAACAAGTCATGAAGTAATATGAGGTAATGTCCATCAAGTAACATGTCATGTAGTACCAGTTATGAAGCATGAACAGGAATAATATGTCACACATGTATCAAAGGTAAAATCCAAATTCAGATAGGAAATCAACTAAGTCAGACATTCAGAATTAGTCGACTAGGTGGAAGGATTAGTCGACTAATAGGGGTCTTAAGTCGACTAACAGTCTAGATGAGTCGACTAAAACTGGGTTCCAGAGAGTTGTAATTCTGTTTCAGGAAAAGTTAGTCGACTAGGGTTGTAAGGGTAGTCGACTAACAGGGAACTACTAGTCGACTAACGGATACTTAAGTCGACTAAGTCTGTGATACAGAGAGTTGATGTTTTATTTCAGGAAAACAGGAGTCGACTAGGGAGGAATGGGTAGTCGACTAGGGGTCCTAAGTCGACTAATATTTTGGATGAGTCGACTGGAACCGAGAGTTGGGTTTTCTGGTTCAGGAAAGATTAGTCGACTATTAATAAGGATAAGTCGACTAGAACTGTGTTTCCAGAGAAGTTATGTTTCAGAACAGGTGGGTTAGTCGACTAATTCCTAGGTTAAGTCGACTAATCGTGGGAAAAACTGGGTACGAATTAGGTTTTGTTGGTTGTGTTTGATGGTCTAAAATACGATTCTTATGGCACAAGTGTACATGAATTGACAACACAAGTATATAAAGAAGTTGTCTAGTCTTGGTGAGTAAAAATACTCACAAGGATTGGTTATGTGAAGCTTGATCCAAGGTGATAAATCCGACGAAGAGAGAGATGATCCCCAATCCAAAAGAAGTGGCTTGATTGAGGTTGAAGATGAAGATCTTGTTGATGCTTGAGATGGAGATGAAGAAGACCTAGGTGCTTTTGGAGTTAGGGTTTGAGTTTGAGATGGAGAAGGAAGAGGTGAGGGCTACTTCTTTGGTGGAATGAAGAAAAAGGAAAAGAAATGTAAGGGATATGTTTATATAGGTTTTAGATTTTGTAAAGGAGTTGTAAATAAGGGAAATGAGAGGGGGTTTTGTGCAAATAGGGGAGGGGATGAGTGTCCCTCTTCTTGGCCACTTGGCCGGCCATGGGAGAGAGAGAGAGAGAGATGCATTAAATGAGGAAGTAGGTGGGAGTTGGTGGAATTTTGGAGAAAGTGGAATTATTGAAAAATTGGAAAATGGAAAAGCTTGTGGTTGTGGAGGAAGGAAGGAAATTAAGAAAAAGGAAAAGGAAAAGAAATTATAAATGAAAATATTTTCTCTTGGATTTAAAATTTAAAAATGTTGAAAAGACAATTTTTCAGGTTTAAGTCGAAGATGCGGGAAACATTTCGGAAAATACCGAAATCGCCCGAAATTCAAGTATCTCGGAACGACTCGTAAATTTTACTAAAATCAAGAATATTATTTTAAGACTCATGGTGAAATTCGTTTGGAGAAATAATTTATAGTTTTAAAACTAAAAATCCCGGAATCAGTTATCTACCGACTCCGTTGGAATTTTCATAAATTCATAAAATTCTCAGAAAAAGTATTTAGATAGAAAATATGATTCTAAGAAATAAAGTCTAAAGGACCTTCTAGAATTTCCTAACTCTTTGTGAATTAAAAATCCGAGAATCGATCAGCGGCACTGGTCGACACCGGTTTTGAAAATATTTAATTAAATTCAGGAAATTTCAGAAAATCATAGAAAATATATAATATTGGAAAGTGATTTTTAAAACTGAAATCGGTCAAATACAGGAAGTAAATCGAAAAATACGATCGAAAAACTGAATACGCAACTAAGTACGCATTCCGGGAACGGGGTATTACACTATAACAGACAAACAATAAAATTATTATCAGAAGATGACTCATCTTCCTATAGAGATAAGTATAATTTTATCCATATAGGCTTAATGCAAATCGCATTAAAGCCTTTAACTCTGCAAGGATTAAATGCATCTTTATTGACATCTTGCGTGATGCTAGATGTCTGGATTGGGTTCATTCCCTAATGAGAGTGATGCAGACTATCATGTATCATAGGCCAGCCAACTCTAATGTATATTCCAATCTCAGTTTGTCAATGACATACTCAAATATTTTAGAAGCTGCATCTTTAAATCTTAAAACTTATGGATACAATTTTCTGCCTGGATCTGAAACAATAGCCTAATTTATAGGGTCCACTTTAAATTACTTAATACTCTAGCCCCTAAAGTTAGATAAGTTACCAAATCAGGTAAAACTACACTGGTAGAAATTAATTTGTTGTCTTCTAATATAACAACAAATAGAATAATAAAGTTGGATGAAATAAATTTCTTAGAAAATTGGTTGTTAACTTTAGCATTTCTACCTAGGCCAACATTGAAACAGACGTAGATCAAATAATTCAAACTACTAATGGTGAAGTAGAAGATAGTTTAACCTCAAGCAAATTATTAGGATTTCTACTTCAAAAAATCAAAATTAATCTCAACTTTCTAGGAGCGCTACATCTGGAAATTCATATAGATCCATTTGCAAGAATAACTGAACTAGAATCAGAAGTTCAAGGGATTAAGATATCTGATTCTGCAATTGCACATTCAATTTATGAGAAACCTAATTTGGATTCTCCAACTAAATCAGATATAGACTTTTACATATAAGCTTAATAGATTTAACATCAGAAAGTCTCATAAGAAATTACCTCAATGAGGAATTCAACGAAAATAAACAATTTAAAGAATGATTTGAAAAGACCTACTCAATAGAGAAAAGATATGCATACAAAGATAAATACTATACACATCTTAAAAAAAATGAAAAATAAAATTCTTTTCAGAATGATTTATTGAGAGATATTAATAAGAGCTCAATAAGCTCAATGTGTTAGAAAAACACTATAAGACATGAGCTACCCAGAATGAAAAAAGAAAATGTCCATGTATCTACCTTCTGAACCTCTAAAATTATCCAGTGTTAATACATGTGAAGTTATTGAAGGAGTAGCTTTAGTGAAGCCTACTGATCATAAGAAAGAATCACTGAAAGAATTACAAAAATAGTGAAACAACATAATTACACCAATGTATATGTTCAAGTATTGAGACAACTCACTAGGATAGAATCTGTTCTAGAATTATTAATAAAAAATTAAATACAATTGTCCAATTAGAAACTTTCTTAATAAGGAAAAAGAGTAAAACCTAACTATGTGCCAAGAAAACCTCCTCCTGAAATTAGTGGATCTAAAGTAGGGGTGAGCAGAGTTCGGTTATAACCGAAATAACCGACCAAAAACCAAAACCCGAACCCGAACCGAACCGAACCGCTCTAATTCGGTCGGGTTTCGGTTTTGTGTTCCAAAACCCGAATAGACCGAACCGAACCGAATTTCTCACCCTATATATTAACCTACTCAAATTCAATTTAATGAATAATATAGTTCATAATAAAAATTGGTGGAAGCTTATCTCATTAGTTTTAGTAATACCATCTTTTTTATGTTGAATATGTGAAAGCAATATTAAGTACACCATCACAATTGAGAATAATATTTATATTAATATAGTATCTTTTTTCATTCTTATCATTAAAAGTTAGTAATAATTATATGAGTTTTGATATAAGAGCTCAAATACGGTATAAAAGTTTTAGAATATGAAATTTTCAATTCATATTAAGCTTAGAATCTTTTTCTTATTTCTAATTTAGGTAGTGGATATTTGAGATTATAATATTAAAGGATGATAATATAATGGTGATTAAAAAATGTAAGAAATGATGGCAATATATTGACCTAACCGAAAAAACCGAAAAACCGAACCGAACTGAGTCGATTCGGTTCGGTTCGGTTACTAAGTCTAATCGGTTCGGTTCGGTTTTGCAAAAATTAGCAAAAACCGAACCGAACCGACCGATGCTCACTCCTAATCTAAAGTACGTCCACCAGAAGTACCAAATGAAGAAATAACTTCAATAATTGATAAATTAAAAAAACAAATTTAAACATCATCGACGAAAATTCGTTTGGCTCTCAGGTTTCAGATCAGGAAGAAGAATTAGAAGAATCAGAATCGAATAATGAAATACTACGTTGTACTGACTTAATAAATTCAATTCAAATTGATGCTATTCAACAATTATTTCAGAACAGTACAAGTAATAATGAAGTAAATAAAATGTATTTTGATCCAAGAAGATTAAATAAATATTACTATAAACGACCAACCCAATGGATGTTTTTGTAACATAAGGGTTTACATACATTTATAAAATATAACGTAGCCAATCTATATCCATGATCCAAACCATTGGATGTGATCTACATGTTCTAAAAACTATGTGGATCAAATTTAATGTGAATTGAAATTTTTCTATCCTATAAATCAAGTAAATAAAAAAAACCAGCTTTAAGATCGCTAAAAACTGTCCATTTTTTAGATCATGAGATAGATAGGCTAGAAAGTTTCAGTTCACATGAAATTTGATTCATATAAGTTTTAGAACATGTCATCCTTAAAAAAAAATTTTAGAATATGTAGATCACATCCGATGGTTTGGATCATGGATATGGATGGGCTACGGTGTGTTTTCATAAGTGTTACACCCTATGTGTATTAAAATCTTTCCCATACACACGCATGTGTAAATATGTGTGTGTAATATATATATATATATATATATATATATATATATATATATATATATATATATATATATATATATATATATATATATAATCGCCAATCAAGTTGACCAAAATTCCCCCATTTTTACTTCCACACTAGCAAAAATTCATCCACAATAAAAATTTATCGAAAATATTTGTAATTTACAGAGAAATTTTGTTAAAATTAGCTGCAGTTATAAATTTCGTAATTCTCCTACATCAAAAATATAAAGGGAAAAAAGATTGGATCAAGATGATGTGGAAAAAACAGCAACATTTAAAAGTAAAAAACATGCGTGAAACTTAAAAATTTGGTTGTAATATATAGTTTTTTTATTGGTTAATTTCGCGTTATTTTTAATTCATATAGGTTTAATAAAAGAAACTGAAATGAATAGAAAGATAAAATTTGATGTGGGGGCAACCGTATAATTTTTTTGTATTACAAATGTACAATGAAAAAAATAATGAATACAATGATTAATAATTTATTTTGCAGATATTTTATAAATCAGGTATTCTCGTAACTGCCACAATATTTGCAGATTGATTGGATAGTATTTCATGCAATTTTTAATTAACTGTGACTATGGTCGGTCTTGATACTAAAAATGCTTTATTCTCAATGTATATTATAAATGAGATCAAGGTCGCAGTGCACATACTTTCAAACATATAACTAAAAAAATATATTGGCATTCGATCATGGTCGCAATCATGACATAACAAAACTTCTAATCTTATATCACGAGTGCGGCTCTAAACCACATACCTTTTAGCACTACGATCATGGTCGCAAACTTAATATAATATAACTTTCAATCTTATATCACGACTGCGACTCTAGTCACATTCATTATTCGTATAGAAATAATAGACGAAAACATGCCATCGTTTAGCATTGCGACCACAGTCACAGTCCTTATTCGCATGCCATATTTAACAGAGTTTTGATTGTTTATAAAATGCAACAAAAGTCGCGGACCTAACAACAATCAGACTTAACAAAGTAGATTAGCCATGCGACTGTGAGAGCAGTCTGCGTATATCACATCTTATAGAATACTGTATAAATTACTCTGATCTAATTTAAGTAATTAATATCCTATCTACCATGATGCAACAACAGTCTCGAAAAAGAGGTGCACTAAAATTAATCTCGATAAAGAAAAGATGTGCACCATACGAAATCTAAATATATAGAAAAAAATATTCTATATAAAGGTAATTTGTAGTTAACATAATAATTTCTGGAAAAGGGAACTCTTTGGACTCTCATGCCAGAACTGCTTCAAATAAACATTTAATTTCTTTTTATCACTTCTTTGAAAACTCAACCGTCACATGTTTTGGATAACTTGCTAACTCTCTAATATTGTGCCTTGTGGACAGGGCAATTGGTGGAGCTGAGGGACCTGACGCATTTTTGTGGGTGGTCTGCCATACTATTTCACAGATGCACAAATAAGGGAGCTACTGGAATCCTTTGGGTATGTTTTGAGTAGCAAGTTATCCCACAGATTTGTATGTCTGGTTTTTGAAGCTTTTCTCCTGCTTGGAGAAAATTCAGGAAGCTCTCTATTTTAGTTCACATAGCAACAAATATTGCATAATTCCCCGCCGAAATTAGAAAGGGTCACAGTGCTTCATTACAGTTTGAATATCTAGGAATGGAGTATGTATTTAATTGTGGATGGTGATAATTTTCATTTCTCCAGAATCAGGACCTGTCTGTTATTTTGAAACAGTTGCCTGAGAAATTTCTTAAATTTCAAAGCGGATGCAATACATGATTTAGCAAGTATGAGTACATTTGATTATCCATTATGATCCTGACTGGGTGGTGTTGATTGGTTGCAGATCTTTGCGTGGATTTGACCTTGTTAAAGATAGAGACACAGGGAACTCCAAAGCCTATGGCTTTTGTGTCTACCAGGTAGTACGCATCTTAATAATTGATGATGAGCTTCCTGTCCTTTCTCCTATTCTTGTTCTCATCTTAGTTATTTATTATGTCCCAACCTACCTGGCAATGTAGGATCCATCCGTGACTGACATTGCTTGTGCTGCTCTTAATGGGCTAAAGATGGGAGACAAGACGTTAACTGTACGCCGTGCTACTGCGAGGTTCGTATTCCATACCTGCAACTGTATGTTATTAGTAGTACTCTCTCTC